>VZSR01001283.1:21426031-21496371 GCA_013398615.1 Brachypodius melanocephalos | reverse complement strand
GGTTTTTCTTTTTCTGTGTTTGTGTATTAAAAATGTGGAGCCCTACAGCTGGAAGTCTCATGGAAAGTTGGTTTTTTGATTATCTTTTAATGGACTAGAAGTTTCTTTGCCATCAACTTTTGACCTTAGTCCAGTGTGGTTTTTGGCACTGAAAACATTTGAACTCGAAACCTTTTTGCTTTTAATTATTTTCTTTGTTGCAGAAATATTGCACAAACCCGCATTGTGAAGTTTAGGATACATGTGCATAAAGGGTTGGCTTGCTCTTTTCTACTGCCTTTACACAGTGCTGGACCATTGTTAAAGGTGCAATAAGCTACTTGAAAGCAAATCTCAAGGTCAAGTTGGAGGACTGGAAGGAAATAGGCCTGCTCACGTCAGAAATAAATATTTCCACAGAATATAGATAGAAAGTGAAGAAGAGAAGCTACGAAACACCTAATAGGGAATTGCTGTGTTTAGAGAACCTGCTACATTCAAGTGTAACTAAAATGTCAGTGTTAGTCATACCAGGCTTCCTCATTTTTCTTTTCTTGAGAACATTTTTTGTAAGAGAACTAGATCTGTATTGTCTGCCTATTGTAGGCTAGGAAGTAATTTACAGTAGCAAGAAATAAAAAGCTATAAAATGTGTTACTAAAGTTCTAGTTTTTCCAGCTACTGTCAAATTCTTACTGGCAAAATTCTTTTCACAAACTCTTATATTGTGCTGTTTGCTGAAAGATTTTGGCCTGCTACTGTAACCACAAGCAAGGGTGAGAAAATTTTTTAGTGTTCTGATTCTGCATCCATTTAAAAGAATGACCCAGAGTTATATTCAAAATCAACAGAACACAGCTGATTATTGTGCTCCTTGAACACTTCTATACACCTACACATGTGCATAAACACAAACATGTTCCCTTTCCTTGCGTTGAAGGAGGGTATTTAAGAGATGTTGGCACTAAGATAAGTGCAAATCTACACGAATTTTAGAAAACATATTCATCTATATCCCATTGCCCATTATTCTACTTGGGAGACTTCTCACATGTATCTCTCTTATTTCAAAGTATTTGCTGTACAGATCCAGTTGTGTTCAGATTTATGAATTATAGAATCATTAGAGCACAACCTTTGACTGAACACCAACATTGTCAGCTAAACCATAACACCAAATGCTGTGTCCAGTCATTTTTTGATACTTTTAGGGATGGTGACTTTCAGTGTTTAACCACTCTCACAGTGCAGAAATTCCTCCTGATGTCCAACCTGAACCCATCCTGACACAGCTTGAGGCCATTTCCCCTTCCCTTGTCATGGTTCAGGAGAGGAGAGGAGCAGAGCTCTGTATCATTGTTGGAGCTCATTTGGTATCAACCTTCTTTTGCAAGCTTAGGGCAGTTGCCTTCTGCATGGTGTGAATTTGTTTGTGCTTTATGCTCTTTTCTGTTACTGTGCTGACTGTGCATTTAAAAGCTTCTCACCCATCTGGTGCCATCTTTGAATAATACATCGGTGTGCCTCACTTTAATGATTTACCAGGTCTATAAATCACTTGAAACACTGTTCAGGCTGATGATGTATCTGAGCAATACATCATCACAAGGTGATGCTGAGATGATATATTGCTCTGAAGATGGCGCTGTAAAGAAAGAAAATCTGGAGAACATTCCGTTGCCTTCTACACTCATCTCAAAAAGGAGCCACCCCTAATGGAGCTGCTCTTATTTCTTGACTGCATGTGACTGCCACTCTTAGAGGAGTTTAAGGAAACCTCCTTTACCTTTTCCAGAAGAGAGATTCCATGAGATTACCAATTTCTACTACAGTTCAGATTATTTAAAATTCTGGAGGTTTTTTTTTTTATTTATTTTTGGTTTCTTTTCCAAAAATCTATTTGGGATATTTGTTTAGCAAATTTATAAAGTAACTGTAATTTAGATTTTAAAAAAAGAAATTAACATTAACATCAAAATCAAAGGAAGAATGATAGATGTAGAAAACTGAAGAATCTTTATTGTCTATGATCATATAGGTGTTAATCAAAATCAAAAAATGGTCGGTGATGAATGTTGGATGAATACCCATCAAATGAAGAATCATCCTCTAAGATGAAAAATAGTAGAAGTACTTAATGTCAGAACTTTTAGTTTAATTCTACATAGCAGCAATATAAATTTAAGAAAAGGCAGAGAAACTGATATAGAGATGTTTAAATAATTAGGGCTTTAGTTCCATAAGAATTGAAATCATAGAACAAAACCAACCAATATTATTTTTGTTAATTGGAGAAAAAAACTCCAGACAATATGCTCCCCCCAACAAACACATGCACACAAAAAATCAGGCCAAAACAAACCTCAAGATATTCCAAGTAAAAAGAAAACCACCACAGCTTAAATGAAATGTGGCATTTGAGTTTCATCCAAGTGGCCATATCACATTCCATTTTTCTATTTGTGTTTTTTACCTTATCTTGTTTGAACTTGATCTAGAGAAACATTGAATTCAAATTAATATTAGCAACAAAATATTTCAATTCAAACAGCAAAAATATGGAAGTCTTCTGTTGGAAATCATTCCACAAGTTCACCAATTGTAATTTTTCAAATTAGGGTAGATTCTTGAGTAACGTAAGGAAAATTTTCTTTAGAAACACATCCAGATCTGTATATCTCATTCTTCAGAGAGAATTGGATGCCTCATGGCAAGCTTGGTGAAATAACACTGTTTAGGAAAGTGCTGCTTCTTTTACTTCCATAGGGCAGGCTGGTTTGTGTCATAGAGCAGTAAAGAGAAAACTTACAAGAAAAATCACGAATGCCTACACTTTTGATACATTGGACTAGATACTTGACTTTGATGAAGCCCTTCTCAAAAGCTATGCCTGTGAATGATGAGCCCTGCAGTTCGGTTGAATATCACCATTTATCAAATGGGAAATGAAGAAAAGTAAGAACAACTATATTGAATTAATACAAATGAAATTACGGAAACTGATGCAGGGATAACAGCAACCCTGAAACTCTATATTCTACAAATATGAAATTGCATAATTGTTCTAGTGAGATAAAATGAGAAGTTAGGGAGAAAAAACCAAATCAGAATACCAATAATTTAAAGTAAACTACCAGGTACTATAAAATAATAAGGCACTACATTTCTCTTTATTGTGACAAAGAAAACACTTCAGTAGACTGCAGAACTTGGCTGAAGAAGTTTTTACTGATTTTGAATTCTTCTTACCATTGAGAAAGACCTCCAAATGCAATTTATTTAGAAGAGAGATGTGAAAACCAAACATTTATATTTCAAGTTGTATTCTATCCATGTTCCCAAAACTTTCTACTTTTTTTTTTTAACTTTTTTTTTTCTTTTTTTTTTTTTCTTTTTTTTTTCCCAGAAAAGATCAAAAGATCAAAGAGGAACTACTATGACCATTTATTCCACTGTGAATCAAATGGTCTGAGCAGTTCTTTGTGACACAGAGATGGTAAAATTTAAAGTGTTTTTCCTATGTAGACTGATCTCAAAGGTCAAAAATTTGGTGTATATATATGTTGTAAAACAGTGAAGAAAAAGGTGAAGTTTACTGAAACCAGTATAACCCAAGCATAAAAGGAGATTACTGAGGAGTTTCTTTGTTGTAGCTCAATAAGAGGTTTTGATATATGGATATCAGCATAAGCTGTAAACAGTTCAATTGATTCAATAAATAAAAAATAAATTAGTAATAAACATTATTTTGACGACTGCATGATCACAAAAAGGCAAATGGGATTATTTGTCAAGCTTCTGAAAAGTTCACAAATACAAGGCTTAGTGGAAGCAAATAAACCCTTTTCTAATACACAAATTCTTATATGAGCACGAAAATTACAGCAGTAGTGTGGAAGGAATATATTGAGCTTATAACTGGCCTCAAAAATTCTGAGTAGCTGACAGATATTTTTTTACTAGTAACCCAAAGAAAAATTAGTTCAAAGTATAAATTAATATTAATCCCTCTGATATTAAAAATAAATATATATGGTTGAGTGATCACAAAGTCAGAGTTACTCCTATTGTTGGAGCAGGCAATGATTAAATACCTGTTAGAAAAAGAAGTGATAACCATAATCATGTTCCAAGTTATTTTAGTAAATTCTACTGTTGTATCAGTTATATTGGGGCTTCTCAAATGCAGACATTATATGATCAAATAATAAGAAGAAATGGCTGATTCTTTCTATTTTTATCCAGAGATCCCCTCAGAATTAAATATGTTTTGTCTCTTGAGAAGAAATAAATATATATATGTACGGAAAAAAACCCTTCAATTATGATATGATGAGAAATCAGACTAGCTCTCTGAAAGGGTGAGAGAGTATTAAGACATTATCGGAGAGCAAATAAATTACTGAAATCCTGTTGGATCTTGATTGATCTCTGTGCAAAAGCCAGTAATGATGATATAGGATCTATCCTTAACTGCTGCCAATTTACTATATTTCAATCAGAGATAACAGAGCTGAACCAACATCTAACATTAGATTAGTGAAGTGAGGTTCTGTGGGAGAGCTACAAATATAAACAAGCAAGAGAATTTATGAACTGAATGAAGCAATTATCTCTACTGAGAACACTGGCATTAGAGAACCAATGATTTCACATATTTGATTTTATGTACCTTCTACTGCATTGCTCAGGGAAAAGTAATCTTGTTTTACACTGAAGACAATGAGGCAATTTTTTTCCTAATATCCTACATAAAACCATAAAATTTGTGATTATGGTATTTGTGGATCCTTAAGCAATCAATTTAGCTTATGCAATCTGAGCATAAAGATGACTAATAAGAGGTAGAACTTCTGGTTTAAGCACTAATTACTCAATAATATGTTGCAGAGATCTGATTTTATTGGATGCATTAGATGTACTTTGCAGGACTTTACAAGTACTAGTATTTGACAAGTTCCCTTAAAGAGGAAATGTATCAATTTTTAAATTCATCCACTTCCTTCACTCATTGGCAAAATTTCTGGTACACATCTTTATATAGAAGATCATAGGGAAGGTAAAATCTGGTTTAGGGTAATGAATTTATAATTTCTTGATGCAAAATCTACTAGATTAATTTATTAAATATATAGATTTGAAAGAGCAAAAAAATATGCTTGCAACTCTGTGTTTCTGGAGTGAAGCTTGCATTTAGAGACTGCCCATTCATATTGAATAGTAAAAATTAATGTTGTTAGACTAAAGAAATAAGTGAGAGAATGGTTTGTATGGCAAGGGAATTCTTTAGAGCATCTCTTTTTCTGAAAAAAAACAAACGAGGTCTCAGGTGAAGAATCAGGTGTGGTGGGGATGTATGTAGATGAAAGTTGTGTAAAACCACACACTGGTAGAAGGTACAGTCCTATGTCCATGTATCCAAACCCTGTTGGACACAGCCACTGAAAACACAGCGGGAGCTTTCCATGGATGGCCAGGAAGTCCACCCAGTCCATTATTAGCACCATATGTGCTTACCTGTATTGGGTTGTTCCTATTAAACAAAATCCACCTATTGTTTGTTGCTCTTCCAGAGCAAAACTGAACATTGTGGAGATTTGATTTGCTCTCAGATTTTATGGAGAAACTGTGGGCTAATCACCATGTCATATAAATTACCAAAGTGCCTTTGATTGAGTGTGTGATCTACAAAGGTTGTCAGAAGCAGGATGATTTTTCCTAACACTTGACCTTGAGGTTAAAAAACATAAATCAGATTTATATATTGGTAATATGATTGCTCTGTTAAAGGTTTGACATTTGTATTTTGTACAATGAGAAAATATCAGTAAGAAAAAAGTTTAAAAGAGCTATTTGTCATTGAATTTGGGCAGGTCAATAAAAAAGAAGAGACTAGAACGTGCTCACATGATTTTTAGAACCGTATTCTTTTACAGTAATTAAGCAATTTGAGCATTTAATGTTTGGATATGTTCACATAGGCATGTGTACATGTTGTGAAAAGGTGCACTTTCCAAGGAATTTTATTGTTCTTAGTTTGACTCATCATTTAACTCTTTTCCTGAATGCACAACTTTAACCATTTCCCAAAGGGGCATTTCACTTAATTTCTTTTTGGATTAGCTGCTGCTCTGAGTTTGAATTTAAAGTTTAAAGGAACCATTTGATTTTAATAACTTTTATGTGTAGTGCTCCATTGAGTTTGGATTTTAGCACATAGCACTACTTTTCCATAAGGTGATTTTCAGTAAATCCCTGTGTGTAAAAGAAAGATAAACACACATCAGTGAGTTTGTTACTGCAATTAAATTATTGGATTTTTACATTAGAATATATTTTGAACACAGAAAAGCATGAAGAAACTGTTTTCTCATGTTGGTCACAGACACTTTTCTAAGACTTCAAAACTTGAAATAAGCCTGTGTGTTTACTTCCATCTGAGAGAATATTAAAATACCATGGTCTTATATGTGTACAGTCAGTTCAGCAAAGCAATGATTCTTCAAAGACACTGTTAAGCCAATTTCTTCAACAGTAACTGTCTCCTAAGATTTTGCACTTTTAGATAAATATTTATTTGATTACCTACTTACTTGCATTTCCCCACCCTTCTCAATCTTCCTGTCCTTAGTAGCTTTGTCTCTCTCCATTCCACTTATTTCGACTAGTTGTAAGGCTCAAGGTTACTTTAAAGTAGTCTAGGCAATGTTAAGCACTGATTCCAAGCCCATTTTAGAATTTGTAAGAACTTTCTTTAATTCATACTGCTTTTGTTACTTTTTTTTTCTCTTTCTACTTTCAAGTATGAATTAAATACAGTTACCTACAAATCTTGGTAAACCAGGAGATGGCTGTGCACCCTGTAAAATATCATTCTATTAGAAAGGCTTTGGTCTCCATTAAAGCTGAGGAAACATTCCCCTCTTATTCCCAAGATAAAAACAAAAAGCCAAGTTGCTCCTTTCTTCCAAAGGAAAAATAATCCTGTATCTTTAGGAGACTTTTTTCTCGTTTTTGTTGTTGTTGTTGTTTGTTTTTGTTTTTGTTTTTGTTTTTTTGGGGTATTTTGTGGGTTGTTTTGGTTTTGTTGGGGTTGTTTTTTTATTTGTGGTGTCAGTGGATTATTGTGAGTAAAAGAGGGACCACCCTTGTTCTTGGCCATGTCCCTTATTCATTCAGGGAAGCTACAACTTGTGACATGGGTGTCACAGAGGATCTTCAGAGATCCTGAGATCTTTGTGGACACTTAGGGAAGCTCTTGACTAAGTGCTTGAGTAAAAATTTTGGAAAGAGACATAAAGTCTTATCCTTTTGAAATTTTATCAGAAGACAATCCCTCAGACAGTAAAAATCACTTTTACAGGTGCATAAACTGTTGTATATAACACATCCAACACTTCTAAAATCTAAAAAGGTCTAGAAGAAATTAAAATCTAAATGAGTTCTGTTGGCCACAGATATACAGTATTTGGGACACATTGGGACATTATATAACGTACTAACATCCTTACCTGTAGGCTTGCAGGATGGATCTGCAGTCACACTCTGTTTTCCTCGTTGATTTAAAGGGGAGATTTTAGCAGTGCCAGCACCAGTTTAGCTGTATCAGTAAGTTAAACTAAAATGTATGCTTGGAGCTTGGTTTTGCATTACTGCAAAATTGTGCAGTTCAGGAACAAAACATAAAATCATGCAGTTTCTTTCAAGATAAAGAGAATACAATGAGGAAGAGAAAGATGCCGATACCAGGAAGAGAGATAAATTGTAACTGGATGATGTTCAACTGTAACTGAACATATTTTCCACAAGTCATTACTCACAGTGGGATGTGCTACAGTTTTCTGTCCCAGTTTTTCCTGCTACTTATAAACTCACTTTCTGGATTCATAACTCCCTACTGAAATTTTTCTCAGCATTATTTAATTTCAGCCATTTTTGATGGCAGACACAGAACAAAAGTAGAAAATTATGGTGACACATTAAAATTTCCCTTCTTATCTAATGGGGGATAAGGTTTTACTTCCTTCTGCAGTTCTTCTGGTCTCTGAAGGTAATGCTTTAAAACTGTAAGAATTCAAAAAATCCCTGTTGATGATCATGATAATGAAATAACTAGTCACTCTGATATTTAGAACACTGCTCCCTGAAGAAAAATAATGAATGCATTGAGAATAAATAAACATTCTAAAATCTTTCCTATGTATCAGAAAATTGGCATAAGTGTTAAATGCAGCATTGTTTAAGATGTGATTTTTACTGTAAAAAAAAGCACTGAGTAATTCTTGTGTAGGTGAGGAAGATTTTCTTAGCTGAAAATCAAGGTCTTTCTCCTTCAAAACATCACTGCTTCTTTCAATGCCTTATATTTTGGTATCTGGAAATCTTGTCTGCACTCTAAGCTTGGTGTTCAGAGGAATCTGGTAGTAGTGTAGGAAGCACAGTTTGCTAAGAGAATATTTGTCTTTAGAAATTTGTTCTTGTGTCACAAAACGAGGAATGGCACTATTTGCCCTCTCATTCCCTGTTTCCATTTGTCCTCAATTCTGTTCACCATCTATCTAAAATTCAAAGAATTTTCCTTTGTTTAAAAGAATGAATACAGAAACTTCTAAAAGGCTATTAAAATTATCTTCATACTCCTCAAATAATGTAGTCAAATGAAAATGAGCTATCACAAAAATAATCTTTAGAGAAAACCACTGGAAAAATTCCATTAGCTCCCTCAAGAGAAAATACAACACTAAGATGCATAGTGGTGTAAGATATTTTAAAATAAAATGCAGACTCAGAAATTCATTTTTATCTGTATTGGTTCATACCTTCCAGGGGTTCTTCCAGCATAGTGTCAATAATTTCACATATTTATGATAATTGTCTATAGTTTATATTCTTCTATTCCACTCTTTACACATGGAAGTGGAAAAAAGTTCAAAAGAACTTTTGAAACACATCTCTGGTAAATTCTGCTAATACTTCTGAACAAATTTGCCTCTAATATACAACGCATCAGCACTTTAAGGGTATATTGATATTAACTTAAAGAAAACAAGTAATTTCGAGAAAAAGCACAGGAAATTTATCTACTCCAGTTACTAATGCAATTGAATATTAAGCAGGAAAAATGTATTATAACAATCAAACCTTAAAATGAAGGGAGAAGAAAATTTGAAGGAAACCCAGATAAATAACCCAAATCAAATCAATCTTATGAATCTTTGATTCAAAGAATATCTAGTCCAGGTCTTATCTCTCAACACAACATAAAAGGTAAATAAAATTTATTAGATTTGTTGTTACTTGCAGGACCCTTTGCTATGTAATTATCTTTCTTTAAAATTTATGTGATGCAGGAGCAAGTCGATTCAAAAGCTAGTATTGGAGGCTGGATTTAGTGAAACTTTGCTTTTAGCTTAGCTCATCCTCCCCTCAGGATCCTGAACTTCTCTGACTCTCAAATATCACAAAGAAGACAAATTTGAAAATTGGTTTTGTTTTTCACATGCTTTCCATGTTCTGACAGATATGATACTTGTGGGGTTTTTTAGTTCAACACTGTTGCTGTCCAGCATGAAGTTGTCCTCAAGAATAGTAGCGGCTTTTGAGGTCTACCACATTGTTTTATAATATGCACTGGATCCTTTTGTCTTTCAATGGCAGCCATGAAACCCCAAAAAGCCAAACAGCAGAGGATATTTTTGGTAGCATCTGGCTTCTTGACTCACTCTCCATATAATATTGTCAGCTTTGCATTTGCTTTCAGAGCTGTCATATATTTGACTTCCTGATAGGCTGTTAGAATTACCTTGCCCTTTAAGATGTGATCCTTTGACTTGCCCTTGTTTCAACCAACATTTTTATCAGTAGCTTAAAAAAAATTCAACACGAATGCATCCACAAACATGTGGCTTCATTTTGTCATTAGAAACCAAGTTTCAAAATCCTTTTGCAAAACCACAGATTGAAACTACACCTTGTTATTTACATCAAAGATTTAGGAAAGGACACGAAGGCAAATCCCATAGCAGATGACAGGGAAACCACTAAGTCAATCACATGTCCATTTTCTTCTAAGTTCATGCAGAGCTTGGATCAAAAGAACACTTCACTATCCTTTGGGCAAAGGCTTGGCACTCAGCTGCTGCCCTGCTCAGGGTCCCTGTAGGGTCTGCTTCTCTGCTGGAACCACGGAACCTGGAAAGAATCCAGGCTTGAAGGAAGCAGATTTGCTTAGCCTGTGATCACATCATAAACAGAATAGGCTGTGAATGCCAGCATACCAGAATGTTGTTGGAGAGAAACATATGGGTGGAAATATTAATCCACTAATGTCAAAATTTACTGCTCTGACGTTTTTAGAATAAAATACATCTCGTTTTCATGGTTGATCATTCCATTTATGTTGGGGTTTTGGTATAGATACTTCCTGCCTCTCCCCGACATAGTTAGACTAATAACTTCGTTATCAAAAATTCATTGGAAGAAACAAATGAAATAAATGGAATAAAATGAAATGAAATATAAAATAAAATAAAATAAATAAAATATAAAATAATCACAGTGAAATCCCCTGGTTCCACCTAAATAATAGAAAAATAAATCATTCTAATAAATTTTTAAGTCGATATATTTAAAGGAGATCCTTCTTGTTTTCCCTTTTACTATTTTCAAATCAGGTCACAATCTAAGTTTTTATTCTTATGAAATAAAATTAAACAGTTAAAACTGCAAAACCTTAAGCTAAAAATAACATGAAAAATGAGTAAAGCATTTATTTATTAGAATTTTAGAACTATTCGGATGTAGCTTCTTTTGGTGAAGTGGAGTAACTGCTAGGGAGTCTCCAAAAAGGAAATAAAAAATTCAAATATTATGGTTTTAAGAACAGGATGTATTATCTTTAACTGAAAGCTCAGTTCCTCTATTTTTCTGAATGACTAAAGATTTGGAACTGCTTAATTATTTTTTTCCTTTCGTTCTTAGCCATTTATCACAAATATGTTTCAGAAACACCAGTAACCATGCAATAGTCTCTTCTCATTTCAGCAGCTTGTTTAAAATTCTTACTATTGGGACAATGATTTCAACATAAGGAAACAATTTATCCTTTATCTCTGCAGCGGCCTATTGACTCAATATATAAACATTTAAAATTGTCAAAAACTAAATTTGAAATTTTGTTCTTAATAGTTCGTTATCCCAATCTTCTTACCTTAAAACCATTGGTACCTCGTAAATTTAGGAGTTCACTTGATGCATTTGGATATTCAGTGCCACAATACTCAATTAAGATGAAGTGACACTTTATATATACACCAGAATGATGATCATATGCTTTTAATAACACACTTTTTTTCTGCGGCTCCTTGGAAACATGTCAGTAACTTACCTTATCAATTTTGTATTTGTCTTATGGTCTAATGTTTAACTGATGTGAAGTGAAACAAATTTTGTCCGACAGCCTGTGCCTCTAGAATTTTTCTTGCAGCTAAATTGGTAACCCACAATCATTTTCCACATGGCAACAATTTTGCTCTGCAGTGAAAAGGATATAAAAACTACCCCTGCTTGCAAGCTGGACCTAAAGCTCTGGAACACCTTAGCTTTCACGGTAAAGCATTTTGTGAGTGTTTTCTTTTCTGAAAGAAGGCTTGCAAAGATTTGAGTTGGTTCTTACTGTAACTGCCTGCTATGAATTCAACTGACTTAACTAAAATAGAAAAGAAGTTTGTGGTATCTTAAGGAAAACCTCAACACTGAGGCCAAATATCCATTGAGAAAAACATCTTTGTCATCTACAGGACAAAGTTGCTGAAATGATTTTGAGTAATTACTGAAGCAATCAGCATGAAATAAATACACCCCTGGAGAGGATGTGCTGGTGATATCACTCACCAATGTTTATCAAAGATAACTTTACTGGAGTTCAGTCAAACCTTCACTATTTGACACTTGAAAATAAAGAATAAATAGGTTTTCTTGAGATTGAAAACAGGGAAATTTAATCATTATTTCACTCATCTACTTAGTTCAGTTTTGACTTAACAGTTTAAGACGAAAATGCATCTACTGAACACTAAAATGAAGTTTCTTGGGATACCCATTTTAATTTGAGTTCTTAATTTCTTGGATGACCTGAAAAAGTTCCAGCCTCAAAAGATCTTACAGAAAAAGATGGGAAGGCATAGATGGAAAGAATCTATCTTAGTTTCTCCTAGTTTTAGTTTAAGTAAAAAATTAAATTACAAAGCATTATTTATTCTTGAAAATTCCAAGAGTTTATGCAAATCTAGATGCATAATCAAAAAGAACACAGAGGTGGAATATATATTTTAAGTTCCTCCCTGAAACACTCATTCCTCAACTAGTAATTAAGGCTGGATAAACTAGAAAAAAATCAGATTTTCTTTTATTATAATTTTTTTCAAATTTTTGTTTCTCCTCTCTAGATTGTGTGCAATATTACAAGACATCAGCAGTGAAAAGTCAGTTTGATTAATTTTATCCCCATGAATTCTGAGATGCCATAGTATTTTACCCTAATAAAAAAACATTAATTTGTGTTGCTAAGTTACTGTGATGAGCTGCTGTTGATAAATGCTAATTTCTTAATGGAGACCACCACCTTTGCACATATATGTGCGTTATACAAGGGTAAAACACCTAATTCTAAGTTTTAATTGGTATATAAAACCAGCTAATATTCTAAACTATGTATTTATCATTAGTATGACCAATCATTTTTCATTGCACTTAGAACACAAAATACATACATAAGGTATAGCAACATTTAATATAATTTAGAAGTTCTGTACAATGAGAAAAAAACAAAACAAAACAAAAAAGGACAAACCTGCAGTAGTCATAAAGCTCAAGTGACAATTGTATGTAACCTTTCCCAGACATACTTCAGCAAAAAAGGCGTTAAGAAAACTAATATATATCAACCCACAGAGTGCCACTGGATACAATGTATTTTCAGAGAAACCATCAGAGTTTTCTTGCCTATTTTAACTCATTTCCAGTGTCAGCTTTCACCCCTGAGATTTTTTCAGCTGTGTTGTTAAATATTGAGTGCAGGAGCTTAACATGGAAATATTAACAGATATTAGCTACAGTGCTGCTGGTGGGTGACACTCCATTATGCCTTAAAAAAACCACCTGAGACAAGCAAAGTTGTGATATCAGCCACTTACAGTACAGTCTAACTGCATAAAATTAAATGAAAAACCTTTGAAGGTGGAATAAAAACGCTCAATTCTGAATACTAAATAGCCCTCATGGGACACAGGAGTGATGCAGGTTTTTGCATTGATAGCAAACGGCAGGAGACTGCCAAGATTTAGGTGCCTGAGGGCCAGAAAAGCTTAGCTATAACTTGACTCAGATTAACTCCCCAAGATTTGTGTAAATGACATCCATAAAACGGATTGGAAAAATGTATTGGAAAAGTTGTTGGAAAACAATGAAGATCATCGTTTTATGAAGTGAGGAAAAGCTGCACATTATTTTTTCAGTAATGTATTTTTTTTTTTTTTATTTCGGGATTATCTATCCACTGTCTTGCTTGCTTTTGTTTTGCTCTTTATTCTGCTAGAATATGTGTACATGCATCATACTGGAGGGCTTGGGCTGCCTGGAGATTACAATGGAACCAAATCTACTTTGTTTGGGAATGGTAGAGAATCTTGCTTTCAGCTGCAGTCTGGGGATAGACATTGTTTGGCTCTAAAAATTCTGAAATATGTGTAGATAGTGGAAATACTTTACAAGTTATAGAGTTCTATATTCTTCCAATGTGCCTTCTTTATAGTCTCTGAATTTGAATATAATAATTTTATTGAAACCTGAAGTAAATGTTTCACAAAATTCACATATAGTGACACTTCATACTATTCAGCTAGACCAAGATGTTTTCTTCAGATAATATAACTTCCAACAGACATCAGAACTCTAAATAAATATTGCTTCAATCCAAAATAATTATTTTGACTGTTTCAAACTAATAATTTAGATGTATCAGATAATAAAAAGCAGCTAGTTGTTTGCTGAAGTGCTGGAGCACAATATTCTTAATGCAGTCCATTAGTTATGATGTTGGTTTTCTTATTTGTTTTCACAGTTAAGTCAGTCAGGTATAGTACTAGCAAAATATAAAGTTTACAGGAGAAAAGAATAATACAGTTAGGTATTCATAATTATTTGAGATTCTACCCTATTTTTGTATTCCTTTTTTTTAGTTCACATTAGTAACTTTAGTAGAAAAATCTGTACAGAAAATTTTATTAAGTACCTGTGCATTCTTCTAGTAACAAAGCCTTTGTATTTAAATTTTTCAGAGCTTAGCATGATAGTTCAGAATTACTATTTATTGATATGTCTAGTCTGTAAATGCAGGAGAAACACTTGAACAAACATTCTGTAGAAAAATATGTATTGTCACTATAGGAAATCAGGCAATCTCTTCTGTGGATTGGGCCTTTATAATAACAAGTCTATTGAGCAATTATTAAAAAAAAAATAGAAATGATTCCTGACTTGTCCATGTAGAAGTTTGCATTTCTTCTCATATTTATATATACTTCTAATTTTGGTCTGAACTAGAAGGCAACATTCTTTGAGATAAATTTTAATGTAATGATCACTAAAATTTCCTTTTTCAAATGAATAAAAGTTTGTGGCAGAAGTAAAATTTTATGGACTAAATAACAAGCAAATGAGCCATTTTCCAGTCTTCAAGATAAGTAGATGCAGGAGACAATTACCTGAAATTTAATTCCATCATCATAATCTGATAAATGAAGGGAAATATGGTTGAATTATTATTTTAATGAAGCCTCCAATATTATTAGTTTTTATTATCTGCATCCTTATTGAGACAGTTTTCAAGGCCTGTTGACAGGAGCAGCATCAATTATGTTCTTCCAAGGTACATAACGAACCACAATACACAATATTAATATGTAAGAAGAGACTGAGAAATTTTCCAGTTGGCTCACAGTTATGGACAAGATTTCCTTCATGGCCAATCTGAATTTATATTAACATCAGAATTGAACACTACAACAAATAAACAAAATTTCATGCAATTATTAAATTTTTCCTATTAAATTATCCAAACACAATATCTCTTTCGCGGTGTCACTTCTTCTTTATTCAAAGGTTACTTCATTGTCTTCTTTTCAGTCTCAGCTTTAAGAATTCACTTTATAGTGCTGCCTTCAATGTTTTGATAATAGGTAAACCATCAGGTATTTCATGGACTACCACCTCTTCAATATTTCCCTGTGTTGATTTTTGTGCCTTATCTCATCTCATCTCATCTCATCTCATCTCATTGGTTCCTTTAGAAAGCAGTAAGAGGTTTGTTTTTTCTTCTCTACTGGTGAGTATCAGGCATGATACTGCTTCCCACCCACAGCATGCTGAGATACTGTGCAGTAAAACCCTCAATAACAGGACAGAGAATGAATTCACAGGTTAAGGTTATCAAATAACAGTGCTAGGCTGAGTATGATCCAGAAAGAGCTAAAATGGTAAAAATTTGTCTAGTCCGTGTTTGTCACTCAATTTTTCTTTCCTAGTATCCTTCCCAGTGAGTATGTTTCAATGTTGTCTCATACTCTTGGCTGTAGGCTGGATTAGACACAAATGGAAGATTAAATATTCACACATTCACTTCCTGTAAACAATTTTAATAGCCAAGGAACAAATCAGTAAAGTCTTCATTTAACTTATGAGTGGACTTTTTTTTTCCAGAAATAGCAGATATAAAACTAAATTTTGGAGATGAGTGAGGTTCACCAGCATATTTAACCAATATTATTTGACCAATGAAGTGAAGAGTGGAAGTCAAATTCCTTCAGTTTCAGAGCTGAAAACCAACCAGCATCCCTCACACACATTCATTTGCACTGCTGATTACATCTTAATTTTAAGCATGGAACATATTCAGATATGATGTTATTAAAGAATTTTCCTTAATTGATAAGAAACATGCAGACTGCCTTGATCATCTGCTAAAAGGATGGGCATAAGAACAGTGATGTGGAATCTCAGAATCCTATTTATTCTTAGCTGCAGGTCTGAAGAACCAATGTTCTAGACTCTATTTTAGAATCTAATTGCCTCATTGCAGCCTTTGGGCTAATGGGGCAAACGTTTTCGTGCAATGAAAATATGAAGAAAGTGTTTATCAGTCTATGCGATCCAGACTATGTCACAGCTTACAGACTTTCAGTTTTATAAAACCATAAGTATACCAGATATAGGAAAGTGAAAGAAGAATATTTTACTCAATTCTGATACTGAAATATCTCTAAATTATCATATTTAATGTAATGTTAATTAAGCAACACACATTGAGGCACTGTTGGGAGATTAATGAATGCCTGGGAGTGGTGTATAGCTCAAAATTATATTTTGGGTTATAAACCCTAGTCAATAATTAAGCCCCAGTAAATGCCCCAGTCTGAGACTAACACTATCTTAGGGAAATTAACTGAGAACTGAAGAAAAGTCTTAAACATGTATGATGTTCTTAACAGAATCTTAACAGAAATAATAGTAGTTCTTCCATCCACAGGCTTTTTGTAAGCCTTAATATCCTTCCTTCATTCAATAAGACCCTGATATCTTGTGTAACCATCAGGTGTAACTTCTTATATATACACGTGTTATACACACACACACACCGAGTACATACCAGACACAGTATCCCATATCCTCAATACAAAATATCCCAGACACAAAGCCTCTCAGGTTTAAAAAGCAGTATTTCCCCTCCAGATTAAATACCTGAACACTCATTCCACACACAGCTGAAGACCTGTTTCCATTGTATACTATTATATTCATCTTAACTGCTAAGAGCTCAGGGCTGAAGTTCTACAAGGCAACCTCTTGGTTTTGTTTTACAGTTCCAGACTCAATTTTATCAATTTGTGCATGACCATCTTTTGGAGTTTGCTCAGACAAATGACAGAGCATCAAGCTCTGTAGCTGTAATTCACACAAAGAAACAACAGATTTCCACGAAGCCTAATTAGGAATCTGTAAACAATAATCCTATTTAATGAAGAAAGCATCAGCCCACAGGAACCAAAACAGGAAAAATCCTCTCTCCATTGTTTACATTGTGCTTCAATAGTTTAACATGAAGGCAGTTTTTCTGTGAATACTGAAAAGTACAATTAATATATATATGTGTGTATATATATATATATATACACCGTGTTAAGAGATTTTCTCTTGATGTTGTTTTCCATGAAATTTATGGTCACAAACAGGCTTGAAAAATGGTAATTTAAAGCAAAGAGAGGAGGCATGAGGACAACTAATAGAAAATCAAATATAAAGAAAATACTCATAAATTGCTTTTGTGGGATATCTGAATTTATATTAACATCAGAATTGAACACTACAACAAATAAACAAAATTTCATGCAATTATTAATTTTTTTTCTATTAAATTATCCAATGTGGGATATACCAAAGGAATTTTCAAAAGTTTTTATCAGAGAGATTAGAAGAAATGTAAGAAAAGAAAATTCTGTGTCTTGTTAGGTTCTAATGAATATTCTTTTTTTTTTTTTTTCAGACGTGGTAAATCTGTCTCCAGCTCAGGCACCTGTATAATCAAGACACTGTTAAGTTTCTTTGAAGTTCTCTAATTCAGGTTTCATGAATCACATTTGTTTAAAATGTTTAATAACTTATTCACTAATTGCTTGTTTAAACCCACTCTGTCTGCCAAGCATTCTGTTATAACTGATAAAATATAGATCACTCTGAATATTTATGTGTGATTTTTGTGCAAGTGACATTTATGATTAACGCAAACTTAATTTGGTAGTGGAATCAAATAAAAAATGTCTCTGTGTATTCTACTGGAATGATTAGCAGAGGCCATTAATCAAGAAGTCCCTTTTGTTCTTAATTTTATGCCACATGAATGAGTAAAGATACAAAGGAACTGAGTATTTCATCAAGCTCTGGCTTTCTTGATGTGAAATATTCAATTCTCTCACAAGAAACTTCCACATCTTTAATGTTTTTAATCACTGCTCTTTTGTGTGTGGCCCTCTTTGTGAAGTGAGACCTGCATATCATTCAGGCAAAAAAACATTTCTGGAGCATAGCATACTCATGAATTTGGTTCCAAATGGCTTTTTCAAACCAGTGATACAGAGTCACATCTGACTGCTGAACAAGGCCCCAGCTGGCTCAAACAACTCCTTTTTTTTAAAGTCTGCCAAGGTCACAAATTAAATGAAGAAAGAAATTTATTTGGGAGTTCTTGGGTGGTTTCCTTTTTCCTCCTTAATTTGTTAATCCATGTTAGGTGTCAAAATATTAATATGCTACAGCTAAGAGTGATCCAATGACAAAGAAAGATAGAACCTCACTCTCAGTGTTCTCCTAATAATATCAAGCAATATCTCAAGAATTAAAAGAAAAAAAGTTCTTTTTACAGTGTATGAAAATGTATTCTATCTGAGATAAAGTAGTGAAATTTAAAAAGGCTTTTAATTGTGGGCCACTATCACTAACTAAAAGAGATAGATACTCAATGGGTGACTAAAGACTTTTTGCTCATTGCTGATTTGAGTGAGGCTGGGTAATAAAAATTATGTATGATTGGGGGTATATCACTGTAGCAAAGCATACCATCATGACTAACAGACACACAACAAGTTTAAATATGCCCAACAAAGAGTTATAAAATTGAAGAGAGACTGTTTTTTCTCCAGGATGGCAGTAGCCCACTCCAAAAGTCACACATTTTTGTCATGTCTTAAATGAGGCTCATCAGAGCACATAAAAGCAACAGGTATATTTTCACAACCTCATGTATAAGCATAACTCCCAGGTAATTTTGTGGGGGAAACTGCTGATTTAATTGTTTTGCTCACATGATGTCAGAACTCGCAAAAGCAAATGGCTCAGATTTATTTAAGCTGTTACAAAATGAATTGCAAAGCTAGAAATCTGTACATTTACTAGCTTGCAAATAAACAGTTGTCAAAAACTGCGTGGGTTTTATGTTTGCAAATTTATACAGTCACAATTAGAAAATAACAAAACATCTGCAGTTCTCAGAAAAAGCGAACACAAGGCAAACAAACTAATTCAAATTCACATTTGAAGAGTGCATTGAAACTTTTTATGGATACATAAATATACTGCTACAACTAATTACTATTGTTAAAACAATTTCTACCATCTAAGACTGTAATTCTTATTTTTCATGTCACTCAGAGTGAGAGGGGTTTGTCTTTGCCTTAAGAAATACAAAAATTTACACAAGATACTGAAGACTACACAAAAAATCAGTCATGGATTTTTCTTTTACTACCTATGGTGCTTGATTGAAGACATACAATATAGTAAAATTCTGTAAACTAAGTAGTGTAAAACTGTGTGTAGACTATTTTACACAGCAGAGTTTACCTGAGGCACGTGTAACCCAGATAACTTGAGTAACTCACTGCCACCGTGCACAATGCAGTGGAGGACAAAGGAAAGGAGAATTTTCCTCTTTGGCTTCTTTAAGCAAAAATATATATTCTTTCCCTAATATCATAAAAGATAATCAAAATCAACTCCTTAAATAAGTCTTGCATTCTTTAAATTGGCAACAGTACACAGTAAATTATGTCAAGATAAGCAGTTATATTCTGGATCATAACACAGAAGCATATAAAAAATTTTACCTCTAATGTTTCTTGATCAGATTTTATAGATGTAGTTCATACAGCAGTTTCTGAAATCATCTGATTTCAGATTTTCCTATTTCTGCAGAGTCCATGAAGAAATCAATGCATGACTGGTACCTTAGAAATACCAAAAGACAGCGTTAATATTTGTTAAAGAGTTGACTCCTTAATAAAGTTATCTGTTATAATTCCTGACACATATATTTTAAGATGCCTTTTTGTTTTAAGAATTTCTTTTTTTATTCTTATTTTTTGTCTGCTTATATTTCTAGCATTGTTTTGAAGGACTAATAGAGAATTTGATTGTAAAGTATTGTTCTTCGCATCTGAGGTAGCAGAGGCTGGAAGTAAAATCTCATCATTCTTACTGACTGATGTCTGTTTTCTGCTAGAAATTTCATCTCCCTTGTAGCTTTGAGAAAGAAAAAAAGGAATCATAAAACATATTCTTCTTCACAACAGTAGTGTCTGATTCTCAGTTGTGGCTTCTCTGCTTGTTTCCCAAGGCAATAGGCGCCCAAAGTATTTTCCACTAAAAGAAGTGTACTGCCCATTACTTAAATGGCAGTGCTTTTACCCAGTTTGAACATGAGAACTTGTACAAGATTCCCTGTAGAGAAAAATAGAGTTTTGGAACTGATGTCAATGCTTCCCTGACTTCAGTTTTAACCACCTAAAAAAGCAAATGTCAAAAGACCGGGATAAGAAAATTGCAGAGGTTCTTAACTGAGGTCATTTTCTTAGTGGGTATAAAATAGTAAGTCACCTTGAATAGGAGTGTATTGAGCATTAGAGCTGCACAAACTTAACTTCCAGGAGCTCTACTAAGTTTGGTGTTGTTGAAAATGATTTATGTGATATGAGCTTCTTGACTTGACATCATCCCTGATAATTACAAACAACCCAAAAAAACCCCATGCAAAAAGCTGACATTCTGCTGAGACTGAAGGCAAATATCCTGAAATATATGACTGAACCGAAACAAATCACCATAAATCACTATTCAGGCCAGTTCTGCCTGAAAAAGGTCACTGAGTGTTTCTAGTCAGTCCTCTGTAATGTATTTTTACAGATTAGCTTGCTGCAGGTGAAAGTCATCTCCAACTACGAGCATGAAACCTTTTGCTGTGGATGTTGAAATACTAGAATACAGCTTTACATCAGCAACACATGCAGGTAGAAATACCACACTCAGGTTCCATGGGGAAAAAGGTGCAGATGAACTTGGGAATTAAGTGCAATCCCAAGTCTGGGAGTGAGCCTCAAACCCAGATGTCCTTTCAAATCATGTAGGTAATCATATGGGGTTTCTGTTCAAGGTTCTCATTTGCTTTTTTTCATAAGCTTTACAGAGACAGAGTGCAGATGTGCTTCTCTGTGTGTCTCTTCAACAAGCTCACCACAGAGCAGCTGGTCAGTTCTCTAATGCTGCTATTCACTACGGTTTTACAATAAAAGAGCTTTGACATTTTGCTTTGATGCAGTAAAGATATAACAACCACAAGTGAGTAAAATCAGTTATATTGCTTTCTTGGTAACAGCCCCAGATGACTGCCTGAGCACTTACACTGTTAAAGCACTTACAGGGTTCAGTTTGCTGAGCTTTATGTTTTCCATACAGGATCTGTCCTTTTTATTGTGTGTATGTGTAGTCTCAAACTTAATCAGACCTTATGCTAGAATGAAGTCTCCAGATAGTACTATACTGCTAAAAATGGTTGGTATTTCAAAAATAATAAAAGCTGTTAATAACAAAAATCTCTCTTAGTGAGAAAGCGCTGAATGCTCCAGAATGTGTATGCTGTTGAGTTTCCTCTTACTACACTTGTCCATTGGGCTTTCACATGCAATATTCCCCACACAGTAACAGCCCAGTCTCAGTCCCTTTAAGAATTTTAAGCTGACATGCAGTAACAGTGTGAGGATTTCCTTCCCTAGGTCCCCTTTTTTCTTCATTAGTGCAAACACTTCCCTTGCTGATAGTGTCACTTTGTAAGCATTCATTGCCTATTGATCGGGCAGTGCAGAGTGCACGGATGGATTGGCAAACCCTCACAGAGGCCTCTTCATTCCAATGAGCTTCTGACATACCATGCTACAGGATTTCTTAAAAGAATATTGACAAGCTCTGGCAGATTCTCCATTTTATGGACTAAATATCGTACTTTGTGTTTGTTTTGTCTGATTTTCTGTGATTTGTCACTCATTGTTCTTGAGTTTCTTTATTCATCATGTGAGTGTTCATGTGGCATCAATATAAATCAGATTAAAATTTAAAATTAGACAACAGGATGTTATCAATAGATTTTTTGTATACATCTGTATTTATGGATTCTATATGTGCCTAAATATGTATACATTTGTGATACATGTTCATGTACATGTGCATTTAGAGATCAGTGGCATTGGCTACCAGTGGGTCAGCCCCAAGATTTCCAGGATTGTGTGCTCGTATGCTGAGAGAGTGAAAGATGCTTCTTCTCATCCTGTCATTCTCTAAATAAGATGTCTTGCTCTTGAGCTTGCAATTGAGTCATGGATCATATCTTGGTATTATGAAAATGGTGAAAAAGCACCTTATGATGATGTGGGGAGATGTCAGGACTACAGAGGCTGACATGCTCGCAATGAGAAAGAGAGGAAGGAAGAATTCCTCAAAAGTCATAGAAATACATATCTGTCTACATTGCATGTATCAGCATGTCTGGACTGAGAAGATGACATTAGCCACAAAAGACATATTTGGGGGCTGTCTCAGTAAAGGGGAAGAAATGTGAAGGAAAAAAAGAACAAGGGAAAAAAGAGGAAGGGAGAAAAGGTGTAACACAGCCAAGAAGGCTGCCTGTGTAACTTTGGTTAAAGGTCGTGCTATGCTATCAAGATAATCCTCATAATCATAAAAACAAGCTGGTTTAGTAAATACATACAATCAAAATAGGAGGTAATTCCCTCTGGCACTACAAAAATAATAAAACTGGTGGTGTTATTTTAAAAAAATACATGTAAGAATGGCTGAAAATGCATTTAAAGTTGTCCTGAAGGAGAAAATATAATAAAGTGGAAATATTTTGGCACTGAATAGGTTTCTGCCCTACCTAATATGTAAACTATTACACAAGCTATGTTTATAAGACAAATAATTTTTCTTTTGGCAGTAATTTGTCTCTTTACAATATCAATATTTTATTATTCATAAGCCATTACAATATTAAATTCAGTGGCCTGCAGTAAGTAGCACAGGTGGTTGGAATATCCAGCAGTAAGTTTTTATTAGTACTCAAATACTCCAGTGATTTCAAGTTGTATTTTCAAAAAAACAATTATTTTTATAAGTGTATGTAAAAATAAGCTAAAAAAACAAAGCGAAATCTTAAAATGTCAATATTTTAAAAGTATTTTAAAAGATTACAATAATTTTTAGATGTATTTATTATATAATGCATATAAAATACAATATCTGTATGTCCATTTAATGTAAATAATGACTGTTTTCATTTAATCCATTTAAATAATGTCATATAAACGATTACAGATGTAATGATGAGGCTTCTTAAAGTGCATGTTATTCTCTCTCTCTGTATGAACCTGCTTGAATACCTGCTGTTGTCAGTGACAAACTTGTCATTCACTGTGCTGTAGAACACTATGAAGACATTCTCTCAAAGACTGCTCAAGTGTCTCTGTACCTGTATACACAGTAGTATTCTAAAGGATAAGAGAGCTTCCATTAAAAACCACATAATTTAAGTTTATGGTTTCCGTATCTGTTGCTGCCAGAGATAAAATCATCTATAATCTTGAGCCATCCTATGAAATTTGTTTGAATCCCTCTGGTTTTGAGATGACACCCCCGCATTTCTTCTACAACAATATATCAGGATTTCCAGCATATCCCTTTGCTTGTGATTTTGGAAAATCGTATAAATGTGAAAGCTGCCAGTGGCCAAAAGTAATTATTCCCAGGTTTACTGAGTTTTGAGGTTTTTTGTGAGGAGACCAGTTCTGGGTTCTTAGGGTTAGAAGGGCTTTTAACTTGACTCAAGATGGTTATTTTTATGCTTAGAAAATTTGAGGACTGAAGACTATATTGACAGTCTTCAGCTGACTGTATTGAGATCATCCTTCATGAATTGTCCAGGTTTCCACACCATCTACATTTTAGCTGTCATGTGGAGTCTATACTGGTGTGAATCACCTGTCACTCCAGGTCAGGAAATCCAGGCAAAGGACTCGATGGCTCACACTGATTTCTGGTCCAAAGGATTGCAAGGATTCATTGTCCTGGAATCACCCAGTCTGAGAGGTTCAGCTTGACCACAGGTGCAGTTCTCAGGCTGTAACCATATTTACCCACTTAGGAACAGTGAAGCTTAGAGCAAATAATGAGAGTAACTTTAGTCTAGTTTCTCCTTCCTTTTTAGTCTGTAAGGAAAAGTGCTATTTGTTATTGCTAATCCTTGCAGACTATGGAGATTTGGGAGTTAGGAATGTAAAGGATCACGTTTATTCACATTGAAGTTTATTGTCTGGAGACTGTGTAGTAAATGTGTGAGTTCAAACAGCTGTAGCTGAACCAACATCTCATGGAACACTTATGGAGGACAGTGAATATGAAATTTTCCAGACACTAAAAAAAAAATATTTCTTATATATACATAAAATGTTGCTCTCTGTATCTATATCACACTCTTGCCAAGGTTGCTTCTGCTCGCTTAATGAATTGCACTGATTATGTAGCTATTATTATTACATTTTTTGCCTTTTTATGCTTAATGATATCTCGTTTTGACCCAAACTATATATAAAAAAAATCAAACAAAGCATATAATCAGAATGGAGAATATATTACTGTTTAAATGCAAATATTTTGTTAGAAATCCTGCCTATTTCCTATCATTTGGTTTCTTTCTGGCGGAATACTTTTCTGATCAAACCTGGAAAATGAAATTGGAGACCTTTCATTAATTTTATAAAAAAGGAGAGAGGGACGAGTGACATCATAGTTCCTTTGTATTTTTCCCCTGTTCATTTGTGCTGCTGTAATTACAGATTCAGTGTGGAACGTTCATGTCAATCATTATTAATCTCTAATTTCTAATCACAGGCATAAGTAGGTTTAAACTTCATTGCAAACCTTTTGAGAGTTCTGTGGGTTTTGAGAGGGAAATTACCTGTTGCAGATCTTCATGATGTTTTCTGGAGATCCCTGTCAGTAAGTTTTCCAAAGGGAAAGAAGTTATCAGAAAGAGGAACAAGGAGAAGAAAATATGAAAAGGAAAGGACCAAGAAGTTATGTTCCAGGATTTTTAACAGTTCATAATTATGGCTAGATTTATTGGTGGGCGTGACAGTTCCTGGTTGCGCTGCTTCAGTGAAAAGGAAGATAAGGTAACAACACCTGGGAGACATGTAGGCAAGATTAGATGAGAATTAAGAACCTCATCTGAGATTCAGAAACCTATGAAAAAAATCTGGCAGAGCCGAATTGTGAAAGTCTGAGCAACAAGAAACAAATTGCTTGGAAACTAAATTAAAGAATGGTATTTTTAGGTTGTGGCTTTATTTGAAATCACTTAGTTGCAGTGAGGCTGGCAAAAAGGAACCAAACAGAATTTAACTTTGAAAATACAAATGCCAATCACATGTTCCTTAACACAGTGTGTTTTTCAATATTTTTGGGTTGTAGCCATTTCTGGCAGTAGTTCAGTAGCTATTTCTTGTATATTTGAAAATACTCTGTAGTCATAACTAAACTTTTCCAATACTGCATTTTTTCTATCTTCTTTTTTGTTCGCTGTGGCAGTCCAACTTACCTGTATGTCAAATCTGACTTCCAGAACTGGAGTACTGCAGGGTGAAGTAAGTCAGTCTCAACTGAACTCAGTGTGCTCATGACAAGAAAACTGATTTTCTTATTAAAATATAAGGAACTGATTCCAAGTAATTTACAGTTCAAACAATTTCTGTATCTTTTATATGGGTTCTAATAACATATTTCACAAATGACCTTTAAGACAAACAGCACAAAATCATACAATCAAAGATTATTTGGTAGTGGGACCTGGAGAAGTCTAAAATTAGATGGATCCCCTGGAAAAATTAGAGTGCACAGTGTACTGTTCCTGACTGATTTCCACACCAAAAACATCCCTTGTATTCCTCTCACTGCTCACTAGTAATTAAAAAAATAACAATTTGGATTAATAGGGAAAGAGAAGTGAATAAAAATAAAACCCCGACTCTCATAAGTATTCAAACATTCTCAACGCAGTGAAACTATTGTTCCCTCAATTAAAAAAAAGAAGTGGTAGAACTGCAAAAGGTGAAAGGAAAGTCAACAAAGATAATTAAGTGATGAGATTGATTTAATCTCTCTCCATGAGTGGGGAGGTTAACTGACCTATCTTCTTCAGTTGGAACAACAGACAGCTGAGGGGAATATGAAACAGGTCGTAATATAGAGAGGAACGTGAAAAAGATTAGGAAGTGGAACAATTTAAGAAATAAAGGGCATCAGATGGACTTAGTAGATTTAACATACACCTAATCAGGTAGTTAAGTTATGGGAATCATTGAATTGAAGAGATAAACTGTGCACACTGTTTCTCCACTTTGTTCTCATATTTCTATGTAGTTGGCCACAGTCAGGTATAGGACAGTAGGTTTGCATTTGTTCTGAATAGATGTGGTTCTATCTATGCTCTTGTAAAATGCTTTTGCAATCATAAAATTATAAAAAGATTATAAAATCATTTTTACAAAAGAATTTAAAAATGAGTAAACATATTTCAGAGAAAAGACTGAAAAGAGAATATTAGTCTCTCCTACTGAAAAAAAAAAATAAAAAAGAAAAGAAAAAAAAGAATACAGAAATCCAGAAAAGATAATCAGTTGATGCACAAGTGGAAGGATTCAAGAAAAAAGATTTTAACAGGCTATCCAAAAATTTTTCCAAACCAGCCATCTAAGAGGAAAGCAGAAGGCAAGAAAATCAATGGAAGAGCAAGTTACCAAAATCTGTGGGGCTTGGCCAAATAGCATGCATTTACTACCTTTAACAATTAGATGAAATAGATAGAGCTTTCACAGATTTTGCCCAAACACTTCAAATTTAATTTCTGTTATGATATTTCTCCAATAGGCAATACTTTTTTTTAATGATCTAAATGTAACACAGTTTAGGACTTTTTAAGTCATCTTATTTCTTAGTGTCATAAAGAGGGAGCATAAAGATAATCCTTTCTTGAGATGAAGATGTGCAAAGTATTGTCACAGTATGCAGTAACTCAGAGTGTTCTAGAATCTAATGATGATGATTTGTGCTGGAATTCCCACTATTATATTGTAATGGGAAATAACCAAAGTAACTTGAGAGAGTACAAATATAACTTTATGACACTTTCATGTCCTTTTATGTCTTCTTGATATGGGAAGCTAGTACCTGAGCCATTTTGGGGACAGTTAAACATGATCTTCAAGATACTTCTACTTTTTTTAAAGATCTTTCTAAGTCCAGACTACGTTAGGTTTAAACAGGGAGCAGTTTTCTTTTCACAGCCCCAAATCACTTTTCACTTAGCACTTGGCCCAAATGCTCACTTTCTGCCAGATTTAGGATGACACCTTCAATACCCTTCTGTTACCACCCTTTTATTACAGATATCATTCTTCATGTTTCTTGTATTGTCTGTCTTGTTATACCCATGACTTCAGTTGCAGTAGTTTTTCAGAGCTACCACTTCCAAATTTTTCTCCTCTTTTGAGCATCCCCTGCCTCAGAGAAATTGTGAGCTGGTAAATGCACATACCTGGCCCAATTTATCTTTCCACTAAGCAGAAAGTGAACATTTTAACTTTCTAGCACTTCCCACATTTATCTGCAACAAAATGCAAAGGTTCAGGCTCCTGTTTCCAAACAATTGGGGGAAACAAAGATTCAGATTCTTGATTTACAATATGTTTTCACTTCCCAATCTGCTTTTGATAGAACCAACTCAGTGTACGAAATGCTATTATTCTTGGAACTAAATTTATCTTATAAAGCTGTAACTGGATAAATTCCATGAGAAATAAAGCAAAAACTCTTCTGTTGCTCTGACAAAGGATGATTAATCCTGAAAAAGATACCTATGAGAAAAAGAAATCAACTAATAAATATTATCCAGAAGAATAAATTAAACTAATTGATATTTACTTTAAGATCTGAAAAATTAAACTACCTGAAACAATTCACATGAAAGCAGGGTGAATATTACCCTTTTTTCACTTACTTACTTATGTCTGTGTACCATTCCTGTTGAGAAAAGAATTCCATTTTCGCCTGTGATCATAGCATCTATCTATCTATAGACCATTTCTATCATGAGAAATCTCTGATCTTAATCTGGGCCTCTGGTCACAAAGTTAAGATTAAAATAATAATCAATAAACTAATCTGTAAAAATCCTTTGGAAAAATGTGTACCATACAGCCAGAGCAAAAATAATACTAAACCAAATAATTATAATAATCTTCTAGTTATGTTATTCCAAATGTTGCAATAAGATAACTTTGCTTTAATTTGGACAAATGTTAGATACATTTATAAAGAAACATTATGAATCTTGAAATATTAACAAGTAAAAACTGAGTTAGTTCCAGATGCTAGTGATAACATAGTCTGTTTATGACGTCTGGTTTTAGTGATTAGACTTAATACCAGACAGCATCCTTGATCCTGGCCAAAAGACATACAGTAAAGTGAAAAGTCCTTACAATCAACCATGAGAGAGTCGTGCTAACCTTGTCTTAGTCAGAAGTCACTTCTTGCATATCTAAAGTGGATCACATTGCCCCATGTCTCTATTTCATAAGGATCAGATCTTTCCATTTACTCTAGTGAGGAGATAGGAAGGCTGAAATACAGAAGTGGTTTGTAAAGTGCTTTCAAAGGTACTGTCAAAATTTGACATGAGGAGTTTTAAACTGAAAACAGGAAGCAAACGAGTTACTAATCTCAAATGCCTATGTGTATAAGCTGACAGCTTCTGTCTGCCCCTTGCCTCTGCATCCAAAATGCTTGCCTGATGTAGATGGCAAGAACCTCTCCAATCATGCTCTTTGGCTGTTCCTTCTGAAGCTGTCAGGCCCATCACATCTCAGTGACTTTCCTGTTTTCTGTACTCTGTGCAAGTGTCAGCTGTGGGGAATCAGAGCAAAGGCAGCTGTGCAGCAGAACATGCCAGCTGCATCAAGAATAAGAGAGAAGGTCAGGCAGGAAACTCTGGAGGATCTTACAGTCCAGATCATATCACGGGGACTGAGAGACCAGACCAAATGTTGTGACGACCAGCCAGCTCCATGGTAGCTCTGAGGATGTTCTTTTGGGCTACTTCCAAATTTTGCAAACACATCTTACATGTTTTCTTTCCTTCAAATAACTTTATTAGTAGAGTACCTAAATCTGAGCTGTCTTGCGTCATTCATGGCACACATTAATTTTTCAGGGAAAAAGACATGAGCAAAATAACAGGGACTTCTTAGACTCACTGTGTTGAAGACCACATCTACTAAGGTCTTTCAACATGAAACAGACTCCTAATTTGAAAAAAAAAACTTATTCCAACAGCTATTTTATCAAGGGGCATTCAATACAATTCTTTTAAAAAAATAGATTTACTAATATATAATTTATTCCAAACAAAATTGCTGGTCTCCATTTTGCTATAGTACTGATCTGCATCCCCTAAACAAGTTCTTGTCCAGTGGGGCAAGTGAAGACAAAACTGTACTCTGAGATAGATACATTAGAATTCTAAATCTGTATGCACACAACAGAAAAATCACCTTTTGAGGCATAACTGCTATGAAAGCTGCAACATATGCCCTCCAAATTTGATATTGGTTCATTGTGTGCTATGCAAATATGGATGCAAGATTCTTTTTGTTCTTATGAATGAAGTAACTGATCTCTGCCACAAATCAAAATTGGTTTTTTTAGCTCTGACAGCAAATACAACAAACAAAAAATGTTATCAGTCCAAGAGAGATTAACTTTCTCACACAGAATATCTGACATCTTTGCTGGAATTAATCCCATTTGTTCTTATAGTTTTTATTTGCTTCTGCTATAATTTTGTAGTTTAGGAAACCTTCCATTTCAACACTAGGAAGTTCTCCAGGTCAGTTTTATAGTTATACAGAATGACATTTTCTCTTTTGTATTGTAGCTCTGCACTTGGCAAGTTACCTTTACATATAAAAGCATTCTGAAAAGATTTAATCCAATATTAATGCACATTTGTTTTGCAGTTCAGTACTTTGTAAATAACTGTTCTTATACATGCAAATCCATTACATATATTAAATATTCCAATTCCACATATTTTCTTAAATGAGTCACTGGATGAGATTTACACTCAATGTCCTGGAAATGAAGCAAAAGTGCAATGACATGTTATGGAGGGAGTAATTCAGAAAACTCATTCTTGCTTAAACTGGCATTTTAAATGTCATTTCAGCCATCTTATATGTAATTTGAAAATCATCCTCCTTAAATTCTATATTTACAAGGGCTCTTGTCCATCATCACCTGTATGCAGGGTGGGAGACTGCACCAGTGTCAGGCTGTTCTAATTTCCTCAAAGACATGTTCTTCACCCCACAAGAAGCACAGGTTATCATAAATGCCAGTGTGCATATGTATGCAGTACTGCAAGAATATTCCTCCCATTGATTTCCTTCCCTATGTGTGTGAGCAAGAGAGGAGGGGGTGGTGGGGCAGTACTTCAGCTCTTCACACACTGCATACCCAGTTCCAGAATTAAATTACAGAGAGAGATCCATAATATTCATTCAGTCACTACAATGGCTCCCTCAGTGCTCTTGTTACTAATGGCATAGGCTCATTTGTGAAGATTTTCATGCAGTTTGCTTGAAAGGGCCTCAGCAATCCCCCACTTCTGAACAAATAACAGACCAATAATACGCTCACCAAAGGGGTTGCCTGGCATGAAACAGGTTATTTAGCTCTATTTGGCTAGCGAAGTGTACAGCAACAGAGGAGAGGAGAGGAGGAAAGGGGGTAAGGCAGTAATCTGCAAACAGCATGGAGGGGTGAAGTAAGCAATAACATAAAAGAGCTATTTACACTTTTTAACTATGAAAATAAAGCCTCTGCAATTAACAGGAGGCTTTCTTCTGGAACAAACCTGTTTATGTCAAGTGTTTGCGGCTTTAAAATACTTTTGGAGGAAAGAGATTTTTAAAATCAAGGTCTTCATTCTGTCCATGAAGTAAGGACATGAAGTTTGTGGATGGTAAATCACCGTGTGTTCTTTCCCCAGGCAACCAACAGCAGATTTGAGAGGATGTATGGGGTGTTCCTTTATGATTGCCTCACCAAAATGCAATAAAGCTCCTGCAGTATGTTGAATCACAAAAATAAAATACATGTTTCAACATCTTAGCAGCAATCTTGATTCTTCCTTCCTGGCCGGATTCATCCTGTCATGACTGTTTCTTTACCTCAGGCACTTTACAAGTAAAGTCATTAGGGCCTGTACTGTCCAACTTCAGTAAGGGTCTTGAGATATCGCTCTTTTTTCTTCTGTACACAGTCTCAGGAACATCTGATTTCATTTAGTTTCCCTGTTGTATCCTGTCATGTCAAAGGTTTTGGACAGAGGACTGAAACTATTTTCCTCCATCTGTTGGCTGCAGGCTTTGATGACAAGGCAGTCTTCTCCTAGAGAGGTCATGATGGGGAGAAGTAAGGGCAATAGAAAACTTTGGTCATTTCACCAGAAGAAGAGGCCAACTGACAGACAGATTTCAATTTGCTATTAAGACTCCCTCTTGGCTCCTAAACAAAAATTATATTCTTATTTGGACAATGGATTTAATAACTGGTCTTTTACGTCAGTGCCTTAGACTTCTTTATTTATTTTTTAGCTATTAACAGAAAGATTAAAAGTTTATTTATTCATCAGGCTCAAGAGTCACAGACACTTAAAATCCTTTATTTGTCTTCTCACATTATATCCAATGAGAGCTCAGCATGCCACAGAGGTGAACAATCTATTTGGGAACAGTTGATTCTTGTGTTACTGGCATATCAATTGCTCAGAGTTCCTTTAAATTCTTTTTTTATCTACCAGACTGCTGCAGATGGTGAATATACAGTGGTGAGAAGTTATGTCAGTATTGCAGTGTAGACTCTAGGTATATGCTTAGTCCTTGTGCACTGATGGACATGACTATAGTTATTTTCTGAAATTTCAGGCAGTCATTCCTTCTCTAGATCTCATACAGAATTTAAACATGTTTAAGATCTTTTACCTGTACATCTAGATGTTGGACCTTGACCTAACAAAGCACTTATGCATCTGTTTAACCAAGAGGGCAGTCCTATTAGTGTTGTGAGTGCCTGTACAGATATTTGCCTGCATAAAGCACAACACAAATAAATGTAAGCCACCTCTGGAATCAAGCCCTTTACGATAAAATAGATTTTATTAAAGCAATTATCAGTGAAATCTGACTTACAGAACCACTCAAGGGAGCTACAAAAGCATTGACTGCCAAAATATGTTCTCTATTAATGAAGACAGAGCAGTACTATACTCATGTTTTTGGAGATAGTTTTGGACAGTGCATTAAAACAGTAGATATCTAATTAAAGGTGGCTTCTTTTAAAACTGATTGAGACAATTTATATCAATTAGTTTCACTAAATATGCTATGAATTTCACTGCTATTTAACATTTCAATAACTCCTTGGTAAGATTTTTGGGTACAGAGAGATAGCAAATCCAACAAACTACTGTCAGCTTAGACTATGGGGTTGACGTGTAGAAGGGTCAGGTTCAAGAAACGTCTCTGCCTAATCAGCAAGATAGCTCTTCACAGAGAACAGGGACCTTTGACACCCACATTCCAGATTTAACTCACACAGATAATCTGTTTCATTCAGATCTTTCATCTCCTCTTTTCAAACTGAAAATGGATGTTTAAATGAATTCAATTTTAACGCAGAACAACAAATACATTTAAACCTTTTAAAGCTGCTGTAAAATTGAAGCGGCATCCTCCAGGCAATCCTAAACTCTTGCAAAATTTTCATTCAGTAATGCAATAAACATAATGGTGCCTTATGAAGGACGAATGCATATTTAGGTAATGTGTATGTGGTACTTTGTAGGCAGAGGCAAATGACCTCTGTCTGCACTTCCTGCTGGCCAGAAGCCAGGAGGATGTGATTAGCATAGTGTTGAGCCAGAACCTACACTAATAAAGCTCCCTGATTGTAGGGGCTGCTACTTGGGCAAAGTTCCATACTAATGATGCTTGCATAGCTTCTGGTTACATCTGTGTTAGTGTGTTAGGTCAGAATGTGGCTGTCCTTCTGAAATGAATGTCCTGATGCCTCTGCTCACTGTATTTTTGTGAGCATAAATGGGGTTCCTTCTCACATAAAAAGAACTGGGAAGGTCTGATCCCAGGGTGCACTGGAAGCAGTACAACTGCTAAGGAGCATTAAGTTTACAAGGTCAGACCAGGAGTAGTCAGAAGTAAAATCCCCTAAAATTTGTACAGCATAGACATTGAGTCCTCAACATGAAGTGTTTTACTCTGTGTGTTTATTTTCAGCCTCTCTCTTTGTTAGTAGTGTGGAGTGGCTCAGTCCTCATAGTCCACTATACTCAGTCTGTTGTGTTCCATGGAAAGAGAAGAAAATCAGTGTACATCATCATTGTATTCTAATTACGAACTAATTATCAAATAGAATGTTTAGAAACATTAATTTATCTTTACGATTTATGGAAACATCCATCAAAAGCGTATTTAAGCATCTAGTAAAGATATTTAAAGGTTTGTCTTCACTACTTAAGAATATTTATAAATAGTGAGCGGATACGAGTTGCTTGCTAGGGAAAATCTATTTCACAGTCACAAGGAATAAAATATTTAATCTGGTTCAAGCTCTGGCTTCAAGCAGAACAACACTCAGCCCTGGTCAGTCAAGTTTTGAATATAAGCAAGATTGGAGTTCTCTATGTAAGCTCTTCTTAATTTATATTTTTAATTTTAAAAGATATTATCAGTTTCTTTTTCTTATTTCACTGCAAATTGTGAAATTCTCCCAAAAATAAAAGATTTCTTTAATGAAGGCAAAGTTTTACATCTTTCATTGTCTATGATTTTATAGTCTTGTTCCAACACTTAGGAATGCTAGTGAAATGATTTCCAGAGATTCTAGAACTGCTAAGTACTGTACAGAAAACCATAAAGTTTGTTAAAAATATATTATAACTTTTGGAATTTCAAAAATCTGAAAGTCTAGCAATATCAAAATTAAGGATGTTCTACATCTTTAATTTACTCTTTATCTTTAAATATTTACCTAAAACCTCCTGCTTCACAAATAGACATTCTGTAAACCTTTTTCACCTCACAAAAATTGTGCCAGCCCAGCACTGGATCTTTATGAGCTTAATTATTGTTATTACAGTCGTAACTCATAATTCAGCTAATGCTGAACAAACACTATAGATTTTCCTTCAGAAAGCTCTTTCTTTTCCTGTTGGATACATACACAAAAAGGGAAATAAAAATGATTTACAAATGAAAAAAATGAGGTGCAGAATTTGGGCTATTTTCATTTTGTTCTGCTTTGCTCTATTGTACAATTTGTACACTTCTCACTCTGTGCTCATGTAGTGAATTCTCATCCTGCCCTGCTATGCCTACCTGTCCGGGGACTTGTACTTGGTACCTCACAGCTAGCAGTAAACTCCCTCTCCTCCAGATTGCATACACTGAAGAGTAAAGATCTTAGGAAAGGTGGCAGAAAAGGATGGAGGGAAAGTAAACACTGAATCTTGTGTATTTGGGTATAACGCCCAAATACTTGGTATTGCAGTGGCCCCTACTTGAGCACCTACAGGTGGAGTAGTGACTCATGACACGCGAGATAAAGTGGGTCCAGTTGCTCTGTTTTTTACTCATCCCATTTTTCTAGTGGCTTTTGTTTTCTGGTGGATTTTTTTTTCCTATGGTGGGCTTGAATATATTTATTATTGAATTTATATTTATCAAATTTAAATGAGAAAAATTAGGCTGGAAGATTTGGGTCTTTTTTATTAAAAGAAAAATAAATCAAAAAACAGCTGGTTTAAAAAAAGAAGCTATCAGTCCAACGGCTGTACAATCACAAAAACCCAGGAGAAAGGAAAATTAAAAACAGATAGTTTTTTAAAGAGCATCTCACAACATTGAAAAAACTCCCCCACAAATGCGATGAAATTTCCATTATATCATGTAAAAACGATATGAAAGTTCTTTCCTCTAGAGAGCTGATGCAATCATTAGCAAACAACTCTTTTAAAACAGTTCAAAACACACCAAAATATGAAAGATTTTGTGGAAATAAAAGCATGTCCTCTTGCTGTATAGAACAAAACGACAAACTTAATTTTCATATCTTTATTAAACAGGTAGAGCCATTTCTGACAAGGTATTATACTGAACAGACTAGATTGCTTTTAGGCTGATGTAAAGCATAGCTTGAATGAGGACAGACAAATTTATCCACAGCTTTCTACCCATTTTTAACTGCCCTAATGAGATATCAGACTTTCTTAAATACCATGAATTGTAGTTATTTCAAGAATGACATGATTAGTCCTTCTTTTATATGAAGGAGGGTTTTTTACTTAGCTTTTTACTGAAATCAAGAAGTAATTGTCCATTAGATACTAGTAAAAATCAATTAACATTCATTTATACCACCCTCCACGGATTAACAAAATAATCTTTATACCTGTGTTGTGTAGCTTGGTAAATATTAATTATCAGTAAACCTAGAGTAGAGATCTTGGTTTCCTCTTTGAGCCAATTTCATTAAAATAATTTCAGCAACCACTTTAAAAGAATGCAAAAATGACAACTTGATGGGCTGTCTTCCTTAATAAGTCAAGTACATAATTATGTAATGTTGTACATTTGTATAGAACAAAACTGAAATATTATCTTCCTTTTCTCCAAATCCAACACAGAATCATCAAGTTGTCACCATCTGCTCAAAATCTGAGATTTTTGGAATCATCTTAACTAAGATAAGATTTGTGATTCTGCCACCAGACTGATAAATTAGAACTGTTTAATTGAAGGGAATGTATAGAAATTCAGAACCACATAACTTCCTGCTACTAATGTGTATACACTGCCTGCACCAACAACCAAGTGACAAGGCAGAACAATTATTTTACTCCAGCTGTCCTATGGGTCTTTTTCTTTCTAGAAGCTTTTCTCTACATGGAATTCTATATATTCCATAAAATCTTTTGTTACTAGGGAATGTACTCTCAGCTCTCCGTCTAGTTTAGGGTTCTGATTTGTCATGAACAGTGTTGCTTCTAGAAAGTCAATAGGACTTTTCTCCTTGGGCATCTTCTCATTATGACACTTTAGTCGAAGATCATTCTTATGGCACAGGCACGTTTGATCTCAAACCCAGAGAAATTCCAGACCCTCTGGAATGGTTTCTGCTGAGGAGAGTTATGTCACAGCCCAAGAGGATTGATAAAATAGCAGAAGGTGAAGCAGATGCAGTGGAAGAAAAATGAACAGGTGTCTGGCACTAAGAGAAGCTGGAGCTAGTTTTCCCCTCTGTCTGGTGTCTAGAAGAGATAATGGCAATACACAGCGTTACCAGGAATTTGTTGTTTGCACAGTGTTTGTACACCCACCTGTTCCATCTGAAAATGAGCTTGTGAAACCTGTGAGCTCACCTGACTGAAAAAGACAGGAAAAAAAAAGAGATTGGTGTGGTTTTGCATTGTGCCTGTTGAACTGGCAGAAGACAGTGAAAGCTAATAATATCTGTGTAATGGAACATCAATGCCTTTACACTTTAAATGAAATTTTTTTTAGTTATTAACTCTCTCTCTTGCATTCTTTCCTTTGGATGTGGATGTGAATATGTGTATCTGATATACCTTACAGATTACAAAGACTACCTTTATTTTCACACTTCCTTTTTTCTCTGAAGAAGGTATTAAAATCAGCAATGACAAAACTAAGAAACACGCATTTGATGTATTTCATGTTATGAGACATGAAGTGGAGAAACTCACATTACAGTGAGATATTCCCAGACAACAAGTCAAGCATCTGAATAAAATCAGCTGCTAAAAGTAGACTTTAGAGTAAAGACTGTGTGCAGAGTTAATCAACACTTTGTCTGTAGGTTAGCTGAGATATGGTTTCTTTATTACAAGAAAATTTGGATGGTCCAAAAACTGTAGCTACCCAGAGATGTGACCATAAAACTGTGGGAGCAGGAAGTAAGAAGCCACTTTCACAACTCACACCCAGAGCAGATGAACAGTGTTTCTTCTCACTTCCCACATAAGTATCCCCTCAACAGCTGGATATGTACACACACTTTGGATCTTGGGCTGGTAGCTTGTCCTGCCACAGTTCCAGTCCTTTATAGATGTCATCTTTTTCATTTAATCAGTTGTCATCAAAATCTCCCTGCTCTGTTGATTAGCATGTGAACTGCATCTCCCCTTGCTGTATTACCCAAATTTTCCTGTCATTAAGCTTAGTCTAAATTTAAATTCACTAGCAGTGGCTATGGATTTATAATAGCTTAAATGAGGCTATAATTTGGTCTATTAACTCTGTACAGCTGACTACCAAGATATTTTTCTTTTCTGAGTGAAAACTCATGCTACTCTTTGGAACAAAATTTCAGCATCTGCCAACTATTTTTTTAAATGCATGCTGAAGTATATTTAACACATAACATGCTGTATTTTGTTAAACATTTTTTTCAGAAGTAACAAGTCAGACTTGTGCCCACAGAAAGGAAGTACTGAGAAATGATAACGTTTCTATTATTTCATATTTCTCCTCATCAGAAAAATATACAAAATTGTGCCAGTGTCCTGAATTACTGGGGTGGACCTGAAATTGCTCAGTGAACTACTTTTAAGAGGGAAATAACACAGTGGAACAAATTTATTATTGAAAAAGTCAGTATAGAAAGGCAGTACCCAGAACAACCAAAGGAGGGAGTTTACTTTAAAATACTATGGTACAGCAACATGTTTTCCTGTAGCATTTTAATAACACAAAGTAAAGAAAACCTGAATCCATACACAATACTAGCAAACTGAGCACATTACTTTTTTGTTAACCTAAATTATTATTTTTTCACTATTTTTCTAGGCATTTTTGGTGGGAAAAATTGGGAAAAGCACTTCCTGTTGATAAAGCTCAACAGATCATTTTGTTCCTTTCCATTTCTTTTCTTCTGGAAGGGTCTGCAGATTCAATCTATTTTTATCCTTTAAAAAATAAAAAGCAGCTACAGAAGAAGATACATTTTCACATTTCACATCATCACCAAGAAATACAGAGCCCTGACAAGGAAGATAAATGAACAACAAACCAAAGAGCACTGGAGAAGGGTCAAATCCATTTGACTTATAGGCCATTGTAGAGAACAGTGGGTCATACAATCTTTTCTTTTGTTTGTGAAGCTACCAAGTAGAAAGTATATAGGATGAATGCTTCCCTGATTTCAAAGTAAAGAAAGAGAAAGGTAAATTGCAAACTAGGGTCTTGTTATTCCAGATATTTGCATCTATTATTAACACTTGTTAATACCTGACCTTGACTCATTTGCTTAATATAGGTTCAGGATAAGTGGCAGATAGTCAGAACATGTTTTTTGATGTCAAATCATTTCTTCATTTGTGATCAAGTACTGATTTTCTCAGTTCCATCAAATTTTACTTGGCTGAAAGCCTCATTGCAGGAAGCAAGACTGGATACAGGGGTCCTGGGATTTGGTCTTTTGTGTTCTTAGCTATCTTAAAGGTGAGAATATTCATGTTCAAGGCTTGCTCTTTTCGTATCCTACCACACTTATGTCTCCTTTGTCTTTTTCTCATGCTTCTCAAAATATATAATAACAGTACAAAAAAATTGACTTTTTAAACACATTTAGGAAAAATACTCTCTTCTCTCCTCCTTTCCTTTCCCAAATGAGAATTTATATTTTCCTGACTGTGCAGAAAGTTGACAGCTATCACATAACGGGAAACAGGAAGCTGTAGTCAGATGATAATACCAATTTACTGCATCCGCTAGGCAGGAATATGATCATGAAGTCTTGGTCTCAGAATAGGAAAGATCAGAGGAGGAAAGTGCTGCTGTCAGACAAGTGGGACAAATTAGTATGGAAGATTAGTCAGTGATTAATATGTTTCAAGGGTTGTTTTTATACTGTTACAATTATAGATATATACTTATCTCCCCTTCCTGGCTTGCCTCTATTTATGGACAGTAAAAAGATGAAAGGGAATTGAGAGAGAAAATGGGATTTTTCAGAATGCTGATTGTGCAATCAAGCTAAATACATGAAAAAGATTCAAGCATCAGGAAAAAAAAAAAGGGGGGGGGAAGGAAAGGAAGAAGTGAGCAATGTACAAAAGTCAGATTCATTATCAGAAATTAGTCTCTACCATGTTGGTTAGGGATTTTTGTAACTCCAGCTATTCCTCTCTCTGAAGCATGAAATACAGTTACAGCAGTAAAAAAGATTTCTCCTGACTAAGTATCATGCTAGGTTCTGACATTACTAATGTGCGTTATCTTCATTGTTTGCATCATCATCAGGAGCACCTCTGCTGTCCCTTTAATAGGACATGTAAGGGTCTCACTTTTTCTCCAGAAATCTTCTTCATGTTCCCATGCAGTGATCCAGTTCATGCAAATAACCTGGCTGCAAACTGATGGGTTTTCATCTTGATTTGTCTTCAGCTTGCTTGGTCTGACTCCTTAGATAACAACACAAGCATTTTTATGACACATGTTAACAGATAGGACTGAGCCACTGAGAGGAAAACTGTTCAGAGCTACAACATGATTGCAAAATGACTGCCATAATGAGACAAATATGATGTAAGCTTGGATTAGAAAAATATAGACACATTATGGACAAAACTGTATCATTTTTTCCTGTGAATGTGTTGCTGAGCATACTGCATCCAGAACAGATTATTTTGCTCCAGAAAGACCACAACAGAAATAAAGAATTTTCATATATTGAAAAATATCTATAATCAACCAATTAGATACAAACTATGCTTCTCTTTAGCTCTCCAGGTACTTTCTTTTTAGTAGAGCGAATGCAGTAATAATTCTGTATTGGACATTGCTATGAGGGTGACCTTATCTCCATTTCATTGAAATTCATCCTTCAGTCAAATAGATAGAAAAAGCTGTGAATATTTCCTAGCATTGAAAATAGCTAAGAAGAGAATTACTCTTACCTGAATCAAAGGGTCATAAAACAATTTTGATTGGGAGGGATATATAAGAGTCATTTAGTCCACTGACCTGCTAAAAGAGGAACCAGGTAGATTACTTTTTTCAGTGTTGTGTTTAGAACATATCTCCAAGGATGCAGATTATACGACCTCTTTGGGGAACATATTCCAATAATTGAAGTTTTTCTTAACATTTGCCTGAAATTTCCTCCAGTAGATGTTGTGCACAGTCTTTTGCCCTGTCACCATGAACCTTCAAGAAATGTCTGTTTTCATTCTCTCAATGTTTTCACATCAGACATAGATCCTCTCTTTTTTAGACTGAATAAACCAAGTTGTCCCAGCCTCTCCTCATCTGCTGTGTGCCTCAGTCGTGGTGACTCCTCACACCTTTGCTGGACTCACACCACACCATGTCAATATATTCTACTGAGGGGGGCCAAACTGGACAAGGTAGGCCAGATAAAGAATAATCATCATCAGATTACTCTGTATACTTGGTGTTATTTTCCAAATAGATTATTTCCATGTAAGAGATCTTGGCATCGCTGTGAGAATTCTCTGAAATGCATTCGAAGAGTGATAAATTTTGTCAGAATAAACCAAAGCCAAAATTTAAACCAGAAAAACATTATTGTGACACAGCATTACTCGTTACAGTGAGTATGTCTGTTGAATGTATGTACCGAATCTTCCACTCTGTTGTCATTACTGCTGTTTCAGGAGGTTCGTGATGAAATATTAAAAAACATAGAAGAGAACAGTAAGGATTATCAGCAGTAAATAAAAGTGTGTTTCAGCTCTAGAAACCTATGGCATCTGGGACTCCAATAAATATTTTATTTCCTTCTTGTTGTACAAATTTTACATTTTTGTGTGTATGACCATCCAATTCACTTTCTGAGCATGGAAGTTTTCGTACAGTCACATGCGAGTTTTTGCTTTTCAGGGAATTTGGTCTGGGGTTTTTTGTGGGTTTTTTGTTTTGTTTGCTTTTGGGTTGGTTGGGGTTTTTTGCTCTAGGGGGTGGGTTTGAAGCACCTCAATAGGAACTCATACTCCAACACCAGGTTTCCTAATGTTTCTTCTTCTGAGACTGCCAGGCTGCTTTGACCTGGGTGCACAGTAGTTACACCAATTCTGTGTAACTGAACCTGGGGCCAGGCTTTTGAGAATTGTTTCCTTCTCTGTAGCTTTTGTTTTCTTGTGGCATGACAATGCATAGCGATACAAGGGAGAGAGACAGGACAAGTTATTCACTTTTGCTGTCACCAGGTGTTGTAAATCACTCTTAAATCATTGCTTTGAGTTCTGCAGGCATGAACCTTCTTTCTGGCAGTTTAGTTTAATTTCCCTTCTGCTTTTTATAAATAGTCTGTGAATGGAGCTTAATATTCTTCATGGATGCTTGAGTCAAATTTAAATAGAGGAATACTAAAATGAGTACCTTCTCTTCCACCCAGTTTGACTTTTCTACAGCTGGTGAAAAGCTGGTTGGGTCTGGAATAAATCATTTTCATCTGTTTCAAAGCATCTGTGGTGAAAGAAGTATCAAAATTAAGCAAACCAAAACAAACCTAAACCCCAGCTGCAAATTCTCAGATAGTTCTTTTTCTGTAGAGTGTCAAATTTGCTACCTCAAAGTCCAATTAGAGTTCATTTTCTATCCAGTCCTGCAGCTGGCAGAAGCTGAGTGAATTTGCCAAACAGCTAATGAAGATTTTCACTGAAATAAATGTTATTTAAACAGACACAGTTTAACAACTTTAAATCCTATTGTAAAAATAGGTACAGACTCCAGCTTTTAGAGGTTTAGTAGTTACTTGTCCTAGGGCCTTTTGTAGGTGTTTGAAAGGTTTGGTTGGCTCAGGAAGGAGTCCTATTTTTGAGTGGCCGTATAGTTTTTCTGAGAGGATTTAAACTCCTACAGAAAGTCACTATGAGACCAGACAAAAGTCAGAAATTATGAGATTAGTGGTATGTGAAACATGTGCCAGAAAAAGGATGAGAGCACAGAAGACACAGTATCACCTGAAGAGGCATTTTCCTTTCATTTCAGGCAAACTGAAAGGTTCGAACCACTAAGGTACTGTAAGTTTTCACTGAGTCACATAAAACACCCAGATGTGTATGTGATAAGGAGAGAAGTGTAAGTGGCTCTGAGGCACTGAGGGTCGTGTCTGCACTTTATGGATTTCTCGCATATAAGCAGAGGAAGATTTTCCTTTGCCTTCACAGTTCATAAAATGTTCTGGTTTGATTTATATGTACAAATATACAACCAAAGGAGTGTATAGATTATAATTATAGACTGTCCCTGATATACTTGCCCTTCTATGGGTACAGAAACGACTAAATTCTCATATGAAAACAACAAATTTTTAATGGGAACAGATCTATATCCTAGCTATTTTAATATAGGATTGCTTCATCTGATGACTCTTTATGTCTGAAATCAGTGATGGTGAGACCAGACACCAACTAAAATTAAGCTGGTCATTTCTGAGATGGCATTAAATCTAAAATACTCCAAGGGAAATTTGTTTGGAAAGTCTAGTCAGGAATGAGGTTGTACTGCCACAGTTGGGAAAACAGATGATCACTACCTCAAAAGGAGTTCACAGCCTTGACAAAATAATAGGTTATTTACTCTAAAAAGGATCCTTCTATTTATATCTTGTTGGAACCATTAGAATTTTGGCATTCTTCATCTTTCCTATCTTCTGTTCTCTTGTTTATTTTTATGCTGGGTTTTCCTTTTGAAGGTAATGCCTCATATTCTGTGTATTGTAACACATCATAAAGTCAGGAATAAAGGAGAGAGAAGCATTATCTAAACTCAGGGATGGTAATATGTATCTTCTGTTGATATTTTTAAACATTTTAGGTTCCTGTATCCCTGTTCAAAGACTTGTATTTGTCTGATCTTGAAGTCCAAACTACCCCAAGCCTGAATTAGATAGGAAACCAATTTAGAAATCCCATTTCCTGTAAGCATAAGCCAAAGAGCTGGATGTCTGATGAATTTTAATCACAGAAATAAGACCTGAGAGACTCAGTGTGACTTCTGAACTGTTGAATAGGGAGAAAGTGCACTTAGTTAAAATCAGTGCTGTTGATTTGAAAAGTTCACTTGCTCAAAATTCACCTGTTGTTTTTCAAAGAAAACATAATGAATTATTGATTTAGTGACTGATACTTTTAAGAGTCCATTTTGTGATACCCCAGGTCCTTCTGCAATCATCCTGCATCATCCTCCCATGTATATATATTGTTCTTGTAGTTCTATTCCCATTTTACAGTTATATGTGGACATAACTAACCTTATTTATTATTCATTATAGTAGAAAAATCTTCACTAGCACGTTGAATATATGTAAAAAAGCAGCCATTCTAAAGGAAAAAAGAATATTGTGGGAATAAGTAGTATGCCCATTTTTAAAAAATATCTGAATGTTCATAAACTCAGAGAAAAAAAAATTTAAATACAAAAATAAAGACTGCAAAAAACATAATACTGCAAGTTAATTCACAGAAACGCATTAATCTCACATTATTACTTTTGAATTTTTCCCTTTCTGCTGCAGGCAGTGGTACAAAGTGGTTGATAGCTACAGTTTGAGATATAGACTGACACTTTCTTCTGCAGCAGTCATGAGTGAGTTATTCCAATCTGTGCTAGCACAGCTGGAAAATTTACCTTCACACGGCTGGAATTCCATTTCAGCCTGTCATGATACACTACACTGCGTCTGCTTCTTCATGAGCTACAGCACTGGTGCAATGTGTTCTCTAAGGTTTCTGCCATCACAAATACAGCCACTAAAGCCATCTATTAAAAGTAAGTTGAGATTGAAGGGCTTTGATATCAAAAAATAAATGATTTTGTAAAGAGTCAGCTCTCTCAGGGTTAGAAGAACTTACATAATACCATGATTTAATTTCACTTTTCTTTCAAGTTTTTACAACTGCCTTTTTGCAGTTAATTTATAATGTTCCTGGACAAGGTGTATTTTAAAATTTTCTTTCTTAGTATTTACCAATGGGTGGACTGCCTTATCTTTTATTTTCTTCATTTCAAGAGTAATGAAAGGGACTAAAAGGTACCATGATCATTGGTTGACATGAGGGATATAAACATGAAATAATTAGTATTGCTGACAAGAAGTCAGCAGCAAAGGAAAAATGAGGCCTGGAAACTGGACCAAGCACAAGACCAGTGCACAAGTCAAGCTTTTGGTAATTTCCTCAGCTTCTAAATATGAAACATAATTTCATTTAAACACTACCATTTCTTAAGTCCATGGAGAATTGCCATTAAGAACATGAATTCAAGTGGTAATTTTCCTCTTTTTCTTTACTGCAAAATTTAAAATGTTGAAACCAAAGCTATCTTCAGTATTGGAATTGATGCTCAAGTATCACAAACCAATTATTTCATTTTACCCCTTTCTCTTTTAGATACTAAGCAGCAGAAGTGGTTGCTTTGTCCGATCCTGTAACCTTTGTCTCACTTCCTCTCCCAGCTCACTTAGAGTTTTTCTTCTAGAATTACCTGTGAGTGATGCTGTGAAACATTGTTCTACAGCAAATCATATGTGTTCACAGCAGAACTGAGTGAAAGGCACAGTTTGCATCTTGTGTGCCTTCAGCTCAAGCCTCCTCTAGCCAAAATCAGTGTGTTGATCACAGTGTTGTTTTTGTAATGCAGGTAGAAGCAGGAAGCACAGAAAGGAGGAGAAATAAGAGCAGGTCCAATTTTTTTACACTTCGTGAAGCTAAAGCAAGACCTGTAATATCAGCTTTTTACCTCTTTAATGGTGATTCTTGTTGTATGTGGCAGATTACAGACATGACTAACAGCTCTTATGTATTTATTGACCTTTTTCAACTTTAAATGGGCTAGCCACACATTCTGTTCGTTCATTATTAACTGGGAAGTGGGTGTTGAAATGTTATTTACAATGTCCTTCTCTGTGCCTCAAGAAATGAGCTACACCATGGTGAGCACAAAGAAATAAGCTTTCACCTGTGTAGGAGGGTTGTGGTAAGCACTGTAGAATTTTTTGAATTTATAAATAGGGAAATGTATTACCCTGCTGTGGAAAATGCAAACATATTCAATAGAAGAGCTATCATTTAAGTTTTCAGAGCTTAGAATGCTGAGGAGTGACCAGCCCTACAGCAGGAAGTATGGTTTTTGCAGTTTGCATCAGAGGTATTTAAAAACAAGATTTTGAAATTCTGAATCCACGGAAAAATTAGAAAGTTCAAAACAAGTTAGCAGCAAGTCACTGGGTTTTACTGTAATAAACCAATATCATTTCAAGAATACAGTTCTATAATTAAAGTGAAAGGACCAGTTCTGTGGAATACTGACTTCAATATCTATCAACAGAGTGACACTTTTAGTGCACACTTTGGCAATATGTTAGAGGAGGCATTTCAAAGTTTTGAGACAATGAAGATGGAGTTTACTTTACTTAAGTATAGGTACCCAAATGATGGACTTTTAATCTGTGTAATCACTCTGGGAAGAGAACATTTCTAGAGAACAATCTGAAATTCCTTTTGCCTCCATTTTTAGGGATTTTTTTTTTCCATTCAAAAATCTATGGAGATAACTCTCCTTAATTTTTTCTACACTGTCTATGCAGATATCCTAGGCATCAAGCTTTGTCTAGATAATTAAATTGTAGATAGCTGCATCCTGAAGATCTTTCAAAGCGTGTGTTTCTACAGTTAAATTCTGGTCTGCCCTTTTAGAAATCAGTCCATGAAGCCTCTCTTATGGAAAGTTTGTCCTCTGAAGGCCATTGCCTTCTTAGTCAACAGGCTGCTGTATCTTTAACATCGTATCTGGTTTTTGTTTAGAGCTAATATTTGTGGACAAATGTCAAACTCCTTTAGATCAAAGTGTGACTGTCAGTTTGAAAGTCTGTACATCCTTCAGTGTATAAAGAATACTAAGGTTTAAAATCAGTCCACTGTTTTGCAAGGGATATTTCACACAAAATGGTAAATCAATAAGTCTACAGGTAAGTACTATGTCAATTGCTAGGGATTGCAGAGTGAAAAAATTAATTCACCTCAGGGACATCTGCACCCAGGTGGGGAAAAATTCTGCCTTTCGGAAGAAGGATTTCTAAAATTATCTATTCATTTTCAAAATTTCTAAATTACAGGAAGCTTTATACACAGATTTGGTTATGAGTAGGACTCCTGAAAAAAGGTTATAGAAATAAGGACATGGTGGAAGGAAAAAAACCAACCAATTTTAAGGACTTCAAGATGTGCCAATGGAAAGCACTGTAGAAGAGATAGGTGCTATCTTTCTCCATTGATTTTGTAGGCAGATTGTATCTTCTAATTGAAATCACTTTTTACATCTGCTAAACTTTCAGACGAAGATTTCAAAGTCTATTATGGGCACCATAAGCGCAATGCATCCTTCAGGGCTGTGATATATGCAATTGGTCACTGGGGTCAGACCTATGGATCACTCAGCAACAGAGGTGGAGGTGATGACATTTCTTCTGTATGTGAGCTCTAAGTCTTCTCCTTGACCTGTTTTCATTATTGCTGAATGAGGGATGCCTGACCTGAGTCACACCATTCTTGTTCGAAACATGCTTGTAAAAGAGTCAGTTCTGTAATAGGAGACTGCTGCCAAATTGAAAAATCACAGAAGGCACTGCAAAGGTTTCCATCCTCTTCACTCCCCTTCTGACTCCATGTTTCTGTGCCATGGTGAAGACAAGTGTTCATCTTTGTCTAGATATGTGACCTTATTAATTGGAATTCCTTTTTTTGCGTTTTTTTTAATGTACGTTGTTTTACAGGGTCTCCGTAGTATACAACATGTACTCTGAATTTCAACACTGGTTTTCCAAAAATTTAAGTTTTGAGAATTGGAGAATGAAAGAAGCAGACACTACATGTATGCATGTAATTAAAAGGATGTAAATAAGTAAATTTGGATCTTCAACCTGCCACATTCTATTTTATACCACTGCATTTTGATTAAAAGTACAGCTTTAAGTTACAGAAAAAAAGTTAAATTATCAATTTCTTGATGAGGTACATTTGGATGGCAGAGTGCAAACAATTAAATTTCCTCACCCTTCATGTAACATACAATAGGGTCTGCTACAATGCCTTTGCAATTGTACAGATATTTAAGCATTAATTTGTGGTGTGACCTTATTAAACTAAATAAAATAGGGTCATACCAGTATTTATGAGAAAATCCACACATATCTGTGTGGGGTTATTAGGAGTTGACGTGATTGTGCTGGGTCGTTATGCAGATCTTCCATTCTACTCTTTGGTTGGACATGACAGGATATAGAATACCTCTAAAGCAGAGTTCTTGCCATGCTGGGGATATCAAGAATCTCTTAATCCCCCTTTTATCTCAGGACAGAATGTTACCATTTTAAAAAAATTCCAATGCATGTAACTTCAGTCTGTTTATTTTTAAATTGCCTTGTTTGTTTGGATACAAAAATGCACTTTTCATAACTAGTGAGTTACGAAACATGAGCGGTGAACTGCAGAAAATAAAGGTGTCACAGCATGGTAAAATCATTTCCAATGTTCCTTCCTTCCATGTTAGAAGAAATATGAAACTTTGTTGGTAAAATGCTTTCCAGATCTCCATCAAAAAAGTCACAATAGAGTTTGAATGTATTATTCTAACAACATACATGTGTGCTCTCAGTTTGGGAACACAGACACTTTATAAAATGCCAGCCTTTTATCTTCAGATTGACCTGAATCAATCAGTTGAGTTTAAATTGTAGGTTTTGTTCCTCAAGCTGAAAAATACATCTCATTAGACCACTCCTTTCAGAATTCAAATAAGCCCTCAGAATTTTTTTTCTTTAAACAAGAACATATGCAAATATTTTCTTTTATTAAAAAAGGGAAAGAATATTTCTCAATTTTACTTTTAAATATAAAAACTCAGAGTAAAAATTTTTCAGAGTAAAAACTTCTGTCTAAGTTTACAATATTTCCAGGCAGAAATACTTTTCTGTTTCACATATTTGATACTGATTCTGTATGATGCATTGATTTATTTCCAAGAATTCTGTGCATGAAAAGCTTAACAGTTCATTGTAATTATAGATCAATGTGATTTACAATAAAGACTTGGCATTAGGATCTTGGCTAGCACATCGTAACACACAATTGGAACATGCAGTTGTTATTCAATTCGGTGTCTTTGTCATTTTGTATTTCATACTCTAGAGAGATTTCAAAATTAAATCAAAAATGACACTAAACACGAGGTGCTTGAGCATACACTGTCATTATGAAACTATCTAAGCAGATGAACCAAAACCAAAAAGAATTGTCTTTACAGCATGAAGCCATTATTATTTCCTTTTCTGAGTTCTACAATGAAAAGTCATGTAAGTAGCAGTAAATCCTACATGTTTGACTACACTAGCTAATTAGGAAATAATTATGCCATGGCATTTTGTCAAGTTTGCTGGTGCTCCATTAATGTGCATTTCAGATTTAGCACATAGAATGCTGAATTATTTCTTATTATTTGTTGTTTTTGATATTTGACGTGGTTATTTTGTATAATAAATAAATAAAGCCCAGTTGATAGATGATATAGAAAGTTTCTGTGTTTAATTAGCTCTGAAAAGGGCAGACAAATGAATTACCACAAAACTCTTTTCATTGCTCATATCCTTTTCTTTTGCAAAACACTGAGAAATGATTCAAGCTGAGAGAATTTCCTGATACTTATCAGCCACCCACAGTTTCTTCTGGCCGTATGAGAAACTGCAGGCTATATTTAAGTGTAAAAAGAAATGAGTGAATCCTTCTCTCTGGCTATTGATTCAGATTAAGCTTCCTCCAGAATCTGCAACCTTCCCTCCAGGGTTGGTGTTATAGTGATTTATTTGATTTGAAATTTTCAGAAACAATTCATCTGGCATTGCTTTACACAAACACAAATTCAGGGACAAATGGACAATAGAAATAAATAACAGAAATTGTTAGTGAGTCAGAGTAATTATTCTATCTATTGAATTTAACATTTCCTTATCAGAGTTTTTTTGACATTGCTTCTGTCCTTCAGATGTTCCATCTTCATATCATAAGTACCACAGGGAATGTTGTAAAGTTAGAAATTTATCCTGTTTTTTTTCCCCTGTACTCTACTCTGATGAAATCCCACCTGGAGCACTGTGTCCAGCTCTGGGTCCCCCCAACATAAGAATGACACAGACCTATTGGAGCAAGCTCAGAGGAGGCCACCAACATGACCAGAGGGCTGGAGCACCTCTCCTATGAAGACAGGCTGAGAGAGCAGGGATTGTTCAGCCTGAAGAAGGCTCCAGGAAGACCAAGCAGCAGCCTTCCAATACCTAAAGTAGGCCTACAAGAAAGCCGGAGAGGGATTTTTCACAAAGGTGTGCAGTGACAGGACAAGGTATGGGTACCTGGAGAACAACTGGTCTTACTATAAAAAATAAAGTAAAGGAATTAAGTTCCTCAAACTCTTCATGTCCTTTGTCACTGTGTGTCCTCCCACATGCTCTAAAGGACAGAGATTCTCCTTAGAGCCTCTTTGGTTGATGATGTAGTTACAGAAATATTTTTATCATCTTTTATGGCACTACCCAAAAACGTTCTTGTTGAAGTTTGGCCCTTTTAATTTTCTCCCCACATAACCTCACAACATCCTTATAGTTCTCCTGAGTTTCCTACTTCTTCTACCAAATGTCATAAATTCTCTTTTTGTCTTGAGTTCCAAATTTCTCCATTCAGTCAGGTTGGTCATCTTCACTGCTGACTTATCTTAGTTAACTTTGAACAGGTGTATTCCATTAGTTTTCTGTTTTAAGCATTCTGCCAAAATAATTGATGTATTTAAGATGAAGACAATTCATTTTAAAGTTGAAATCAATGAAGGAACTTTTTAATAACTTTTCATCTTTATTCAAATACTACCACAACATGTTGCTGGAAGTTTAAAGTGAAAAATTATTATGCATTAAGAAGCAGTTTAATTTTATAAGACAATTTCTGATTTAACATTTTAAAAAATCACTATAGGCTGTTATTTGAAATTACGATCCAAGAAATTATAAATTTTTATGAGTTTTAATGAGCAGCTTTCCAATAAAATTTTAACAAAGGTGGGGCCATAACATTTGAATAAGTTCTTACTATGTGTAGTTAGTACAGTGCTTAATTAACATTAAGCAATACTTAATCTAAACTAAGTAGAGAGCACTATATCTAAACATATAATTATACATACTTACAATGTTTTTATTATCTACCTTTTTCAGTGTACAAATGTATTTGTTTCTAATCTGTTTTTCTAACAGACATTTCTATGTATATTAACTATTTTTGCCAAATTTACAGCAAAATTATTGCAATTAACCATGCTATTTAGGAATGCCAGAATTTAGGATATATATTGTTTACTCTGCTCTTTTTTACTTGTATCATCCTGTAGTGTGGATTTTCAGAATGAATTAATGTATATAACAAAACCAGTGGAATCATGCACTGCAGAAAAGATTTCTGTCTTCAAATCATGCTTCAGGTAACTTTTGTTTGCGAATGCTGATTTGTACCAACTGTGAGATTACACCTGCAAAGGATTTCAAAAGCTGTAGCCGTGTTCTTGTATGTAACTCCAAGAATCTGACATAAATCTGAAAATGCATAAGTTATTCAGCTCTGGCTCCAGAGTTTCTGAGAACAGGTAAATATACTCATTTTTCACATAGCATTCTTAGGAATCACTCTGCTGCACTAAAAAAATAACTCATCACATCTAATTTTATGGCTGTTGAATTTAAAATAGGTAGTTGGATCACCCCTGTATGCAGCTGGAAAATGAAGAAACATCATAAAACAAGGATACACATTTCTCTGTGTGTAAGTGAGAGAAAGGGAATACTCTTTCTCTGTGGAGAAGATAATGTCTTTAATGATGACTGGCAAATTAATTGTATCAAACTGGCAAAATTCAAGAGTATTAGTCAAAACAATCATCTGAGAGATAATCAGATGAAAATCTGTCGTCAGTGTGGCAGTTACTGTTCTAGTTGAAAGTTAAGCTAGAAAAATATATGATAAAGACACAAATATTGAAACACAAATAATTAAAATTATTATTTTAATGGGTTGATATCAGGAAGAATCTACAAGGGTTATACAAGTTGAGTTATCTCTGCTTATAACTGCAATTCTAGAAGAATTATTTGTTGGTCTGACTTTGTTGGCGAGAGTAGACCTAGGCAGTAGTTACTAGTGATATATTTAACAAAGAAGGCAGGTAAATTTTAGTAGAAATTTCAATAGCTATTAATTACTGGATGACAGGGAGAATATCCTCCAGAACTATCGTTGTATTTAGCTCTTTCTATACACAGGCACCCACTACAGCCACTACCAGAGATGGGTTAGAACATTAGATAAACACCTTAGAATAATTCTACCAGCTCCAGATTCAGGCTCCTAACTTTGCATCTCTCCAAATAGTGGTCTGCATTCCAGATATGTGTTTAAACTCCCATTATAGGGAGGGCAGAACTAGTCAAACAGTGTAGAGTATCATTTTGATGACCTGCATCCACTTTCAGTTGTAACAGCAGCTTGTTTTTTTGCCAATACTTACTGACAGATCATTTCCCGACCTCCCTGAAGCTATTATCTGTTTCTCTCTATTCTCAGGTTTTATTTGAAAGAAAGTAAATCTCTAAACATTTTGTTTGTGAAGTTTAGATGTGAACTGAATACAAGCAACACAAAAGTATGTGAAAGAAGAATGAAATGACTCTGACTTGTAACACAGTCATCCCTGGCATTCTTGGAGAAGAAAATATAGAGAAAAAATAATATTTAGCAGATGTTGCCCCTCCCAAATCTATAATTTCTGTCCCTTTAATTAGCTGATTTACAATATGGTGTGAAAAATTTTTATTATCTGAGGTTTGGGTTTTCAGGATTATAGTCTCTTGCTAATTTTCTGTAAAGAAACCAATTTTCTGTAATGATGCCAAAAATTAGTACAGCTTTAATAGTATAGTCAGTTAATTTTTGTACAAACCTTAAAAGGCAAAATGTAAGGATTTTTTTGGGCTTCTAAGCATAACTAGGGAGAATCAAGCTTGTGAAGCTAACTAAAGCCACGAGGTAGTACAGCCATATTTTGAATGGACTTAGAGATAGTGATGGAGCCTTGCTGTACTCCATCTTATTTCTCAGTCTTCTTCTTAAACTGGTATCCTCTTTGCCTTGTTATACACTCACATTGTTTTTACATGAGATTCTTGGTGTTCCATGACTAGTGAAAAAACTAGGGTGAATTCAGTTTTAAATTGTCTGTTGAAATAGACACAAAAATAGTGAAATAGTAGAATAATATATACATGATTATAACATTAATAACACCTCAGAGAAAGGTGAAATACATAGGAAGGAAACAACCCAAACTGTAAAACTTTTCTCTTTCACCATGTCTACCATCACAAGGAATGTCTAGGTGCTTGTGTCAGCAAACATATTCATCCTACAGAGAAACTTATTGCTGTCACAGAGAGGCAGCTTTTCACTTACAGCAAAATAAAAGTTTATCTTCTGTAGAAGTGCCTTTGTTTGTCAGGAACAGAATTTCCTAAAATAAATGGTGCTGCCCTTCTGTTAAAGTCCATAACCACTAAATCTGTGTAACTGAGGATTCAGCATCCTATCTCATCCCTTATCATTGGCCAGTTTTAATACCCTTTATCTCCCCAGAATATTTGTCAAGGACTTAGAAATCATCTTCAAGGTGCAAAGAAATATCTTGCTGAGAATCTTAAATAAGTGAATTTCTCCTCGCATAAATAACATTGGAAGAAAATACTGTTGTTGTTGTTATTATTACTATTATCATTATTATTATTATTATAACAGTTGGTTAATAAGTACACTTAGTTAATGAGTAGCAGTGGTGGTCTACAACGATTAGGAGATTCCTGGTATTGCTTTAGTGGAACACAGAATAGGGCGGTACTGATTCAATAAAAAAATAGGAGCTTATTAAAATTTCTCATATTGAGATTATTTCACCACAATATCAGAGATAATTTTTTACCTGTGGCCATTTAATATGGCCAGTTTTCAGTTTCTAATGGTCTTCTGACTCTAAGATAATAGCTGTGCCCTCCTACAAAAACAATTCTTTGGCTGAACCCTGTTGTGGTCTGTGCTTGAGTGTGAGAAATATCTCATTATGTTAGAACTTTTGTTTAGACCTATGACAATTTTACATGACAAACCATTGTGTTCATGAAAGCACTTCAAGATATAAAGTAGTTTAGATGACAGGGTTAGTTAGTGTCAAAAATAGCATAAAATCAATCATGAGATGATTTGCTTCTGGATTCACCTGGTAAAGCGTGATAAACCGTGGTAAACTACAGCCAAGTCTGCCATCTAGATCATGTAGATTTGTTTTATCACAAAGTGGCAGAAAGAAAATCTTTGGTTCATCTTATCCTAAAGAAAATACCTAAAGTGCGTAGAAGTGATATAGACAAAATAGGTCAGATTAACTGAACTTTGGGCCTAATTTTATCCTTTGACTGAACAGAAGCATAGGGTTGTTCCTATTTTGCACCGCAATGATACAGACTCCGAGATTCAGAAGGCTGAAAATTATTCTTTTATTTCTGGGATGTGTCTCCAGACCAATTTGATTGGTGAAACAAAAGCAAACCTCTTTAATCACATTGGTCAAACCAGAGGGGCATCAAGAAGAAGTCCGTCCTGGGAAAGGAATGAACAACATGGTACAGTTATAAAAACATTTGTCCTGTTTACAGAAAATTCCCTGGGAAAATAATTTCAAAAAAACCAAAACACCTCAGGCATGGAACCAGAGCTACATAGGATGGCCCATACAGATGTAGAAGTTAAAACCCTAAAAAGCTTAAATGGGTAAGGTCAGCTCCACTCAGCCTTAAACCATAAGCAAAAACTTTTAAGTGTTTCAGTCTTTTTATCTGACAATACAGTTAATAATATTAAACCACTCTCAGGCCCTGCCTGTTAGTATCAGTTAACATGCTACCCAAGAGTTAGTACCAATTTAATATCTGGATCTGGCACTGGACTTGAAAGATCTCACAAATATAGACTGAAGGGAAGTAAAGAGAATAGATATGTCCTTCCTAGGATATCTTATAACCCCATGTAAATCGTTTGAGTGAACCTTATAGCACACAGGAATTGGAGAAACACTGTAGAGGTTCAGGTAGAGTTCTAATGTTTTTAATACTCATCAACACATTTATTGTAATCAAGTGCAGCAATAACAAGGTCTTGTACTGGTTTTCTCAGGAGTAGAGTTAATTTTAGTCATAGCAGCTTGTCTGGTGCTGTTTTTGATTTGTGACCTAGGCGATGTTGATACCACACCATGTTTTAGCTATTGCTGAGCAGTGCAGGAGAGTGCAACCAGGATGAAGGTGCACAAGAAGCTAAGAGGAGTCTGCCAACACAGATGACTTCTACTGACCAAATGAATATTCTAGATTATATCATGTTGTGCTCAGCCAAAAAATAACCTAGGGAAGGAAGGACAGGACATTTGAAGTTATTGCATTTGCCTTTCTGAATAACCATCACTTTTGATGGAGCCCTAGTTTCCTGGAAACAAATCCACACTCAGGTTTTACTTCACCTACTACTGTATTTTTATTGTGATCTGCAGACTTTCTCACTTTCACTTTTTGTGTGAATGAGCAGATGTGTGGGGCTAAGCTGTCTACCTTGGAGTGGCCCAAATAGCTCTTAAAAGACAGAAAGAAAAACTGGGAAAAGCTAGTGTCATGTCATACAAAGCCATCTCAAGGATTTATTTTTGTTATTTTAGGATGGAAGGGATATGCCCAGCTAAAAACATGTTAAATTAGAATGGTATTTTTCAGTTTTCAAATAGCCTATTGTACTTGTTATTATTTTCAAAATATTTTCTTCTTTGTGATTTGTCTACTTTTCTTTTCAAGTTTTAGCACTACAAGTGTAAAATATACTTGTAGAGTGTATTTTTCCCGACTAAAATGAGTGTTCCACTCTCCATGTTAAATAACTATTAAGGAAATATACACACCAAACAAAATGTAGTCAAGCTTTCACCTGAGGAAGAAAAATCCCAATCCATACTAATTTCTCTCAGAAAATCTTGAGAAGATGTGTTACTCTTATCATATGTTTTAAGAAAGCTAAAAAAGCCAGACTAGGATGGAAAGCTCACTGCCACAGTCCTTACAGAAAAAAAAAAGGGGGGAAGGTGCTGAATTTAGGATTTAAAGAACATCAAGTGTGATTACCTCTTTTTAGCCTGCTGGGTCTTGTCTGAAAGCTACAACTACTATTAAATGTTTTCCCACCAAAAGTTACCATAGTGGCATGGATATGGCCCATTCCCTGTTCAGAAAACCTTGACATGACAAGGTGGCCAGAGTTAGAATTTTTGTGCTAATGGCATTTTAGCACTGGTATAGAAGACAAACAATTACAGTTGTCTGACCCTGTGTGAAAGGTTTGCATTGCTAGAAGGGTTTTACTGTACTTCTTAAAGGATTCACAATATAATTAACTCTTGGAATAAACCATTTGGTAAAACAATTGTCTTCATTTCAACCTAGAAGGAACCTAAGGTTATTATAATCTATTAGAATGATGATGCTGGAACGAATTAACATTTATTTAATGGACAACCACACTCTAAAAGAAGGTCACAGAGTAACCTTATTGCTTAGCACAATGGCAAAGGCAATGTAGAGGGTAAAGGCACAACTGTACTGAAGTCCACATGTGGTAGTAAAGGTCTTGCAGTCTGATGAAGTGCAGTGCAGAATTTAGTACTTGAAATAATTTGTGCAATACTATACATAATTTTATATCAATGAAACCACAGAACCTGGAAAGTCTGGCCTTGTTACTTTGAAAAGCTTCTTAAGTTACTAATTATCGAAATACATTATCAAAGTATTTTTGTACATAAATAAGGATTAAATACTGTATACAAAATAGCAAAAGTATGGAATACAGCTTTGGGATATATTTATTTAAAAATTCTAGTTAAATTTGTGTTCTATTTAATCTAATTAGAAATATAGACTGAAGCATGTCAGGAGCATAAAACAAAGTAAGAAATCATATTGAGGAGATTGTGTAAACAGTGTAAATAACACTGCAATGTCAGATATATTTTAATCACAGATGAACTATACCACTTTTTGATATTACCCTCAAGAGAGGTATAAGAGAAGGTGTAAGCCAAATATTTCCATGTATCTTTACACACACAGAGACATGGGCACACACTCTTACCTGCCTCCTGATAGAGCCTTCACCTGGCAGATAAGAAATAAGATCTCCTCTTCCACTGAGGAGAGCTTTTATTCTCTGTAGTTGACTACTATGAAAAACTGGGTGGCAGTTGGGGGCATTGATTAAAAAAAAAGCCATTAAGTCTTCATTTTGGGTATTTGAGCTGCTGTACCAATTCATTGCTGTTGAGTAGCATTTATTTTTAAATTTCACAAAGAGATATGTTACAGTTACGGCTTCGCCTGGAAAGGCCTGAACAACAACACATTGCAAAACACCAGTGTCTAGGAAACCCAGGCAGCCACCAAGCTTCAGGTTTTAGATTCCATTTTCTAATTTAGGCAACTCAATCTTCTTCTGTCTTGCTTTTGATAACTGATTTTTTCTTTTAATCTCAGCCATTATCTTTTAACTGGTCTCTGTTTCTTTCTTCTTGGAGTGGAGAGACATGAAATTCTGAGTAAAACCTGATTAGATGATACTGTCTTTGGCTGGGTGCAAATACAATCATCTTGCAGAGCACAGAACAGATAATCAATAGATTTTTTAAAAGCATTTTTTTTTCCGAGGTACATTTCCTTCTGCTATCCCTCTTTTTTTTTCACAGTATTACATTCCACCAACACATAATGTGCTACTTAATACACCATGAGCAAATTGTTCCTAAAATGAAACAGCATGATCTCCACTCAACCAAGAAAAGAAAATAAGATGGATGTACTTTAACTAAATTACATGAATGAAGGTCAGAGTGCAGTTTTGATGTTTTTGTGTCATATTGGTATGAAAAGTAAATCTTAATATGGCTGCTGGGAAATCTAACAATGTTTCATTAACCATTCAAACTCTTGGAATCACAGCTCCCAGGGATAAATGTGTACACTGAGTGTTTCCAAACTACTTCTTAATACTAGGATTTGGATATTAGATACATGGATAATATAGATGTAAGAGAGCAGGGACTACCCTTGTTTGTCTGCTAGTTCATCCTGGATATCTTTAAATTTCCACACGTTGCAAAAGGAGAAACGGTATGAAGGTATGCCTTCAGATCAGACAACACTAGGGAACTACACTGCTTTTCCCAAAGTTTTATTTTCTTAGCCTCGTGAAAATTTTTGTCTTTTATCAAGTTGTTTCTGTGCAAAATTTGAATTAACAACTGCATGATAAAGATGTTCCAGTGATGCTTAGAGAAAAATAGGGCAATACACTTAGGAACAACTTCAAATCATGGAGGAGTTGGACCTAGAGGTAATGGCTAAGCCCCAAACAGTGCAAGTAATGCCATTGTTCTTGGATTTTATTTTGCACTTTTCTGACTGCTGCCATCGTAAGCAAGATGATCATGTCAATGGTGGGTTAAAATGGCCTGAAGGCATCTCCAATTTACATCAGCTGATGAAATATCTAAAAAAATGAAACAATAGATGGAAGACTGTAATCATGCCCTGTTTCCCCTACTGTGTAGCAGTAGTGGGAATAACAGCTGTAATTTATGAGTCCCGATACTGGTGTTTTAAATCACAAAAACATATCCACCTCCTCTAAGTATAAGTCTTTGTTATGAAGGACAGCTTATCAGAGGAATCTGAGTGATTCATTTGGAAATATTTAATTCAATGATACAGATGATTCCTCTACAGTCCAGACTGGATAAAAGGTAAAGTTGACTTTGTCAGAATTTCTTTAGTGGGAGGAATTCTGTCAAGATCAAAGGATTAAAGCATAAGGATTGTGGTTGTACGAATGATTATGCTTTTCCATGGATAAATATAGAAGAGTAAGAAGCAGAACTGAACAGGAAGGCCAGACTTCTTGTTGTCTTTCTATAAGCCAAGATTTTTTTTTGTTATTCAGATCCTGAACATGTGGAGCTTCTAAGGAAAAAGTACTTGTTGTAGTGCTATTCCTTAATTCTTAAGTAAATATATAATCCAATTAGAATAATTCCTTGAAGTTTACTTTAAATCTATCTGTAAAATAACCAAGAGCTTCACAGTTCTTTTTTTAATCTTTTATTAATGAACGTTAGGGGGATGAAATAACCTGAAACTATTTCTTCCATCCTTGTTTTTCTGTTTTTCTATTGTTGTAAGAAAAAAGATTAAATGACACTATAAATATATTTGAACACATTAGCCATAACTTCATAAAATTAACAATCTCTACTGTCATATGTTATTTTATAACAGTTTTACATGTACCCTTTTTCGACATAAATGAGAAAAAATACACTTATATGTTATTGTACTATACTGCATTTTTCTCCCCAGCTGATATTTATATCCCACATTTGAATGGCTTACATCCTTTATTCACTCACCAATATTTGAATATAAAATGAAGTTGAATTTATCATCTGTGATGATAAAAAACCCTAAAGATAAACATCTAAACCTTTTTCATTCCTTATGTGCGTTACCTTGAAAGCTCCAGAAGACATTATTTTAGGTTATTAGAAAATATTTTATGCAGGTTTCCAAAATTTACTTGTATTTTGACATTTTAAAAGATGCTTCTGGCACTAGAGCTTTCTGAATAACACTTACAGTTGTCCTCTTTGCAGTTTGCATTTAAAAAGGATATTCACAATGGTACTTATCAGGTAAGTATATGTATTCTGTGAATTACAATGCTTTTGCACCCATCGCTAATCACCAAACGTGCAGCTCACCATAAAAGGGAACTTTAGAGATTGAATTGCTGCCGCAACTTCCATCAGTGTTTTTTTTATATTTTAATATGACACTCCATTATAGTTAGTTCCTCATGTTGAAGTCATTAGATATTTATGTGAAGTAGCGTATCTTTATCTTTGTTGCTGAGCAACAATTCTTTCAAACAGTTTGGGTTGCTATTAAGAGAAGACAATTTTTAAACCGCTTTAATTTTCTATGTGCCAAAGTCTATATGCCTGTTCAGCTTTTTTTGCCTTCCTACTGTTTGATTTTTTTTTTCCCCTCTGTGCTTCATTAAAGTAGCTGAGACGAGGTATGGCTGGGTTTTCGTTTCAAGTGCTCATGAACAGAGTTAATTCAAAGATTTATTTATTTGCCTGTTTCTTGGGAAACAGGCAAAGATTGACATTCCAATTTTCTTTTATGCAAGAAGTCCACAATTTCAGCCACATGCCTTCCCTTCCTCCCTCCCTCCCCTTGTGCTGCTTTGGGTTCTGCATTAGGAATCTAATTTGTGGAAACCAGGGTTTGGACAGTACAGGACTAGTGGGACCTGGAATATTTAGTGGTCTGCAAACAATGCCAAATCTATAACTTCAAGTTCACTTAGGAGTTTAAAAAAGGCTTCTGTACTTGTAGCAATCAAGCATTGCTTAGCTAGATTGCATTGCAGGTTTTATGTCTGCAACTGGCAAATTCCCCTAAAGTAAACTGCAAATTCATAGGGCATTAAATCTTTAGTTTGTTTGTTTGTTTTTTTCCTACCGCTGATTTAATAGATAAAAATAAGTTTTCACTTTGCTTGAGCTCCAGTGAGTCACATCTGTCCTAAATTTTCATATATACTATAAAGCTGAAATGTAATTTCTCTTCTGTAAGTACTCAAGACTTCTTAATAGAACTGCTCCTCTAATTTGAATTTTACTCCAGTTGCAAAAGCAGCAGGGTAATTATAAAATACCATGTAAAAGGAAATATTGAGTAAAGGCACCCACATAGCTGTGAGGTTTGGCCTTGTAGACCAACCTAAGCAGGATGTTTTGACTGCATGACTCAGTTGTAACCAACAGAGACATCAATCAGCCTCGTGACAGGTGTACATTTTAGCTTTGGCACTTTGTCTGTTCCTGCCCACAACTTCTTTGGAGCACACTAGGGCACGTTGACATTTCTCACAGACAAGTAATATTTATAACTGATTTACTTGTGTAGTAGCAATAATTATGTGTAAAGAAATTATGTTTAAATGGTCTTTGTTAACTGGATGGGAACCTTTGAGATGATCCTGGATTTCACTTATTTTTCCCGTCCCAAAAACTTATGAACTTTCAAAGACAAAAATTAAGAGACACTTTTTATGGCAAAAGACATTCACTACTGATATCAACATACCAAAATACATGTCTCCCAACCTAAAAAAAAAAAAATAAAATAAAAAAATAATAAAAAAATCCCAAGCTAAAAACCTCTTCATTTTCAGTTTGGAAGAGTGATTGAAATAAGCATGTTTATTTAATTGCCTCGTAATCTTTTACATTGTAAAAAATTTCATGTATATGCATGTGCTTTTCCTGAAGATTGAAGCCCTTGATTTTTCACTGCCATTATAGAAGATTGAAATATTCCAGCTCACCTAGAACAATCATAACTTGCTTTATTTTTTTCTAAGATCTGTGGTTTGAAACGAATTTTATCGTGTAAAATGTAAGTAACCAAGGAACCCTGGTTCTTTCTATTCCCTTATTTTTGTAAGAAATTAATAAGATTTCTAATGTCTCATATTATTTTTTGCTACATCACCATCTTTCCTTCAGTTCCCTAACTACAAGCAACTTCTTTCCCATCATTCTGTTTTGTCTCCAGGGACAGACTTTGAGGCTAGTGGTTTCTCTCCTGGAATGTTAGCTGGCAGAAAATTGCATTATCTCCTTCAGTTTCTACTTATGGTCTGTTTCTCCATCTCTGCTGAGTGTACACAATTTTTCTCTTTCTGCCTGTTTTCCTACTTTTCTCCGTGTATTTGCACAGCTCAGGCTCTCCAGTAGATTTGATGACCTTTTAATCATTGTGCAATCAGGTTGGGTAGGCACAGTGTTTCTGAGAGCAAGGGCCGGAGGGGAGCAACTGCTGTTTGCCGAGTTCACGGCATGTCAAGCATGACTGAATCAGCAAAACAATAGGGTTCATTGTGGTCCAGATATTACTGAAAACACCTTATGAACAGTCATTCCCTTAACTATCCTCTTTGCTTCACTTCTCTGCTGCTTTGTTGCTGCTTAATGGATCAGTGATCCCTCCAGTTATCCTTACAGTGTTGAGGCACTACTGCCTTCTGGAAATGCTGTGCTGTGAGACAACCTGGGATATCTTTACCAGCATGAGGTGCTCCAAAATACATTTTAGAAATGATTGACACAAACTTTCATCTTTCTTCAAAGTACAATTCATGCAATCTGTGCAGGTGAGGAGTTCTTGGACGGTCAATTATAACCAGAAGCATTTATCGTTATCCATCATTGCATTTGTCTGTCTTAGTTGTTTATCCATTAACAGTCGGTGTAAGACCTGTGACATCCTGAACAGCAGATCTCTAATTGTTCTGAGAGAGCAACCACATGCTTGAGTAATGTAGAGGATGCCTCTGCATCCACAATGATCTACATCCAGTTTTCAACTTCCTGACCTGATTTTGTAAATTTTGATGCCACTGACAAGGACAGAATGTGGACCCCTTACAGTAAAAACAACACACTTAAGTATTGACTTTCATGAATTGGATTTATCTGTACTCAAAATAATGCATAAATGGTGGCTGTGCACTTTAGTAGTCAAAAAATGCACCCCTGAAGGAATTTAATGTCTTCATGAAGGACAGTGGACAAACAGATCAAAAACTGGGAAAACAAGATAATCTGCAAATTCACAATAGTTTTCAAACTATTTTATGCCCACTGGCAGCATTTTATTGTATAAAAGGAGGGTCTCATTCATTCCATGACCCACAAAATGTTCTTTGTGTTGTTCTGTTCATTGAATTCTTGCAACACACCATCCACTGTTCCCCACGTATATCTGCTACTCCAAGAAACACAATTAGCAAAGACAAAATATGTTACAAAAGTTTTGGCCAATGTTTACTGAATACGGAGTTACACCAGAACTCTCCAAGCACCTTACTAGAGTTTTGTGTTTGTTTGCATTCCCAAACTACAGAAAGAAAGGCAGCAGAATCGGAAACATTCCCGCACATGCATGCATGGGGTTTTCCTACCTATTATTTCTCTTGGAAAAGAGAAAATTAAAGGTTCTAGTATATTTTTATGAGACAATGATATAAATTACATTCTCACACTGTCACTTCACCATAAATTGAGAATCAATTTTACCTTTATTTTATCAATATTGTGTCATTGAAGAACTGTCATTTCTTTAATAGCTTTGTCTTAATGCAGAGCTGGTTGAGTTTTGTTTGAATTGAAGAGGAATGCAAAAAAAAATTAATTTAGTACGTTGAGCTGGGGGAGAAACAGGAAAAAAGAAGAAAGGATTAAAAATTATTAAAGAATTATTTCACAGAATCACAGAATCATTAGGTTGGAAGAAACTTCCAAGATCATGAAGTCCAACCCAACCCTAACCTCAACTAAACCATGGCATCAAGTGCCACATCTAATCTTTTCTTAAACACATCCAGAGATGGTTACAATTACAGTTTCCCTGATTGTTAAGAGGGATAATTTTAATTACTATAATTTTAAACAATTTATATATTTATGCAAAAATTATTGCATTACATAGTGTAATGCAGATGTGTAATTGCATAAAAATAAAATAAATAATAAAATAATGTCTGCTTTTGCTTTCTAAGTTTTAGAGTTTGTTTATAAAAGACACCTCTAAACGCAAAGAGTTTCATACTCAAATGTTTTAAAAATACTATTATTTGAAAAACGTTTTTAATACGCATTACAAAATATGAAAAAACCAAAAGTTTATAGTAAAATTATTTTTAATTTCAGATTCATATTGAATTTTAAACAAAATATTAATTTCATCTTAAAAAGGAAAAATTATGCAGTAGGCAGTATTAAGAGATGTGGGACTTACATATTATGTTATATTTATGACCTTTATTACCTTATTTTTAAATACAACCAAGTACAGTCTTTGAAAGAATTTTTTAAAAATGTATGGAAACTTGTGATAAAAAACATCCTTATACTGTATGGACTAATTTCCTCTCCTGAGGCATGTTCTGTGACATGATTTTGAATCTGTTATTTTTCACAATGAAAATTTCTGGATTGTTAAAAAGGAAAATTCTCTCATGGGCATTATAATTCTGTCTCTCTTTAAGCACATTTTAGGTCTGAAAACAATGAATTGGTGTCTTCAAATATAACTGAAAGCTAACTGGACATTCAGTGTCAGTCATTAACTGGGTAGTCAAGGTATCAGTAGTGACAGACGGTTTGTGGGACAGAGTCTTAGCTCATGTAGATTTATGAGAATGCATTACCATCAGCAGAGTGACATTGATTTATGTTGTCTGTAAAACATTATTTCTTCCTTTGCAGAGTCCTACTCTATTGCAAATGTATTGAGATGTCTGTTCATAACAACAGTAAATTAAGTAAAGGGAAACATGTTTGCATGTGTCTTTTCTGTGACAATTATAATGTTTTCACTTCCCAGAAGTGCCCAGTAAATTATAAAAAATGTTTCTCCTGAGCACAATAAAGAATAAATTTTACTAAGGGAGACATTACATCCTAGCAGAACACTAGGTATCAATTAAACCTCAAATGCCAAGCTGTATGTAGCTGCTGAAATGAAGAATTAGTTATATGAAATGACAAGGTGAGCAAAGAGCCCCTTTGATTCAGTATTGGCAGGATTTATACACTACCAAAAGTCTTTGGCCTCTTCATTACAACTGAAGGTATTACCATCAGTTTAAAGATTGATCAGCACATTCCCACAGTGCAACAAAATCTTTTGCTTTGGTTCCTGTCCCCTGAACAACGCAGCCTTTGTTTGCCAAAGTAGAAGATCCCAGCACTTCTGAGCCTTTTTACCATTATTCGTGCTGGTGATTACATTTACAATCAATGCCATGTGGATTATGGATGCTATTAATAAATAACTGTGTGGGGAAAAAAAAATTGGGAAGGAAAGGTTAAAAAAAAAAACAAAACTGTTTAATTCCTCTTGAAAGAGTGAAACTGTCCAGTTTTTAATGCACATGAAATCTTTCCAAACATGCTGAGCAATTAGAGCCACTCTGTCTCATATATCTGCATATGAATATACCTGCTGTGAAAGATGAGCTGTGCAGAGGGTGGTACAGCTCCTTCAGTCCATTCTACTAATCAGATCTGGAACAGGATGCCCTGTTGGGATTTCCACATTAGGGAAAATATTTTTGCAGGTGTCTAGTGAATGAAGAATATTAACAGAAACCACCTAATCATCAATGAATAGGAGTAACACAACAGATCCCATTCTTTGTAAGACATTCTTGAAGACAAAACACAAGTACATGATTTAAAAAATAGTGAATATTTTTCTTGACCAGTTGTCTTATTTCCCCTTGACTTCTGTAGCCGTTATAAACTAATCTGAGAAGGATGAAGATAAACCAGTTCTTTGTAATTCATGAGGCTCAAAAGCAGGTACTTTGGGAGATATAGCATTTTCTTGGCAAAGCACCATTTCAGAGGCATGTTGAGGGCCATATGCCTCCAGCCAGGTTCTATTCCACAGTCATCCTTAACTTATTTTTCTTGCTATTAATGGAAATTTCATTTGAATATTGCAATAGAACTACTGTACCCATGAGAAGGGAAAGAAAAATAAGATGGGCAGAACAAGCAGGATGAACGTCTTTACAAACTATTAGCTGAGATTGTCCCTTTTCATTTCCATTTCAAAACCCAAAATATCTTCTATGAAAAGAAAAGTAACAGCACTTAGCATACTGTCATGTTAAATAGAGGTGATGGCAAGGAAACAACAAAACTAAGTTTATCAACTTCTCTGCACAGTTTCTGATCTGTGATCTGTGAGCCAAGTCAGGATATCTGTATTTCCTAGGTTGTAACTAAGAATTCTGCAGACATTCTAGAGGTACTTCAAACTGAGAGACTCCTGGTAGGGACAGAGAGCTGTTGAACTCAGTCCTAAAGCCATGCCCCTGAAGAGCAGTGAAGCTGCATTACGTAATCCATACAGAAACTATAGATGTTTGTATCTGAGCCAGGAACATTTAACTAAAATGCAAGACTCGCAACAATACTTCTTGCTTTTTGCAGTAACAAAATAGACAGGCAGATATATATTAATCTAATTTTGTCTTCTTCTGACAAAGACTGAAAGAGGAACACAAAATAACCTCTCTTTCTTCTTGGAAAAACTCCCAACTGACAATGGCACTAAAGGAGAGAGGCTGGCTTGAACCAAATCCACTGAGAGGGAAGGATTTCTTACATTTCTCTTGTATTTCACTGAAGCCCAGACCAAAGAAAGAAATATTAAAGGTTATGTTTCATTTTGCTACAGTGGCATTTCTTCACTTAGCAGAACATGAGTAAAGGTGGCCTGTTGAGATTTGACATGACAACCAATGTCATCTTGTTCAGGTACAGCTTATAGTACAGATGTCCATTTATAGCACAGTACAAAATTTTTAATGCCTTTTAAAAGTAGAGCTTTTAAAAAATGCTTTCTGTTTTGAAGGCATCCTTTTGTTTTTCTTCAGAGACAAAAAGCTGCCATACTTTATTCCTGCAACTACTGCAGCACTATGCCCTCCTTCCCACCCCTGATGTGATTATTCTCTGGGAAGTCACAAACGAATATTAATATATAATTTCCTTTCAAGTTAATGGAACAACAAAGAAATCCCAGACCTCTGGCTTTTTAATACTGATTGTGGATTTCACAAAAGATAATAATTAGCTGCAAGAAGGACTTTGGGCAGTTTTAGAAGATTAACAAGTCACTTCTTCACAATCTGAATGTTTTCATTATTTTTAAGGCAATAATATATAATTTAATTAAATAAATATTTAATTGATATAATTAAAGAAGCTTGACTTACACTGAGGAAAAGAATAGTTTTAAATGCTTTGATACTTCCAAAGTTTTAATTTTTTCTTTCAGTCTATCATACAATGGTAAAAATATGGATTGATTTCTTCATTACTAATCGGGAATAATTATTTTTTCCAGATTATCTGTGCCGTTCTAAACTTTATATCAAATAGTGAAGTTTGGCAAATTTCTTTCTTTCTTCTATCTTTGAAAGAGTAATTCACAAAGTCTCTTATGTTAAGGTCTCTTTGACCTTATTTCAGTATTTGCTTATGCCTCATTGGCTTTAATATGAAAGAAATGAGCATAAATCCCAGCATGTGCTTCTATAGATTTCTGAATCATGGCCAAGATGGTAGAAAAACTAAAGGTAAAATCTATTAATCCATGTACATAGTACTTTATTTGAGTCTCATATTGCAAGGACAATGTGTCCTTTACTCCATACAATTGGGGTCTACCACATCCTTCCTGGTTAATTGATCATTGTGGGATTAAATAGAAAGGGATGTGAGTTAATAATGCCAAACATATACATAAGCAGAAAGGCTTCAAATTCCAATTGACTCTAAATGGCATGTAATTGAGGGTTTTATGCCTTAGAAAATATTCTCCATTGTAATATTTCAGCTTGCTAGCTATAAGTGACTGTGGTTTCAGGTGATTAGGAAAGATAAAGATGTGTTTTTTGAAGTGGAAATGTATGGACAGTACTTATTCTGTTAAGTAGAAATAGAGATATCTGCCATTATTTTGTGGAAAAAGAAGCAGCTAGGAGAAGAAATCAGATACAACTGGAATAGATAGTACCAGTTTTATGAAACATTGGACACCAAATCCTAGTTTAAAAGCACGTAACGAAATTTAAAATTACCTGTTTCAAAAAATTTTAAAATGGGACATTCCCATTACATTAGACAACTAAATATCTCAGTATAGAACTTCAGATTATTACTAGCTGTTTGCTGCTGCAGCATTCATACACTTTTAAAAGATACTTGTTTGTTAAAAATTATATATCACATCTTCAAAAATATTATTAGCATCACTGCTTGCCGGAGTGCAAATTAGATCATAGATTTGAGTTAGCTTATATCATTCATAAAATCCATTGGATGATATACATACTGTCTAGAAATTGATCCTCATACTAATATAAATTCCCTGAACACAATAATTTATTAAAATACATATACTCAGTGGTTTCAAGACCTTGTTTTATATTGTAAGACCTACATCATTAAACTGCAGAAAGCTCTGAAAACCTGGAAAACTAATTAAAAAAGACCCAGAAACCATCTTTAATCTCATGTTAAAACTTAAATTAGAAAATGAAAGATGTTAGGTACCCATAGCTGGTCTTTGCAGTCAAGGAAAATGTCCCCATGTACAGAATCACAGAAAGCTTTGGGTTGGAAGAGATGTTAAAGGTCATCTAGTTCCAACTCACCTGTCATGACCAGGGACACTTTCCACTAGACTAGGTTCAATGTGGCATCCAAACTGGCCTTGAATACTTCCATGGATGGGGCAACCAAATCTTCTCTCAAATGAAGTAAAAATAACACTAAAAGTAGGAGGTGAATATCACAGTGAGGGAACAAAGCTAATAATTGAGCCATCTCCATATTTTTAACTCCTCACTTTGACTCTATACTCAGATTTTTTTTCTTAGGTTTTTCATTGCAGGAAAAATATTAAATACTTTTTTCTTTATTTAGGAAGGTGTTTTCTCACTCACAGGTGATCTGAGCATCAGGAGCAACAGCAGTTGCTAAACAAACTTTTTTCATGAACAACAGAGCAAACAGCCCCATAAAATCCACATGAGCTGTCAGTGCATGACTTTATGGTTACCTTGGGGCTGCAGCAATTAAAATATGATATTTACTTAAAAAGAAAAATGTCAGGCTCTTTCAATTCTCAGAACTACGAGTTGGTTCTGTGTTTTAACTACTCCTTTTTTTTGCTGTGGGACCATCTGTAAGCTGAATATTATTAAATTGAATATAATATGAAAAACTGTATTGTTCAATTCATTGGGTAGGTTATCTAATGACTCCATCAAGTTGGTGAGGGTGTCTTTAGAGAACCTGGGTGTGCAAGTCAGAATTTTATAATCAACATGCTTAGAAAGAAATCTTATTCAAAGCTGAGATCTTTTCAAATACTTGGTTTTTACTCTGTATTACTTTATTTCTTATAAAATCTTCAGGTGTTGAAAAATCTAGACTAGCAATGTGGAGGAAAATGCTCTGTGCTTATGTCTTCTTTCTATTGTACTTCCTTTCACTTTCCAAGAACAAAAGCTCTAAATAATGATTGCAGGATGTCTAGTAGAAAATAAAGTACAAAACAATAGGAGACTTTTGTTAATATTTAGCTTATTAATATCTGCCTCATCTTGCACTGAAAGCAAGGCACTTTAAAGACACATGAAAACGATGGAAGTACTCCATGTCCTCCTTCTTTCTACAAGTTTATTCTATAGTGCTGTGAAATTTATTGAAGAAATAGACTTGACAACCTGCATAATTCCACATCATCACATTAACAAAAACTGGATTTATTGATTAATTAACAATAATAGCAAAATATTGCTAATATATTAGTGCAAATTTAATGCATAAAAAATCTGCTGTGACATTGCAGACTGGGACATTGATGCCTGAATGACAGCCTCTAATAACCTCTGTGTGCTGGGCTTTTGGATACAGAACTTTCTGACTCTGATTTACCTCTGCATGTTTATGCACTTCCAGGCAAAATCACAGTGAGACTCTCAGTGATTGCGTGATATCTACAAAGCTGTAAAACGAGTTGGGTGAAGCAAGGATCTGAACGTGGTTTCTGAGGTGACCATTGCACCATATTGGGATACCAGCTAAACTAAGGTGTCCCATGTCTTTATAGAAAGATATGTTACTGAAATTACTTGTTTCCATTAAAAAAGCTTTGGCCTAATAAACTTTGTCTGTCTTTTCTTTTTACTACTAACAAAAAATTTAAATAGAATAATAGAATAATAGAAGTGAATGAAATGCCTTGTTTTACTCGTCCTAATTAGAAAAAACGCAAAATTTTTCAAACACAGTTTATATTTCTTTTTAAGAAATAAATATGTTTTATGAGATATTTTATCTTTTTAAATTGCTTAATGAAAGAAATAACTCTCGTTCATCTGCTACCTACATCCTATTTACATCTTCTCTCCTAGTTAATAACGTGTAGAGTTTCTTCATATTACTATTTTTCCTTCCTGTGAGGCAATGATTTTTTTTTTTTTTTTTTTTGCACAATATAGAGGTGACTACTTTGTAGCCTAAAGACAGATAGAAGAGGAATGATTTCAGTCTGATCTGTGAGGAAGCATCTGGAAAAATTATCATGTGTGATGCGTTCATAAGCTGAACTCGATATGCAGCTTTTATATTTTTTTCTGGAAAAGAGAAAGCAGCTGTCAATTTCTCTCATTTCTGGGACTAAGAAAGTCAGTTCTGTTCAAAAGAAAAATTATGGGAGGAGCCAAAAGTTCAAGCCAGTGCAGAACTACATTACTTGTGAAGTTGGCTTCAAGTCTGAAACTCTTCTGGGATTATTGTAGATCTAGGACAATACAACATGTGTAGAAAGCAGATTCATATCTAATATGGGGAAGAAGAAAGTATATCAAACCTCCATAGCAGTAAAGGATCTCATCACAGAACTTTTTCATAGCTGTCAGTTTTACACAGTATTTCTGTGTAAGTAATTTGGGATAATTCAACCCTCAGTGTATCCTCTAGTATACACTGCCTGTGATACAAAGGCAATTTATATTAAGGGGTTTTGTGATTTTTTTTAAAAAATTTCCCTTCCTTTCCATTTTCCTTTTGCAATATGAGAAGTAAGTGCTCTCTACTTCTCTTTTTTTTTCATTAATTAGCTGGCTGATGGACTACAGACAGTTCCACAGCTCGCTGAGCAGCCTAATATTAATATCATGTAGCTTTGTCACTTTACCCAAATGCTATATAGCTTCTACTGTATAAATAAGCAGCAAATCAGTTATGAGGAAAAGCCTCTATGCCTTTTTTGCCAGTGAGTTTTCAGGGAGAGAAGGGACTGGATTTGAAATATTTTATGTGATAAAGGCAGAAGAACTAAAAAAAAAAAAAAAAAAAAAAAAA
>VZSR01001283.1:21384593-21425931 GCA_013398615.1 Brachypodius melanocephalos | reverse complement strand
AATAGCCAATCACACCCAGTCTGAGAGAATAATGATTTGAAGATTGAGAAGGAATTAAAGAAAGTATGTATCAAATTTCCCCCTGGCTTACTAATTTGTATGAGGTCATTACTTGCATTTGAGCTTTTTGTGAACTTCCTGAACTTGTTGAAAGGGCACCTGGTGAGCAGCTTGTGTCTGAGCAGCTATGACTGAGCCCACAGAGACCATCTATATTTCCTGACTGAAGTTTAATGAAACAATACTTTGCCACTGAAAGGACCATTAGGTTTGAATGGCTCTGTTCAGGATATGGAGTTGCTGGAGTTGTAGTATGGAAATTCCCCCATGGAAAAGTGAAAGTGGGAAAAGACTCCATTTTCTGTTTGGAAAGCTCACAAGACCATGATACAATAGTCAGTGGAGACGCCTAGAAGAATTGTCTGGTGAAAAGCACAAAACACAGAGAGCTGAGACCGGTGCTCATGTGGGCGATGAGAACACTGAGACTGTAATCACCAGTTTTTCCCCAGTCTATAACTTCTTTCAGGAATAAAGTGTAATTTTGTGTTTCTTTATTTCACAGTCAATTTCTTCAGAATGGTCTTGTCTGAAGGGAACATGTTAAGGCACTGGAACTTTGGAAATGTTACACATCTTGACAGTCCACTGCTCTAAAGGATGTAGATACATTACACACACAGACACAGAGAGACACACACACAGACTGACAGACATAGACACACATCTGATAGACAAATATAATGTGTGTGTGTGTGTGTGTGTGTGTGTATATATGTATCTCTATGGTATATTATGCTGAAAAAACTGGTGTATAACAGCAATCCTCAGCACATTATTAACCATAGATGTCATAGAACCATATATTCCCCTTTGACAGAATAACTGTGGGATAAATTTTATTCAGACATCATGGATAGACTGAGACATACTTGCCAGATAACTAACAGAGCTCTCAGCTGCCGTAATTTATTATTATTAGAACCAAGAATGACATAGTGAATAACAAGGCAGTGAAATTATTTATCAGTAATAAACCAATACACTAATCAGCTAAAGTTTTGTTGAATTGTTTTTGCATTCCTGGATAGACAGAGCACAATGGTGAAACTTTCTACAGTTCATCTTCTATTTTGCTTTTTTTGTTGTTTTTTTCTGAAGTTTGGTCAGTGTAATTTTTCAAATATTTCTATATTTTACTCTCAAATCAGAAGTTTCAAGATCACAGCTATGGCATGGACATACACATATAAACTCTATGAAGCAGACTTTCAGAGCCAGAACTTTCTGTTCATCTACAGAGAAGAAAATGTTCATTCTTAATCACCCTGAAGGATATACACAAAAGAGATGTCAATATTTCAATAATAAAGGAAGTTTCTGCGAACCAAGTACATTGTTGAATATTAGAATTAGTGAAGAGTTAGTGTCTTGTGAATCGAGAAAATATTGAAATGAACAATTTCAGTCACATGATGAGAATTCAGAAACTACTTCAAGGGACTATTTGAAGTGCCATTGTTATACCCTACACTGGGCTATGATTATTGTTCACCTGGAGTGCCCCCCACATCTGCATTTCTATTCTATTAGACAAGGGAAATTGATGTGGAACAGCATGCCCAGATCACAGCACAACCTTAAATTCTTTTGCTGCTCAGCGTAGAGGTTAGGTTGGAACATATTCCTTATACAGAAAGTATAAACCTGGGATTTTTCTGGTCCCAGACATATTGCAGCAATGAATTTACCTAACAGCTTGCTTCATGATAGCAAATGCAAATTTCTAATGATGGATGGAATGTCCTTTACCCTAACACTCTCTAGCAGAAGAACAGTCTGAAGGCTATCACCACTGCTAAGAATAGTCTAACAGTGGTAAACAGAAGGAGAAGAAACTCTTTCCTCATAGAGCAATATACATCTGCCAGTCTGGCCCTGAACTACTGTGCCATCTTTTTCAGTTGTATGTGTGTATCATAAACCTTTTGGTCATACACCAACACAAAGTGAAACAGTGTTCCTCTTCTATAGTAAATACGATGACACTACATCAGCTAATCTATTGCTATCGACTCTACACTGATGATTCTGAAGAGACTGAATGTTAAAGAGCCTTTTATATTGCCTTTACAATAGCTTTTCAATATCTTTTAACTCATGTTATTTTTCTTGTGACCTCTCTTCCTTACTCCCAGCATTTGGTGTATTTTTCCTATTACCATTATATTGGTTTTTCTTTACTCAGGATTATATTTTTTAAGTATATAGCATAGATTTTCTTAAGGTTTGGCAGTATCAATGTAAAAAACATTTTTCTCTCAGTGATCAAAAAATGGCACAGTAGTTGTGGACTACAGCTGTATCTGACTTCATTGAGAAAAGCCAAGCAAAGTGTGAAAAGGACAGGAAGATTATGCTGGACTTACTTAGCTCTAAAGTTTCATTCCAGGATCCTTCATCTGGAGAGTTCATGCAATGACTCTGAAGGAGTGGACCTGTTGAGATTAGTGATATAATAAAGTAAGCAGTGAAACTTGACTGGAGAAGCTCTTTCACCAGGATGACTTTATGACACTCTATTAGGCAGTGCAAGATGGTGTAGATCTCATATCACAGTTCCTAACTCAGCGTATGATGTCATTAACTCAGGTAGAAAAGCTTTTCTTCTGATTTAGAAGAGTTTGGATGCATGAAGCAATAGCTATAAAGTAAGCTGAGAACAAAGAGGGAAACAAACTATTATTAGGGACCTCTCTTACATGTGAGAAATAATAGAGAAAGTAATAAAAAATGCCTTCACTATGTAGTCACAGAGATAGGCTTTGAGTAGCAGAAGCAGAAATAAGTTTGAAGTATGACTGCACATGTACAGAAAAGTGTGTCTGAGCTGCCCAAAATGCAATTTGCCTGTCAGCCTCTCTGGTGTACTGGTACTAAAGTAGGCTTCCAGTCAACCCTTAGCTCGATAGGAAATCTGAAGCAGGAAACAGATGTGTAGCCATCAGTGAGCAGTCCAGTGGAGGAGCAGAGAGCACAGCTGAGAAACCAACAACACCTTCCTAAGTTCTTTAGGCTGAAGCTGAAGTTAAAAGAGGAATGGAACCCCTGACTCACTTTTTGATAAGAGCTGACCTTGTGCCCAAAGAATGATCCAGGGCCTTCTGAAAAACAGCTGAGGGACAGCTCCTTCCACTCTTCCTTCCTTTTGCTTTTAAGTTCACCAAAAACATGACTTAATGGTAAAAATCTTTTAGCAAGAGACATGTAAGAATTACAGGAGTCCCACTTCAACAGTGCTACTGGCTGGGGCTTGAAATGTCTATGCTCATCATCACAGCATCCCAAGGAAGCACAAATAAAATGCATCTATGTCAATTTTTTTCATTGGTGGCTCCAGTGTCATTTATTTTCAGGGTAGATACCATTCCACCACGTACCTTGCTGTCAAATACCCGGGCAGAGAAAACACAGAGTGCTTAGACCTGTGATGTTAGAATTGCAATTATTAAAACAGCTGATTTGTCTCTGATGTGAATGTTCCTAGGGAAGAAATTGTAATCAAGCAGCACCATATGGACAACAGAGATTTGGATCAAACAGAAGAGAGAGAGTGACTAACAAGAAGTGATGAGTGTAAATTATTGTTATTCTGGAAAGCAGAGAGAAATTTACTCCTGTGTCTAAAGATGTTGAAGCTGGGGAACCTTCAGGACAAAAAAAAATTAAGTGCTAACAGAGAATAGCAAGCCTCTCATTTCTCTAAACCTTTGCAAACACAGGCCAGAAGCAGTAACATTTCTACCTTTTACATCTCAGGGGAGTTCTAATTTTTTGCTTTATAAGACCTTATTATTTGGTTTAGTGTGTATTAAAAAACTCTAGACATTGAAAATCTAGTGGTAGAATCAGCAGCAAAGAAAAAAGTAGCTTGTTACTTAATATTAATAAACAAAAATACACTTTAGTTATGTTACAGGAGTTTATGCCTTAGGGCAGCTGCCAATCAAGTCATGTTTTATGTCTCAGCACCTTGCTATTAAAAACAATCAAGGTTACCATGGAAACTGCAATTTTATCACATACTATTTTTCCAGACCTTCAGCTCCAGAACATGCTATTAAATAAATATTTCTGAGCAAGATGTACTTAGGCAATTCTTAATATTTTGAAGGGAAATATTTTTAACTCAGAGTCAAACTGTGCCTGTTAAGCATATTTTTATTTTGCTTTTAACAATACACAATAAAGACTATATGAATAAACATATAAGACCTTATTCGCTCCCCAAATCTTCACTGTACAAAATAAAATGGAAAAAAAAAGCTTCCCCTTTATATTCAGGATAAAAACGTAATTATTTTAGTTCACAACATGTAAAATTATTATATTTTAAATATACTTCTACTTTCTCTTTCATTTAGCTCACTTGCAATTAGGTAGACAATAGCTTAAATTATTATTGGGTTTATGATTATATTTTTTAGAAGAATGCTAAGAGCTGTATTAAAATCCATTATTACTATACATTTAGTTTATATTCGTGATTACTCTCTTTTCAGGCTTACAAAGCAAAGAGTTTTGCTCTTTGGGGGTTTTTTGGGAAGATAATTTCTGATCTTAATAATAACACTGTATAATTGCAAATATGTGAAGTGTAGTTACAACTTGATTATTTCAGGTATATAAAGTGTACATAAAGGTATATAAAGTTCATTAATGTCAGTTATGGTTATTTGGCAGAATGAGTAACCCAGACAAAATCTGAAGTGCTACTGAAACAGGGATAATAACTCTTAGGAAGTAGACACCCAGCAAAACAGGTTTATAACTGTCCTACAAAGGTAGTAACAGGGTTTCTCCCAGTCAGCTGACTTTCATCTCATATTTAGTTGTGAGAGTATACAAGAGTCAGCCTATGAACTGATGGAACAAGCACAGGTTTTAAATCTAGATGTAGTATTTGATTTGGAATAGATTCCTCATGCTTAGGAAAGTAATTAAACGGAGCAATATTTTTATTTTAGAACTAATACTAAATTCTTGAAAGAGTGAGCAGGAGCTTTCATGAACTTATCTCTCAGATTCTTCCAATCACAAGAAATAAAAGTAGCAAAAATAGCATGATTAAACACATGGGCTGGGCATATAAATGTGAGGTACGAAAAGAAAGAATATTTAAAGAAACACTAGCATAATAAACATTCTGATAGTGAATTCTGGCCAAATTTTACATTTGCATAGTTTTAAAATTTGCAGGCATCCTGACAGTCTTCCCCCACAGAGTTTACACTTATTCTCCAGCCTGCTGTATTTAACAATTTGTCCCACAGGACAGCATAGTCTTCATATAAATACATCATTTATATTTCAATGAGAATGAGATTTATTTCAATTACAATTCTACTTTTATTATTAGCAATATTTATTTATTGGATGCCAGTATTAAACAGAGGACAGTAAAAATTTCATAGCGTTAGTGATTCTATTTGAAGCCAATATATTATGTGCTTGCCTTTATTTGTATACATCAAAATGGTGGTGACTGAGTTGTGATAAATAGCAATAAACTATAAACTTAAATTAAAACCCGCAGTGTTGTGACTGAATGATCCTTTTACATAGCAGAGGAATGCTGAGATGGATTTAAAAGTCTGTCTTGTTCATTTCAAAGGTGCTAGTCCACTTAATATGAAGAGGAAACCACATTGAGTCATGCTCTTCTTTTGTTTTAGAGTCAGAATTTCTGGATAAAAATGAGATGGAGAAGGTTCAGACCAATCCTTCATTTTTATATTGTAATTTACAAGGCAGACAGGGCCTATATAATTTAGGGAAATAGATTTTTTTTTTTTTTTGCATAGATGTGCTTAAGCGGGATCATTCTATCCTTTTCAATGACACTGAGCCCCGATGTTTGTGACCATGAGTTCCCTCTGTTATCAGGCCTAAAGAAGACAGAAGCCTCCACAGACTTTTGATTCCACATATTCTTTATGGAAATCCCAGGTGTGACACTGACTTTGCCCATTCCCCCTTGCTTGGGAGGCCCAGAGCTTTGCAAACAGGTAGTTCTAACGAAAACCAACACAAATATTTTTCATGGTACCCTAACTGCTGATTATTTTTATAATTTCGGCTGTTCAGCTTCTGACAGTTTCTCATCTACTGCATGGAGTGGGATCTGGTCCCTAACCACAGATGGGGACCCTACCTGATGCACACATCTCAAATTGCAGCACGTGCTGAGCAGTGCATTGCAATCAGCAACATTTAGACAAAGTGTTTTCTTTTCCAAAGCACTCTCTCTCTCTCTCTCTCTCTCTCTCTCTTACCTCCCCTCCACTCTCATTTAATACACTTCTCCTCCACCTTAATGCTGTGCAGGATTTTTTATGAACACTGCCCAGATACGGTTTAAATGGATTCAGCAAGCTGTTGTTTCCTTGGGGTTACCTTTGCTCCCTTTGCTGACACCTTTTCTACACGAACAGCAGACTGCATTGCTGCTGCCACTGCTTGAGTCTGAGAAACAATTTTGCACTGAGGATTTGCTTCTTTTTCTCTCCATCCTGCTTGACAGTGATGCATGAGGAGGTTACTGTGAGCAGTGTTGGCCTCCTCCCTCTCCCCACTGACACAGCCATTCCTAGCTGTGTCACAGCTTATAGAAGATCACACCAGGGCTGAGGATTTTGCCTTGGTGACTGCTGTTTCTCTCTGATACTCTGCTCTAAGTGGAATCATTGAACCTTATTTTCCTGTGGCAACATCAAGCCTTTCTTTCAATTTTCTGGTAAATAACTATTCCATCTTCTGCTTGGATGGGTACGTACATGAGGTCTAAATAAAGAGAAATGGAGGAAAGGCAGAAACACAAACATCTTACACTGACAACCAGAGAACAACCTGTTCTTCAGGTGTCTTGTCTATCTTATGACAAGCAAGATTCTGCTTTAAGTTCTGGCTAAGCAGGAAATAGGGTTTTTTTCTGCTGGAAACAGAAATCATGCAGATTTTGTGGGAGTATGAGCAAAGATATCTGGGGTTACAATTGTTCATTTAAAGATATTGCTGACCCAGGAGAGGATTACCAAAGAAATTAAGTTACTAAAATCAGGGGAAAGAAAATAAACTTACCAAATGTGGGACTAGGAAAATGCCTGCTCTTGCTGGCTCTGTCTCACGTCTCCTCTCTGACACTGGGCAGGTCACCCACTGAGATATCAGTTACAATGGCGGCAATAAATACTTCACCACATAGGAAAAACTTGGAGCAGAAAGTTAAGAAAAATACAGTGTATCTATTCATTACTGATAGAAAATTTTATATAAAAATTCTTTGCAATGTAGAAGTTGATTTCCAATGAAAATCCTTAATTTAGATACAAAATTATACATACCAGAGAAATATATCTGTATATTTTTAATAAAACAGAAATCTAGAAAGCCTTGTTTTCATCACAAAAGCTTGTATTATCAATAAAAAAAGACAAAATAAATATTTTAGATAAAATAAATGTCTTCTTTTATTACATACTTTTGGTCCAAATCTCATGATTTTTCTCTCCCTGTCCTCATTTTTATCCATTCCTCCTTCTTTATTTTTGATGTCTAGGCTCAAGGCCTTCTGACTACCCCTGGATGCTGAAGAAGGCTTCCCATCTTTCACAAGTGAGTAAGAAAAATAATGGATAATGAACATGAAGGTGACATTTTTATAGAGAAAGAGACAAGAGATCATTTACTGTCTTCAGCACAGGGGAATTTTGCTTTGATTTGTAGTTCCCCACAGGTCTTTGTATACTATATCTAAGCATATCGAGTGAGATATGCTTAATTTCAGACAGAAAAGCTACATTATAGTTAAGAAGATTCTGTGCAAAAAGGATGGTGCAAGGTGACAGATGAATAAGAACTAAGTTTAGGTATCTAACACCCTTTAACCCCCTTAAAATTTTGCTGTGAGTTAAATACAAACTTAGGTCTAGGCAAACAGATATCACTATTTTGCCTTTACTGCTTGTTTATCCTTTGACCTTCAATAATGGACTTGATGGAGAAAACAGAGTACATTAAAAAAAAGTTATTCTATATTTAAATACATCCAGGATTAAAATAAAATACCAGCTGGTATTTTTGTTGTCAGAGCAATGCCATTTTATTTTTTCTCCAAGCATCTGCTGCGTCAGCAAACAGAACTGCAGTTCTACAGTTTAGCTGAAAGTAAGTCCCAAATAATTTCTTTATTCTAGAGACATGAATATTAATATCACTATATAAACCAAAACACAGCAAACAAGAAGCAGAGTCTAGAGTAGAGCTCAATCTTTGACAGCCTCTGGGTGCTTAGTCCAGTACACTCAGTCAAATATTTGAGTTTTAACTCATTTATTTCTAAATAAAAAGTGAGATAAAACATTGGTGTTTGGTCTCAAACCTTGGTCTCAAACAGACTGAATTTTCTTATTGTAATTATGGGTGAGAGAGCACCGACCCAAAGCAAGCAGCTTTGGCAAACACAGAATGTATATCAGAGGCTTTAAGGGATTAGCAATCCACAGACAAGATATTTCTCAAAATATATGAAACACTGGCTGAGGCTGGAAATATTTCCTTCTGGAAAAGAAAAAATCCACATACGGAAGTATTGCCTTAAACAAGAAGTTTATGTGGTAGGGAAATCTGAGCCAATCTTTACTCAGAACATCTGTACCCAATGCCCCATAAAACACAGGCTAAAATATCACAAGATCTCTTTTGCTCTCTCCCTCTCTTTAAAACAAATAAGCAAACAGGCCCATCTGCTGCCTTTTGTTGATGTTGAAGAACACTTAAGGCAGCTGAGAGTGGAATATTTGCCTTCATTATTGGGTAGAATTCTATCCGCGTATTGACTGTATAGTTAAAATTAAACTCAAGAATGCAAAAGGAGTCCTAGCCAGCCTAAATTTCATCTACATAAGAGGGTGTAAAAGTGGTGTTTGAAAGAGCAGTACTCTAGGGTGGGTGAAACTGGAAAGTTATCCACAAATATAAGTGAATAACTTTACTGTACCTATCAAGCACGCTGGCAGCAAGGACCACCTGCCAGAATAATCTTTCTCTCTGAGACTCTCCTAAGGAACTAAATCACCTGCTTAAAGTTTTATTTAAGTGAAATGGTGCAGAAAAACAAACACAGTGTTACTTGTCAGCAGGTCCTCAAGGGAAGGGCTATTTGTTGCTTGCCCAACTCACCAGACTATGAGCACTACCTTTTCACCTAGTCTCAATGAAGTTAGTGTTGCCTAGTAATTCTTCCCTCCTACTTATATACACGTAGAGTGGCTTATAAGGCAAGTCAAAAGAATTATGATTTTGGTCAAAGACACATTTATTATGGGAGAACAGGCATGCTTGTGACAGCTACCCACGCACCTAAGGTACCTCCAACATTTACAGTAAGTGAAGCACAAGTAGTCATACATTTTTTCATTTGGTGGTGTCCTGAATGAATTTTATACTGAACATCATTTTAAGATTACTGTACTTATTATTGCTTATGTGTTTACGTGTTTGTGTACTCCTCGTGCCAGTTTCGCTCATCCAGATACAGACACATAATATAAAATAGTTTCGGTATTGAAAAGCCAGGCTGGACATTGTTAAAAAGTATAATTACTTTCATTTTCTGGGAAGAAATTTGTAGATGGAAACTTCAATGCCTCATCTCAATCAGCATAAGAAATTGTAACCCCACCAGGACATACTCATTTTTCATTCAGTTCTAACACCATACAAAAGGATTTCTCGTTGTCCACATTGTGACTGTTTTAGGAAAATTACTGACTTTAGGCAATAATCTCAGACAGTAAAAAAGTCAGCAGTTGCTCAAAAATTATTAAAAATATGTTTTATTTTTAGTCTGGTATTTGTATTCACAGTAAATGATATTTTGAGTGCAGAATCCCTGTACAATGACATGACTTAAAGTTTCACAATACTTATTCCATGTTCTCAGACTGATATTTTTTGTACCACTTGGCACCTACATTAAAAGCTTACTGAAGAAAGGCTTCAAGCAGTGCATTATGTCTTGTACAGCCTTACAACTACTCACTTCGTTCTGAGCACCAGGTTTTGTCGTTTTCATTCACAGTAAATTTTCCCTTTACTATGTGAATTGCTCCATTGGGTTTACAGGTTTTGAGGTAAAAGATTGAAAGTAATAGAATTAAGTTCAGTATCTTCTGTGCTGCACTAATTCCAGGAACAGTGAGGATACCATTTTTCTCCCTCTATCATTCACTGTATGGGTCAAGGCAGAGAGCCATAAGAGAAAAAACAAAGCTATTTTTTACCCCCACTCCAGAATTTATTTATGAATATGGTGACATTTGAGGCATGTATAGATCTTGATTGATCTTTACCTGTACATTTGGACCCCATGTTTGGGAGTATTAATTAGTAAGAAAAGGAATGACTTGAAGTCAAGGTAGGTCTTTTGCCTAAAATATGTTGCTTTCTATGTCACAAAAGTAGGTGGAATACAAGATGCTTATTTTTTAATGAGATCCTTAAAAAGCCATCACTGTTTTCTTTGCACTTTTTTCCCACTTAATTTTCCCTCAAAACATAGCAAAACAAATAAGCAACTTCCATTAAAATTGCATTTACTGACGGAAATGAATGCAACATTGTGCTGTAACATGTTATTTACAAAGATCTCTTGGTGGCCACAGTAGAACTGCAGTGTAATAACCAATTAAAACTAAATCCTGAATAACATCTAAAAAAAAAAAAAAAAGAAAAGAAAAGTGGAAAAAAGAAAACTAGGTCAGATATTTAGATATAACAAGGCTTTTAGCATTGTAAGGCTATATTGTTTATCTAAAAATAATTGTTCACTGTCAAGCACAGCTTCTGAATGCACACAAAAGGCTACTCTGACGTTTTTAAGTTCCCATTTTTAAAATGTAACTTCCTTAATTTGTTGATAACGTGAAGGATATAATTCATGACAGAAAGGCAGATCTTTCCTAAAAGAAAGAAAACTGCATGCAGGATACCTAGGCATGTGAGTGGACATGTATATATCACACTGGAGACAAAAAATAAAATAATTCTTCTGGCCTTGACTAAAACTGCAAAGTACTGTGTCTTTAATGACTGAGGAAATTGTTTCTGGAGTTGCTCAGTGAGCTGGGATAGTTTGTACACAATATTCTTCAGAAAGCAAATGGCAATATTCCTTGTTTTCAAAAGAGTCCAGCATCTTTTCAAAAAATTTTTGGTGTCATTAATGACAACCAAGCCTCTTTTTTTAATGATGAGTGGGTGCTGTGGTGTTTCATAGGCTGGTGAATGGATACTACATCAAATTATAAGAAATTATTTTCTGAAGTAGAAATTATTCAGAAATTGTGGCTATTTCAGAGGAAGCTGAGAGTGTTCAGAGCCCAGGAAAATCCATCCTATTCTTTGACTGTTAATGTCTCAGTAGTTCAAATTTACTGCATAAAGTCATGGGTGATACTTATCAGATCTATTTTATAGTTTTACTTTGTACACTGGTTGCAAAGTAAGAGAAAATTCTAAATAAGTGTTTCAGCTTCTATTTTTTAAAATTTATTATCTAGAGCAACCTTTACAATTACAAGGCTTCTGCCTCGGACATCTGCTGGATCAATGACCATTAAGGTGACAGGAAAAAAAAATTCCTGTATATATTCCCTACATACAAAGTAATACAGCTGATGGCAAAAAAGATATGCACTATAAAATTCCTAGGGCCCCTAGATGGCAGTCAATAGAGGGATTAGAAATTACTTGTTCCCTCTGCTTCAGAAAATGAGTAGCAGGAACACCTCTGTGAGCTCCTCTTGGGACACGATGATAGTGATTCCTTAATTCCATATCTTCAGACTAGCTGATTGCCCCCCACTTTGTTGTGTATTTTTTTGTGAATGCCTGCCTGGTGCCACCACTGTTGTCGTTTCTACAAGCCTGCATGCAAGCATTTATGTTTACTGCTGTACCAGAATGTACAGTTGTAAATGCAGCAATTGCAGCAGGGGAAATTGAGGGAATCAAATGAATTTATGCTGCACAGGACTGTTCATATTTGCTATTTTCTGCAAAATGCGGCTCACACAGTAGGTGTGCCCTGGCGTGCAGACTGGATCTATGTGAGCTTGCTGGTGATATCCTGGCGATATCCTTCTGTCGAGGACAGGGTCTCCAGGCCTGCTGAAGTGCCCAAGCCATTGGGACTCTGACAGAACCTCACCAAATCTCCTTTCCTCCATCACACCCCTCAGACCTTGCTAATGCTTAGTGTCTTTGCTCTAAATCCCTCTTTCTGAGCAAGTGTGGAAATAATTTCAAGTCCTCCACTTTCTTATCAGTCAGAAATATGATTTCCCACCGTAAGTATGCATAACCAAAAAGCATGATTTTTAGGGCTGCTGTGAGGAGAAATGCAGAGTCCAGTGATCTTTGCTCACTCCTACTCCCTTGCATGAAGAAATTTCTGTCTCATGAAACCTAATTTTTAAAACTGGACTATATTATAAAGCATTTTAGAGTATAGAGGCTCATGCCTCTTTCTTATGTCTTTTATATTAAATGAGCTCTTGCGAACAAGTTCTAGCGTCTGCTAAGCATAAAATGTGATTCCATACTTAAACTGAGCAAAAACACTTTGATTTTCAGTGTCTTTGAGAAAGCAGAACAAGATCAGCATGTCTGTGAGTTATCAGAAAAGCAGGCCTTTAAATTAATATCTTTGGTTGGGATCTGAAAAGGTTTGTTAGATTCCATTAAAACTGGTTTGACTCCCTTGTTTAACTTCTGCCTTGTTGGGCTAAATGCCTAACATTAAGTTTGAATATCCTTGAGCCAGATTCCAAGGTCCTTATAAAAGATCCAGCTCAAAAATATTTTAATAAATTGTGTGCTTTTGTGTTGTAACAGTGGAAATTTGTGAGCATTAAGACCAAGTGAAAATTGAAGGAATTTAAGCAGCTGGGTTCAGTCTTGCTCCCATGCTGAAATAATTGCTTCAGCTGGGAACAGGACTGAATAACTGTTAGAAACTAAGAGCTTAAAGAAACACAACTCCTACAACTAGAGACAGAAATGGTGGATTGTCTGTAACAAAGTGAAAGAAAATAGTAATATTTATTTCTTCTGTTTAATCAACTAAGTCTGGTTTACTTGCTGTAAGAAAATATCTAATATTTTCCTAAGCAAATTTTCTTTTGAGTGCCTCTTTGTGCATTGCTTTTATTGTCTTATATACAAATATAATCCATTATTAGGGTTCAGTCAAATGGAGCTCACTGTGGTCCACACTCAGTCAGAAACAATGACCTTCATGTATATCTCAAAACATCATACCCTCAAATGCCATGATGAATTCAGATGATTTTATGGAGCAAGGTTTAGCTTTTGACAATCTTTCAAAAGATCCCTTTCCCTTTCTCTTTCAAGTCAGTTGAAAAGAGAAGCTATACTATAATTTTTGTTTTCCCTACATTGATCTGTATGATTTCTATTACAAAGTCTACACAGCAAGTGCCATGGCTATTAGACTGCCAGTTCTGGCCTGAAGATGTCCATTTTCACATCCCTAAGCAGCCTTGTATCTTCACTGCTGTTCTAGGCAGGACTCTGTTAAGAAACTATTGTAAGTTATTTCATTTTATTGTCATCTATTGATTTTACCTGGAATTAAATAACTAACAAACCTTTTATTTGCTTTTCCTGGGAGAGTTCCACATACTGACAGCCATCTTTTCAGGCATGTAATCCAAACCGAGTAATTCAGACCTGTCCTTCTTCTAGTGTATTGAGAGAGAGAGGAAAGCATTTCCAGAAGTTTTAATTAAAAAATATATATTCAAAGCAGTGAAAATAAACTTTTCTCTGGAAGGAATGTCTTTCTATCTTGAAGTACTACAGATGGAAGCAAAATTATTAGCCAAGACTCAGGGGTTAACTGTTTAACAATCAGCTAAGTGTGACGAATCAAACCAGCTCCATCTGAATATCCATTTGTCAAATAGCAACAGTACTAAATATCTCACTAAACATGTAAGATTCACCTCTCACTAATTAAAACATTTCTTGTGAAGATCTCATACAGATTACATTTTTGAGATATATCAGCGAAAGGAAAGGCATTTTTTCGTAGTTGAAAACTTGATCACCTGCTCACTTAGAATACTTCCTTCTTCTTGGAAGAAGGCATAATCACATTGAAATAGCATAACAATGTTGACATTTAGTGACCTGTTTGGCTATCTTTTATGGCTTAATAAACAGCTTGCTTTTACTTTTTTTTTTTTATTTTTGTACCTGAAAATGTTAAAATTCATAGTGGTTTTCTATGTCATGCTGAAAGCTACATACTAATAAAATGTCCTTAGCAGCTAAAGTAACAAAATGAGTGGTAAAAGAGTCTAATGGAAGAGTTATTATCTATGCACTCCTTTTCATAAGCCTCAAGGCCCATCCAATCTATATCTAATATTTCAAAATTATATTCCAGGCCTAGTGGAATAAAGTCACAATCACACAATGGTTGGGGTTGGAAGGGACCTCTGAAGATTATCTAGTCCAACCCCCTGGGAAAGTAGATTCACCTAGAGCAGAATCATGTCTTAGTGAGTTTTGAAGATCTCCAGGGAATGAGACTCTAGGTCCCCTCTGAGTAGCCTGTTCCAATGCTCTCCAGTCACCCTCACAATAAAGATTTTCCTCATATTTAGATAGAACTTTCTGTGTTTTTGTTTGTAACCATTGCCCCTTATTCTGTCACTGGGCACCACTGAAAAGAGTCTGGCCTTATTCCCTTGACACCCACTTTTAAAGATTTGTGTACAGTGATGAGAGCCCCTCTCAGTCTTCTCCAGGCTAAACAGCCCTAGCTCCCTCAACCTTCCCTTATAAGAGAGAGATGCTCCAAAGTTTCCTCACCTTCATAACCCCACAATGGACTCACTCCAATAGTTCATTGTCTTTCATGTACTGGGAAGCCCAGAACTGGATGGAGCACTCCAGGTGTGGCCTCGTCAGGGCTGAGTAGAGGGGCAGGATCCTCTTCCTCAACCTGCTCTCAGTGCTCTTCCCAGTGCACCCCAGGGTACCATTGGCCTCCTTGGCCACAAGGGCACTGCAGGCTCATGGTTTACTTGTCCGCCAGAATCTCCAGTACCCTCTCCACCTGCTTTCCAGCAGGTCATCATCCCCCAGCTTGTGCTGGTGCCTAGTGTTATTCCTCCCCAGTACAAGACCCCTTTGTTGAACAGCATCAGGTTCCTCTCTGCCCAGCTGTCAGTCGAACCTGTCCAGGTCTCCCTGAACAGGAGCACAGCCTTTGAGTGACTTCTCCCAGCTTTCTATCATCAGCAAACTTGCTGAGGAAGCACTCTGTCCTTTCATCAAGGTCAAAGATGGATAAGATAAGGACAGATAAGAACAAGACTGGAGCCAGTACTGACCCCTGGGCTCACTGTGGGCTACAGACCTACAACTACACCCTGTGCCATGGATCACAACCCTCTGAGCTCTGCCACTCAGCCAGTTCTCAATCCATGCTACTGTCCACTCATCCAACTCATACTTCCTGAGCTTACCTGTGAAGATGTTATGGGAGAGAGTGTCAAAAGCCTTACTGAAGCCAAGGGAAACATCCACTGCCCTCCCCTCATCTACCTCGTCAGTCTTGCCAATGTACAAGGCTGTCAGACTGGTCAAGCATGATTTTGTCTCTGATTAATCCACATTGACTACTCCTGATATCCTTTTGCTCCCTATGCTTAGAGATGATATCCAGAATGAGCTGTTGGACCACCTTTCAAGAGCTGCAGGTGAGGCTGACTAGCTGGTTGTTTTCTGGGTCCTCCATGTTGCCCTTTTTGAAGACTGGGATGACTCTGGGTTTCCTCCGCACACACCTCTCCTGTTCTCCATGACATTTCAATGATGATGGAGATTTGTTTAGCAGCACCATTTGCCAGCTCCCTCAGCGCTCATGGGTAAACCTCATTGGGGACCATGGCTTTGTGCATATGAAGTTTGTTTTCTAATCTGATATTCCTTGACCGAGGGAAAATCTTCTTTTCTCCTGACTTTCTGTTGCCTCCAGGGCCTGGAATTGCTGAAGACTGATCTTAGCAGTAAAGACTGAAGCAAAGAGGGCATTCAGTAACCGTGTCTTCTCTGTATTCTCCATCAACTGGGCACCCACCTGATCCTAAAACGTCTAGGATTTAATGTAGGTAAAAAGGTACATTTATTGCCACATATTCCAATGCTGTGAATAATAATAAAGCTTTTAAGCTTTGTTAGTGCAGAACTAGTACTGGTAGTGAAAGCAAGGTGGACACTTAAAATAGTCTGCTGAAAACTTATATAGCAACTGTTATTCTTAATAGCCAGAGAATTTTTATTTTTTATTTTTCAATTTTTAGGGGTTGGATAAGCCCACATCCTAGTACTCCTACTTGTATTGTTTCATGCTGCAGTACATTGAATTTATTGGTTTTTTTCTACAAACACAATAAAACAGAACAAAAACTATTCCACCTACATAAGTTTGTCACCCATTACAAAAGAAAGGAAAAAAAATACTGAATGTTTTGAGACTTGTTGACAGGTTCTTTAACTGGATTTAATGCAATAAAAGTTAAATAAAAAGATAAAGCTTCAACAAAGTAGTCAAAAACAATGTTTTTGACTGATTATAGAACTTGCTTATAAAGTAAACAAAAGGTAATTAAATTTCGTTTTCTTTAATATGCCAAGTAAGCTGTCTCTCTTCCAACTAAACATTAAATATAGAGTTAGAAGATTTGGGCATCTAGTCTCTCTTTCAGTGACACTGTAACAAAGAAAGTTCTTTTCATGAAGTTATGCTGCCCACATAAGCTGTGAATGCCCTATCCCTGGAAGTGTTTAGAGCCATACTCTTTTTTATATATTCTACCTTCCTAATTTTGGACTGGCTACAGCAGCATTGATAGCCATATCCAATTCTCTTACAAGATTAAATACAAAAGTTTTGAAATTATCCTTTCTATATTCACTATGGTTTTTATTATAATCGGTACCTCCCAGCTGCTTTTTTCCTTTCTCAGTAGCATTGCTTATATTTACCTCTAGATTCATGTTTATCTCTGTTTTCTTTTTCCTGCTAAAACTCAAAGTAGCTAGTGCGCTAGCATTTCATTTCTTTCTCTCTATTTCTTAGATTAAAGTTCTTCTTATCTCAATTTCCCAAACACTGGTTCAGAAACCTCAATTTCATTGTAGCAGTTGTGCATCCTCAAAGCACCCTCACCACCACCTTCCCAGGAGATCCATTGCAAAGGAAATCTATATTCTGCCTCAAAAGTGTATTAATCATACCAGCTATGGCTTCTGTGTTTGGAAAGCAGATCTGAGATCAAATTCTTCTCTGAAACATCCCCAGTCTAGGGTAGGAAAAATAGCAACTCAGTGTTAAAGACTCTGAAGCAGTTTAGGTTGCTCCAGAAGTGGAGGATGGAAACCCACAGGGGGTCACCATAAGAATCCTCATAGACTTGTACCAATAAAGACAGGAGCATTCAGAGTGTGAAAGTTAGGGATTTTAATGTTTTAACTGACTTTTTTTTCCTCCAAAATTGTTTATTGGAGGTAAGCTAGATTTGCTGAGCTTGATGATGCTCTCTAAATTCTCACTGGTCTGCACGAATTTTGGGTTTTATTTTGTTAACTCAGTACAAGCCTTTTTTCACATCAAAGAAACTGAATCAGCACCAGAGAAAGAATAGTATTTATCAATCCAGAAATAGTTATAAAGATCTGGAATAGATTCAACTGTCCACTGGAACACAAAGTCATGCAGATGAAGAAGCAAGGAAGTTATGACTGGGGGAGCAGATTGTCCTGGCAAGAAAATCACTGATTCAGAACCAAAGGGCAATCAGTGGAGCAGAGAGTTTTGATCGAATATCTGCTTCATAATTTTGAATTGGTACTTAGATTTTGAGATAGATAGCAATATGCTGAAGGTGGATCAGAACTACATTACTATCCTCCTGTCTTCTAGGGGAGACAGCAATCTTAATTAATTAATACCAATCTACTTTTAATAGAGTGTTTCTGAGGCACACTTCAGTAACAAATGTTACACACCAGAAGATAAAACATAGCCCTATCTGATATATGTGGAGCCTCAGCTGTACATGTTTGACCCCTATTTTACACAGTTGCGGCTCATTGATTCTTTCTTTTAAACTCCTGGACTGAGCACTCAGCAATCATTGGACCACCCATACATCTTCTGAGCTGATTTAGTCTATGAACTGTAACCCTGCTACACGGCTGTAATGTTTCTGGCACCTACAGTGCTGGCTGCTTGTCATTATGACATATAACCTAGAAGATGTACTTAAGAACAAATAACCTCAGAAGTGTTAACATGCCATCAGTCTTTTCACCTAAAGCAGAGACATAGCTTGGGACTATCCAAAAATGAATAAATGAACAAATTCACATACTATCCCGGTAGCCACCAAAGTTCAGGTTTGGAAACAAAAGCGTTTCCAAACACTTCAAAGAGAAAGAAACTTAAAAAATATCCTAATGGCTCAAAACCCCCAACGATTTTACCTGATGAAAATCTTCAAAGTTACACAAGGCATTTTTCTTGCTTTGACTCGAAATATATATATTCCTTTATGTTTAATGTCTGGAATTGCAATATGAATCTGATGATGGACAAGCTTAAATTATAAATATTTTCCTTTTCCAAGGTTTATGAGAAGTGCCAGTATGAACACTGACTGTTTGAAATAGAGCATCCTAATTTAATGTAATAGAGCTTTCTAAAAGGTCAGGCAGAACATTTTACACTGAAAATTAAAATATAGATAGCACTAGAGATGGAGTTACTGTTTATCCCACTTCAGTCCTGTTCTTAATAAAATTGTATTGAATTTTTTATAATACATCAAAAAGTCAACATGAAACAGTTCACACAGTATAAAATATATCAACAATATAAAGCTGGGTCAGATAATGGCAGAATTAAACAAAGACAAAAGGTAACAATACTGGCTTCAATTAATGTAGTGAATTAATGAATGATCTCTATTACTCTACTCATGTTCATTAAACAAGTATAATAGGCTTCTGAATTGTCCATATGAACTCAGAGAGTCTATTCAATCAAAATTACCTATGCTTACTGTCAATCCCTTGCTGATTATTCATCATCAGAGGCATACATAACTAGCTCTTTGGCATTTCCAGTTGCTGAGGGCTCAGGCATGCAGCATTACCAGGATTGTGTCTGTAGACACAAACTCCCCAAACTGAATAACACCCCATCATACAGAGTGTGTGTGTAGGGGGTGTAAATACACCATAAATAACATATTGGTCCTTGCTAGTTGCCTGTAGGGCAATTTTCCACCCATGTACTCTTCCCATCTTTTAGAACAATAGCGTGATTTCGAAGATGGACTCTCATAGGTAGTAACAGTGGTGGTCTTGAAGACGAGTAACTTCTTTCAATCCAAGTGGGCACCTCCAAGCCGAAGCAGGGAGGTGGAAGTACGACATGGAAAAATCTGCACCTTTCGGAGTCAGCAGCAGTAAGGTGGAGGTGTCCCAACAGTTGCCAGTGGCTGCTAGAACTGCAAGCAGCTCCTTGCAAAGGAAGGGACAGTTGCTTATTTAAAATATGTTGTTTAGAGGAAACATCACTGTTTTGCTCGTGTTTATCCAACCTGTTTCTCACAAGCCACAGAAGCAGGATTGTTTTGCCTGCTTTGCTTTCATTTGCTAGAGTTAGGTGATCACAGTTCAGCTCTTAACCTTCTTATGTTTTTCTTGCTGTTTCTGAGCCGACAACAATAAATCTTTCTCAATAGCTCATACAAGACAGCCCTGTGGTTTTCTTTTAAGATGGTACATTATTTTTGTGCTATTTTATGACAGGAGTATTAGAATGAGGTAAAAGCACTAAACTCATGTTAAATGTTTCTGTAGGAAAAACGGTTGCATTTATTAGGATTAATAGACTACTTATACTGGAAACTAGAATCCTCTTTTTATTCACATGCAATATAGTGTGCAGGTAACCAAAATCCAATCTTCTTAATCCTCAGTGAAGCAGCTTTTTCCCTGACTTCAGCGACAGTTCAATTTCTGTTATGCTAACCATATGCTCCTGATTGATTATCAGTTATATTTAATTATTCAGAGTTACAGATGGCAGTTCTGTGATGCAAACTGCTGATCTCTGGAGGCCCTGTGTGCTGATGCCTCTGCCTCTGCAGTTACAACTTTTGAGTCCCTGAGGTTGAGAAAAACAGGTAATCTAACCACTTCTGTAAAGAGTATTGGCCTATGCAAGCAGGAGAGAATTAAAGGATCCTGATGTTAAGCTAGTGGACTAAACACATCGAGATGGAAGAGAGGATATTAAGATAAATGTTCTGAAACATTTGTTGCAGGTAATTAACGCCACTCTTTCTCCTTATCCATTGAAAGAAACGTTTCAGTTGCGCTACAATTTTTTTCCTCAACTTTTTCCTGTTCTCCACATTTGAAGGGTATTTGTATTATAGTAGAGAAGGCATGTCCTTCATTCCATACCAGAGGGTTCTTAGTTCTGAAATCTCTGAGGCCCTATTGTCATGTATTGGAATCCCAGTGGGCACTACAAAACAAAAAAATTCTGGGCAAAGTAAGATGGGTCATAATCATTTGTACCAGAGTGGAAGGTATGTAGACTGCAGAAAATGAAAGAGAAGAAAATATTCCATCTTCCCTTCTCCACAGGTTACTGGTTAAAAAATAAATTTTAAAAATGCCTTTCTTGTTCATGTTTCAGTCATCAGTACCACAGAGAGAGAGAGTGGGAGAGGATCCACTGGCACTTTTTTTCGTACTACTTTCTTGAGAGAGGTTTTTTGTTTTCAATTCACTTGATAGTGCAGTCCCAGCAGAATGCACCTAACAAATCATAGTGAGTGTCTGCACCTTGCTATGTATCAAAGTCCCTTAATGTGCCAACAAAGTTCTTCAAGGTCAGAAAAGCAGTTTATCAACCTCTTATATCTCTTATAGGAGACAATAAATTTATTCTACTGTTGGAATCTATGAATAATTCAGATGCTCTGTGAGATAAACACTATTGGTTAGGATGCTCTGCATGTCATTGTCAACTAGTACCAAACACTGTCGTTGCTCCATGTGCTCTGTTCTTTTTAGTTTCCTCTCAGCTCAGGAAAATGCAGTACTGTATGGCTTGCGTTCTTCTGTGCCCTTTAGCTTCTTAAAGCTTGCTTTTTTCTTATTACATCTTTCTATAAATGAATAGTTGAGAAAATTAATGTTTTGAATAACTGCTTTCTCCCTTCTCTCTTAATTTCTAAGCCTGAAAATCCACTTTGGAAATAAAAATACAGTTGTCTTTTAATGGCCTCTCCATTCCTTATTCCTATCAACGAAGCAAGAGAAATATCTTCCTTAACTAATTTTATAGTGATCAGTTTGGGATATTTCCTGTTTCTAGTTAGCTTAAGCATATGTATATGATTTAATATATACATAAGTCTAGGTAATCTTATAAGAACTTTATTTAAAATAGACGTTCTTACAAGAACATCTATTTAAAATATCTAATGAAATATTTAACTCACTTATAAGATAATCATTTAGAGTTTTATTCCATTTAGAGATAAATACCCCTTTACTGAGCCAAATAAAATTTCAGTTATATGACCTATGAGATATAGAATATGAAACAGTTTGGGTTTTGTTTTTTTTTTTAACTAACAGGACTTTGAAACCCAAATGTAGTATTGGACTCCTTGTACTCTCTTGTACTCTCTCCTTGATCATAACCTTTATATAAAAGTAAAAGTAATATAAAACCAGATAACTATGCTGAAACCAGATATTTTTCTGTCAGATCTCAAAGTTTATAACTCAACTATCATTTTGAAACTTTAATTAGCAGAGGCATTTGGCTTTTAAAATTGGGAAAGTAATGAATATAACATATTTAGAGACAGGACAATTACATACCTGAGTCCATATCTACTGACATTAACAATTATTTAAAATTAAATCTATGACCTACCATGTATTCCACCATATTTTTAAATGAACTTAGCCCCATTTCACCTGAAAATGCATCCTTCCAGAGTAACTTAACATAATACTAACACTCTCTTCAGAAGCTTAAGACTCATAATTTTGGTAGTGAGCTTTGTATTAGAAAATGTGAGTACACCCAGTATATGTGATGTGAAGTAAATATGGTTACATTGGTCCTTGCAGAACACATAGATACTTAAAATAAAACACATAGGTATAAGGAGCTGGAAAAACAGAAATAAGTTTATATCTCCTGATTATTTTTTAAACAGCAATTAAATTAATAGCTGCTTCCCAGTAAAATTAAGCAAGTCGAAAAATCTCAAAATTGAAAGATTAATAGAAATTATTTAGCCTCAAAACAAGAAAGTTAAAAGAAAGAATTGTTTTTGCTTTCCTTTAGCGACTTCACTGATGACACACTGCTCTGTGCGACAATTTTCAATAAATTATTGCCAATTTAGTAGACTATTATTTTTTTCTGCAAGAACAAAGCTATAAAAGGAAAAGGAATTGCTTTAATTTGGTGAGTTTTCTGGTCATTCTAATGTTTATCTTATGTACATTCATCTTTAATGGAGTTTTTTTGTTTGTTTGTTTCTGCACTTCCTTAGTGTCATCAGATTTGTAAAAAATAATTGGTCTCTATTGTATAACTAAATTGAATAATATCTTTTAAGACGATGTCCCCTAGACTTAACATAAAGGTGTAAAATAAATGTTTTGTCAAGCCTATAGTATATTACTAGCCAGCAGGGTGCCCATGTAACCTGGAGGGCCAACACTGTACTTGGGTGCATGAGGAAGAGTGTGGCCAGCAGGTCAAGGGAGGTGATCTCTCCCTCTAATCATCCCTGGTGATGCCATATCTGGAGTGCTGTGTCCACTTCTGGGCTGCTCAGTACTAAAGAGACATGGAGCTCCTGGAGAGGATCCAGTGAAGGGCACAAAGATAATTAAAATGGTTAAGAGACTGGAGAATCTCTCTTTGGAGGAGAGGCTGAAAGAGCTGAGCCTGTTTAGTCTGGAGGAGACTGAGAGGGATCTCTGTAATGCACATAAATATCTCAAAGGTGGGTGTCAAGAGGATGGTGCCAGAATCTTTTCAGTGGTGCCCATGATAGGACAAGAAGCAATGGCCATAAACTAAAACACAACACAAAGAAGAATTCCTTTACACTGAGGGTAGCAGAGCACTGGAACAGGCTGCCCAGGGAGATCACAGGATCTCCTTCTCTGGAGACATTCAAAATTCACCTGGACACATTCCTGTGTAACCTGCGCTAGGTGACCCGTCCTTGGTAGGGCGTTGAAATAAATGATTTCCAGAGGTCTCTTCCAACCCAAAAAATTCTATAATTTGTTTTTCATTTCAAATGCTGCCTTTTAACAATTATTAGAAAGAAAAAAGTAGTCTTTTCTGTGGTTTACAGTGGCTCACGATATGATGTTTGCACTAAGAACGAAACAAAAATTGAAAGGCAGCTATCAAGAAGATTGGATTTTCTTTGCTTCTAGTGCAAAACTTAAAAGCCTCATTAATGAAGTAACATTCACCCTATGTGAGTGAAAGCTTTTCTCATTTTAGCTTAAATGGTTTTCCTATTCTACTTTAAAGCACTTTTCTACCTCAAAATTCCCTTAAACTTAATCCTAATTTTTTTTAGTTGATTGAAAATTATTTGACTTTTTTTTAAACTAAAATGGTTTAAATTAAACAAAATATTTGTTTAACCTGAAATAAATACTACTATTCAGATTGTGTTTGTCTGGTTGATTTTTTTCTTAGACACAGGGCATATCCAGACTTTTTTATTGAATCTTGTGTGCATTTAAACATTTTGAGTCTCAAACTTAAATGCTGAATAATTGAATGTTAGTTGAAAAATTTTACTAGAAAATATTAAGAATTTTCCCTAAATAATCTCCCAAGTGGTTTTTATTATACTTTTTTCATATATGGTATATGTACTATGCTAGTAATCTGAAAAATCATCACTGAATCTCACAAAGATTAATTTCTGACCAATATCAATTTAAACTAATAATAGTGTGGTTTCATAAATATTCTGCTAGAATGAAAAAAAAAAAAAAAAAAAAACAAACCCAAAATGTTTAGTGAAAGAGAAGATGAAATCCAGCCTCAGATTTCTGGGACAGTGACTGAAAGGCACAAAAGCTTACCTCTAATTTATAAGTTTAACAGTGCAGCCTCTGCTCATTGACAGTTGAGACATTGCAATTCGTGTAAAAGGAAGATGTTTCTTTTCATCACCTCCTCTTAGGCCTTTCCTGAGTTACAAGGATTAAAAGACCAAGGTGAAAATCCCTTGGAGTAGTTGCTCCACTCAGCCCACATGGAGAACTTAAACCCCAAGTGAGGTGGGACATATGTCAAGAACCAGAGTGAAATTCTTTCTGCCTCTTACTCTGTAAGAAAATCTTTTTTTCATTCTCCAGTAAAAATGCCTCTTCACTTACTGAGAGAATAAGCATGCTTTAGATCTAACAGGATGAAAGGTTTTCAGGCAGCTTTTTCTACAGTTATGATAACCTCCAAATGTTCCTGGATGGATTTTTTTGCCTTCCTCAGACTGGTATAGTCCTTAAACCACAGCAAATTCATAAACAATGCCATTTTACCTATACTTTGTTGATGGGCCTTGGATAGATTTTACACCTGCTGTAATTTGGCTTAATTTTATTTGGGTTGCTCTAGTAGAACACAGTTAAATATGCTGTACACTGTTAAATGAGAGTATGCAGTATTTATTAACTGCTGCGAGAAGTACTAATAAAATGAGTAAAAATATCTGAGGTCTATACAAAAGATATTTTTTTTATAATTAGGCCTCTCCCAGAATTATTTGACAAAATAATGTCAAAAAAGCAGTGACTATTTACTCAATAGATTTCCTACAGCATGAAAGGTTTTCCTGTAAACCTGCCTTATCTGTGCAATGTAAACAGTATCTACATTTTTTCATCTTTAGTATGGTTGTAAAGTAATGTTTCTTTTATATGAGTTTTATCTTCCAGCTATAAATTTAATAGTTGCTGCAGACTATACCACTGACATTAGTTTTAATGATGTGAGACTCCAATAACTCCTAAAGAGTTTAAGATTAATGCAAAAGAACTTAACTTTGTGAGTCATGACTTACTTTTATTAGTGACTCTGCAGTTTGATTTAGATTGAGACTGGGAGAGAGTATTATTTGCCCATAGAAATGAGAGGCTGTTCATTTTATTATATCATCCATAAGTAATATGTCAGATTCTAATTTCAATAGGGATTCAAATATTTAGGGGCAAGTAGGGTCAAAATTCTTGCAAACTGCACAGCACCCAAATAGGACTCATTCAAACTGTAGAAGAGGGGCTTTGTGGGAGGATCTGATCACCAGTTTCAGACCTATGCTTCAAAAAGCAAAAGCAAATCTCAAGCACTAGAGACAGAAAACCACAAAAAAATTATTTGCTTTGTTGGTTCAACAGCAGAGATTGGAGTGTGCTGTTACATCAGATAAGGACGTTGTCAAGCTGAAGCCTGATAATCTCTTTGTACCCATCTAACCAGACCATTGGAAAAGTACCTCCCTACTTCATATTTTCAGGTAATAAGAATGAGGCTGTCAAGAACTGAAGTAATGAGTGAAGAGAAGAGAATAAATAGTTTTCATATTGAAGGTGTCTGACAATGAAGTGACTCTGATACTGACAAAAGTATGTAATTTAATGTGAATAAACTGTTATACTGCATGGCAGCAGATATATTAACTGTCTTTAAAAGACATGTTCATCATGTTTCCAGAGATCTCAGAAAACTGAAATTGACCTCACTACCAGGACAATCCATACAATCTTCAAAGCAAAATTGAAACCGTTATGTTTTTATAGACAGAGGGAAAAAACTCAGAAGAGTATTCTTTCCTGTCAGATAAAATAACAAAACATACCAAAACATGACTCTCTGAACTATTTGATAATGACAAATAGCAAATAGTGTCAAATAATTCTGAAAAAGGCCAAAGAGTCTAAAAAATTTCTGTACAGACTTTCCATATTTTTTATTAATTTTATTCCTGCAGCAGTTAATAACTATTTTGATGATGTCAAAACAGTGGTCCATACCACTGATGATTTATTAGCCATTCTTACTATCAGGGTTCAGAGAAGAATAATCAAAATGATATTAAAACAGATCCATGTAAAGGAATGGCATTAATAATTTGGGATTGTAAAATGTTAAAAAGCAACATTAGACCCATCCCAAATGAAAGGCACAGAGAAGATAAATAATTTTTTTTTGTTCATTCATTCTCAGGAAATGCAGATATGAGACTTTTTGACAATGTTAAAATGAAAAAAAAAAAAACCAAAACAAAACAAAAAAAAAACAAACAAAAAAACCCCCCAAAAAACAACAAAAAAAAACAACAACAACAACAACAAAAAAAAACAAAAACAAAAAAACCCCAAAAGATTAAGTATAATAAATGGACGCTCATTCCAATGCCATTTTTATTATTTAATTTTGTCCTACATTTTTAGACTGAACTGAACATTCCATCTCTTTTAGTTCCTCTTTACTTTGGAACACCAGTTTTGACTTCTAGTAAATGTCAAGTGGCTCTCACCTAGTCAGAAAAAAAAAGCAGAACAGTAAGTCCTTGACCTGAATTAAAATGGTAATCAGGGCATGACATTGGGATAGATTTTACTGTGACCAAGCTATGACAGAAACACAAAGTTTTACCAGACTTCCTCAAAATATGTCCCAAGTTCTTGGCATGCTTTCTTAAGATACAAAGTAAGGAAGCTCCTAAGGAAGAGAGAGAGACCTATGCCATAAAATAAGCAACATTATGCGCTAAATTTTAGCTCTCTCAGAGCTGGGTTCACTAGAGATACCAAGCAAGGCCACAAATGTCTTAATCCCTTTCGGTTTCAGTAAAAAGCAAGCTCTAACGCACCCACAAAACCAGGAATTTTTAAATGGGTTTTGTGCATAGACACTACGAGTGGAATCACCCACTGAATAAAACAATGACTGAAGAATGAGGATAGTATTTCTAGTGCATTCCTGGAGAAGTGCTGGCATTCCTGTTTCAAAGCTGGGAATCTGAGGTGTAGAGAAATCACTGGTCTAAAATTACTAATGTTTCAGAGAATGCAAGCCATGTAAAACTTCTCAAGGATTTCATATTTACTTCTTTCCAGGTCTGAAAACCAATCACGTCCGTCCTCAGTTTTTTCGTTTTTCTCTTTCCTGTTTCTTGCATCTCCAGCCAGGTCTCCTTTGTGTTCATTCATTTATTTTCAAAGACAAAGAATTTTAGTGATGACTGACATCTTGCCAGAAGTACCTGCCCTTTTAATAGATTTTCTTCATAATTTGGGAATTGGATTGGGAATGAACAACCATATTTTCAGAAGTTACTTGAGATTAGCCATTGCAAGAGTTTTCTCTTTAGATTGGTTTAGTAAGTCCCTCAACTCCAAGAGGGAACAATAAAAATGCATTACTGACCTGAGTATCAAATTCATGATTGCCAATTTACTGCTAGGTTAAGAGTGTATTTTTCTAGTTTTTCTGATATTCTGCTGCATTTTCTGGCTGTGTTTAAGTATTTGTGTGAATAAATCTTGTTTGTTTATGTCACCTAGTTACAGCATTTCTTGTAAGTAAAAGTTATTAAAAGGAAATAAAAAATCACATTTTGTTTCTTTGGAAACAAACTTCATTAAATACACAGAAATCAATATCAAGCTATAAAATCTACCTCTCTCTATAATATAGCCCAAGATGGTTTAAAGGACTGTGGATTCCACATAACGTAAATGAACTCAAGGGAGAAGTGCTTCTTAGTATTTTACAGTCTGACTTTCTTTAAAAGCTGAACAGAGATTTGTTTTAAAAATCACCATTTTTACCACAAAAAATTAAATCTTATTTTTTTATGGAGTAGATTAGAAATTATCATTTGATGTACTCTCAGGTTTTTACTTATTAAAGAACCCTACTGAGTTTGATAATCAGCTTAGTAATTCCTAATTTCTTTCCCGTCAGCCATAAGTCACACACATATATTTGCATGAGCGCATTGTTTTATCTGCTTTATAATAAAATTCATGTACTCTTTCTATTCTATATATTGTGTCTTTACAGCTGCCTGTTCATGCAGCACACAGACTCCAGAACTTGCAGGAGGGAATAACCAAAATAAAAATATCTAGGCAAAATGTTTCTGTGTAGCAAAGTGCAATGCGTCTTTTGAGTGATGCAACCACACTCAGAAGTCATTTGGGCTGCCTCTGGATAAAGAAGGCAAAAGTTTTAACCTTTTATAATCTGTTTTTTTAAAAATTCATGTTAGAAAATTCCTATTTTATCATATACTTCTATGAAGAGGAAACCATATGGCAAACTCACTAGAAGACTTATGCTATTCAAAAGATGTAAACATCTTTCTTATTTAAACAACACTGAAGGAAATCAAAAGTTTGGTGACCAAGCCAATTAAAACACAGCATGGCACCAAAGGAAAGCAGGACCAAAATATGTTTGGTTTCAAACCCTGTGAAACAAGGCAGTATAAATTTGGCTTGGGAAATTAGTAGAATATTTACAGGTCAAAATTATATAAAGTATAAATAAACAGCTCAAGTATTGTTACATTCTTCATCTAACACAAGCACAGTTTACCAACTTTCCCATACAGGCAAATGGGTATTTCACATCATTAACAGATAAAGAAAGTGAGAGAAATTGATGGGAAATGCTGGATTTTGAATTACAAGTACAGTGTTTGATGTTATGAATGGGCCCTATGATCCCACAGAAATAAGGATCTCTCTGTTCACTAACTCAATGCAATTCCTTTTCTCTTTACTTCAACTTCTGCATTACAGGTATCCAAGTGTCTGAAAATTCTTGGGTTTTTTTAACAAGTGAAAGGGTGCAGTACAGCAGGCATGTATGGACTTTAGACCTATCGAGTAAGTTCTCTTTCAAAGGTTAACCTCTTAAATACACCAGAGATAGAGCATGGAAACTCAGTAAAGTGAATTTCTGCATGAGGACAAAAGAAGTCAAAGATGTTCCTTCCTAAATCAGACAGAAGTTGTTAGTGAGTTGGCATTGCAAGCAGTAGTGATCTGTCCTCTACTAATTTTATTCATATAAATGAATTGGATAATGCTTCTGAAAGCAAGATTTTCATGTGATTCTAAATTAGGAAGAATAATAATTAATGAGGAACAATGCAGACAGAAACAGGACTAATAGATGACAAATGTAGTTCAATGCAGCTTAATGCAGAATAATGAATCTGGTAGTAAAGTGAAAAAAAAAAAAGAAAAAAAAAAAAAAGGAGAGAAAACCTTACCACCTGCAAGCTCAAACACGCACACACACACAAACAAAATTAATGAACCACACAAGGAAAGGAAAACGAAGTTGAAGGTATGTCTTTTCCTAAAAGGAATCATTTACCAGGCTCAAGCATCAAGATTACCAAAGGATAAGAAAAAAGGTTAAAGTCTGGACAAACTCAGAAAAGATATGGAAAAAGAGATGATGATTACCGCACTCAAAAAAAAAAAAAAAAAGCTGTTTTTTGCAGTTGTGTTCCTGACCTCATTTTGGACCCTACAGATCTTGTTTGCTACTCACTGAGCACATGCATTGATAGTTAAAATGATGCACAGACAGGAACTATTGCAGAAATTTGTACTAAAGTAGTTTTGCAGTTGACGTGTTGCTATTTCCAAGCAGTTTCAATCCACCTTTTGCTGTTTGTCTTTAGTTAGCCTGGTAGCCATGGTTTCCAAAGGTTCCCTGTCAACATTACACTACTGAAAGTTGTTTCTCTGGGTATATGCAGTGTTTATATACCCCACTGGTATATCTGCTCTCCAAAATACAATTCACAAAGGAGCAACAGTTTTGCTTTTTTTTTTTTTTTTTGTATAAATTCATTCATATGCCATTAAAAAATATTTTATATGAATAGCTTTTTATAATTAATCTTTTCAAGTTACTACTATCATGTTAATGACACCAGTATTCCCCAACACAGGAAAATTGCTGTTAATGCTGGTTATTTAATCTTGACAGTTTTAAGCTGTAAAAACGCTGAGAGCATTTCATGTGAAAGCTGCCTGGTGTGTTGACATGACACTCAGATTCAGTTTTCCCCTGAATCATAAAGCAATTTGGAAAGCACCACTGCATTGTAAAACATGATCTTTATCACAAGCAACCGTGATGTATCTGCTCTGTGTTGTGATATTGGGATGGCACAGGCATCCATAGCTCTAATGCAGTGCATCGCCTTGATACGTGCTTAACATTAAGCTACTGAGTATTTCTTTTGATGTGGATATCATCAGGCAGTTTCTTAAAGAATTAGTCTTCCTCAACTGATTTTAATTCTTTTGATGTGTCCTTTTCATGAGTTACCCATTTTGTTTGGGAAATGCTCTGTTTCCTTAAACTTTCTTTTTATTCTTATTCTTTCATGATAGGAGATAATGGATACTATTGTAATTCTTATTCCTCTTTTCTAAAATTACTGAGGTCTCTCCTAGGGCTGTTATTTTGTACAAAAATAATATTCATTGCATTGCATTTTTTTTCCCAAAAGAAAGTTTACTCACTGCTTTGAAATACTAAACTTCTACTCTTCTAAAACAACAAAACATCTGTCATGAAAATACTTGCATGTACTTCTTCTTAAGAAGACACTTTTGTTTATTCTAAAAATGATTGTTCACTTTCTATTCCCTCTTTCACTTACCTATATCTTTTGGGAATTTAAGATCAACTGGTTCAAAGTGCCATTTTTTATGTACCTTGCAGAATTGTTCTGCTGAGCTCTTTGACTGACAATATGGTTCTTTCAAACATCAGACCCTGAACACCAAGGCCAGTGAAAGCTATTTTGGTCAGATGGGAAGGGAAATTGCCTTGATTTTGTTCCAAGCAGGCAATTAAGAAATGATAAATTGGAATCCATGTAAAGCTGGAAACCGTAACTCTCAGATGTGTTATGGATTGGAAGTGTAAAACACCTGGTAATAATAATAAATACAATTACTTATTGTAAAACAATGGAAATGACCATAAACTTATAAGAATCATGTGATTTCAAAGCCGGGATTTGTTCGGAAATTTCCATTTAATCTTGTGAAGTTGATAATTGTCTCACCTTTTCTATGTAATATTTAAGTCATCTCTCCCATGTAATGTAAAAATAATTTTTTTAGGGCTTTAACATATGTAATTTCTGTAATTTCCATGTATAGTGTTTGAACTTACAGCAAGCAGTGGCACTAGGGAAGCTGCAGGGGATGTGATTTTCTGCTTTACTAGGTGGCTCATCCAAGTCATCTAGTTTATCAGAAGCTGGATTACTTAATAGGTTTTCTTAGATGTGTTGGGTACCTCTTGAAGCTAAAATCTAAATCCTAGCTCCTACTACATCTTATAAAACATGTTGAATGAATAGGAGTATTTTCCTGAGTGAATGTGTAGGTTTTCAGGCATTGCAAAAAGAAAGAAATGTCTTTATGTTCATGCAGAGTTCTGATGTGGGAAACCCATTTTCAGTTCTTTCTAGTTTTATATTTACAGACTGTTTTATTTTATTCTTCTCATGTGGAATAAACTGTGAATATTTTTAAGTTCTAGTTGGTAAGTTCATTGTTAATGTCATTACAGCCATGGATGTTCTTTGTCTTTGTCACATGGTAGGAAAAAAATGATTGCTCGTGGAAATTGTATTTCCTGATAAGCTCTTCTTCCAGATTATTTTGGACTAGCACCATCATGCAGAGCAAAATGGCACAGTCCAGGAAAGCACTGCAGCTGCAGGCAGGGAGCACAGCTTGGAGGCTGCTCCCTTCCATGCATTCTAAATTTCACTTAAGAGAACTTACAAGTTTCACTGTCTATTGCTAAGTGAATATTCATCACTTTGTAGGTATAAAAGTTTTCACAGCCATTGCGATTTGTAACCAATGGATGTCTTTTTTTAATTAAAACAAATAAACAAAAAAGATGTTTCAAGAGACTTACTCAATGACAATCATGCAGATAATATGACCTAAGTGAATACTATTGAACGTTGTATAGTACAGGGAATGCTGGGAAGGTAATTTAATTATTCTGATTACCTACTTAAGCAACCTTCTTCAATAGCTAAATAATGGAATTTACTTGTCTACAAAATTACCTGAAATTGAACATTAACATTGACATTTTTCTGGTCAGAGTTTGAAAAAGAAGCAAGGGGAAGGTCTGAGATTTCCTTGCAACCAAGTTTTTCTCTTTTGTTTATTTTTTATTTTCCTCTCTACATTGCAATCTGAAGTAATGTTTTGATACACAGTACCTAATAAGTGTAGTAAAAAAAAAATTGAATATATTTGAAAACTAATATATTTGTCTTTTCATGTGATTATCAACTGATACATGTTTTAGAATTAATTCCCACTTATTTTTTCAGTGTTTTCAATTTGGCTTTGTTCACAGATTTGTGAATCTACTAAAATTCAGTCTTTTTATGATTTGTCTTCCAATTACTTGACATCTTAAATGGATAAAAACACGCAGTCAGGGACAATTGTATTTTTGTGAAGTATAGTTTTTTTCCTTTCACCTGAAGTTGATCTTCATTAACTGTTTCTGAAAGAAAAATGGGCAGTGCTTTAATTGGAGCACTAAGGGAAGTGCAACTGCAGAGAAACACTTAGAAGGTATCTGTTAATCACAATTAGAAAGAATAAAAGATTTAGCTTAAAGTCATTCAAAGAAAGGGTAACAATGACTTGTTTTAACTTCCCAGTTGCGGATCAGAGTGAATGTGCTGTTTTAGAGGAAAAGACCTTCAGATAATTCTAAGCAACAATCTGACCCTTTGTTTTAAATTCTTGCTGGAGAACAGCCCAGAAGTTGTTTATTTGAGCTATAGCTGGAATGCAATTTTTCTCACCTGGAGAGGCAGATGTCTCCTCACTGGGGGAATCCTTCCTTTCAGCAGCAGGGTCTGAGACCAAACACACATCGGCAGAGGGATCACCTTCCTCTGCCACGACCAGCTTAAGCTTTGCTTCTAGTTTGAGCAGCTTGAGTCACATGGCGCTAAGATATTGTGTCTTTAATTGGACTGACAGTGCTGTGAACAAATGATACAATATATTGGAGATGTGTGAGCATTAGAATGGTTGAAGTCTAAGACTGAATTACCTGCTGGCTTCCTTGAAATTCTTCTGCAATTGAATATATTTAAGAGCTGAAACCCTCTGAGCTGGCAACAGCCTCTATAGCACTGCTTGTCTACCTGTGTGATAAAATTTAAGAGCTGTTCTTATGTCTAAATTGAAAGGGAAAGATTGCCTACCTGGTAACAGATATGGCTTTTTTGAAAGAAACCTTCAAAATAGAATTCATGTGCATGACATTAAATATAGATACACATTTTGGAGATCTGAGGTATTGAACTGAAATTTTTAGCAAAGAATTATTATTCATTTGAGCTCTTTTTCCCAAGATTGTACAGGGTTTAGATTACAAATGCCGTGATGTGTTCTCTACATCAGCTTTGATTATATATAAAAAATTGTGGAGGGATGTAGAAGAGAAAAGCATCTTCATTTCAAGCCAGGTATTATTCCTGTCATCTTGTACATGTTGCTTTTTAGATTTTGCTGCCCTCACGATGAGATTTCTAATTTAGAAAGAGAATTTTCTTCTCGATGTCAGACTATTCCAGATAGTACAGATAGGCAGGGTCTCCTGCAGTAATTGAAATGAAAATAATTAATGAATATGATTTATTAATTTTCATTATTGTGAAAATGTTTATCTGCATTTTCATCAATTAAAGACACATTTGAAGGACGATGAATTAAAAACCTGTATCCTCAAAATGTAGAATTTTGAAAGACGTATGAATATTGATTTTATCATCTTTGCTGTGAGGTCTTTATAATTTTATTACAGCTTATTGATGTATCTCCTCAGTAATGCTGCAAAAAAAAAAAAAAAAAAGAAGAAAAATGTCTCTTGTCCTGTGATGAATTTTTATGGTTCTTAAAATGAAAAAAAATTCCCTTATGTTAACTACTTGCAAGAAATTTTTTAGGAAGGGGTAAGATCCACAGTTCAAGTTTTACAACCCCAGAAATTTGGTGAAGGAATGGGACACAGACTAAAATTCATCTGTAATGTTTGAAGTCCTGCTTTTACACTGGTAACCAGGAGTAAATATTCCTAGGAGAGCCAAGCCAGTACACCTTCTCAGAATTTCAGAACGTATGGCGAATCACTGGGAGAGCAGTGAAATTTCCAATGCCTGTTTCTTGTCAAAATAATATATAGAAAACCAAATTCAAGGCTACTCTACTGTGGCAATCCTGTGACCTTTCCCCAGGGCATGCCCCATAAGGCCAAAGCCATTTCAATAAGTCTGTAATTGGACAATTACCTTTTTTCAGCCTGTAAATGCTGACTCAGGCACTTGTCTCCCATTAATCTTATGTTTACCGAATGGTATGTGCATATTTATTTCAGAATGGTCACTATACATGCAGGAAAATGGCCTGTCTACCATTTCTTATGGTTAAAAATGTGCTTCAGCTGACATTTGTTTCAGTCTCTCAGTAACCCAGTGGATTATTGCACTTAAATCCTTTTACTTCTGGAGATGTGGATTCAAATTGTTTGAATGAATGGACAAGGGAAATGTGATGGCCTCAAAATATTTCATAACAAATAAAATCACAACAAAATACACAACAAAAATCATCTCCATAATTCAGCATGGTAAATAATCTCTGTCCAGAAAAGCAGTTTTAGAGACAAAGCAATAAGACACAGCTCAGATTCTAGCTGAAGCACCACAGTTTCTCACAGGAAGGACAATGGGAGAAAAAAATAATAGAAAGACATTTCCTAATACAAATATACTTTACTTCAATTAAATTTTATTAGAGGGCCTCATTTTTGCAGGTCTTTTTCTAGAAAAATTTCTGTAGAGAAAAAACAGATTTTTACCTGGAGACATTTTTGCTTGACTGTCCCTGTATTTTTTGTGGCTTGGCTAAAGTGAAGAAAGCGCTATCATCATATTTGTACAGCCATTAAAATCTCAGAAATTCTCTATTACTACGTGTGTGTGGGGCACAATTATCAGAAAGACACAGCAAATATGCATTTTTTGAGAATAACAAAAAAAAAGACACTTCTGATGTGGAGGCATATGCTCTAAACATCAAAAATCATGTTCTATTTATTTTAAACAGCATCTTGATTTTCTGAGTCGAACAAGGAAAAGGGGCTTAAACTAAACCACTCATTTTGTGGTCATAATCAATATTTAGGGTTTAACTACATGATTTGTTCCTTCAGTCAAGTATCTGGATGTCTAAATCCTCCAATTATTTACACCTTTAATTGGTTGCCAGTACAAAATTAAAGGTTGTATTTAAAAATGTGGACACAGCAAAATACAGAAGGATGCCAAATCAAGTTGTTTTATGCTAAGTTTGTCAAAATAGAGTAAAATGGTTATTGTTCAGCTGTGACATCAGGCAAACAGCAACTGGCAGTTCCATAGCATATTCAATCCATTAAGTGGAAATGGTGTCTGAAGAACATGGAAATAAGGCTGACCAAAACAATTTTTGTAAATAGTAGCCAAAAATTTTATTTTCGTTCTTTGAACATTCTGCAGACTACTGATTTATGCATATGAAAATACAGTGAGAGCTATGTCGTGCTAGGCTCTATGCTAGATAAGAAATTATAAATACTGAGGAAGTTTGGGAAATGTAGACAACTAAAAATGAAGAAAATATTTGTGGAACTTCATGGATCTCTTACGCAACTTTCTATCATTTAGAGCTTAAGAATCTGCCCACTTCTCTGGAATTTACAATCCCATTCTCATTTTACTAAATTTTATTGTCAGATATGCAAAATTTGGGGTTTGGTTTTGATTTTTGTTGTTTTGTTTGTGGAGGTTTTTTAAATATTTCAACATTTGATAGTGAATATTTTGAGAACAACATCAGCGAAAAGGAAGCATTTTAACATATGTGAAAAAAAATTAATGCTCAGTATCAATATGATATAAATATCTGGCTTGAATTTTATTTTTCATAGTTACTTACTTTTCCCTGCCCACACCACATTTTTTTTTAGTGAAAACCTCTTGGTCTGCCAATTTGTTCTCAGGAAATAGGTTTTCTGAGTTTGGTCTTAAATGTATACCAAGATTACAAAAAATGTATATATTTCACTGTGAAAACCCTGCAAATAGTCTGTAGATATGTATCAAATATGGATATTTATGAACAAGATCAAATGAAAATCAACTATCTGTGTGAAATTTCATTTTTAGGTGTAGTAGAACTAACAGAAAAATTAAGAAACTCCCTTTTATTTAATTGATTTCTTATACCAAGTCAAGATTGTTAAGAAGTATTTAATTATGAAAACTTATGTCATGATTTTGTCTTTTATATTCTAGGCCCTTCTTGTCTTAGGGTAAATATGGGAAGAATTGGACAGCTAGACTAACTGAAGATGACAACAGAGGAAAGAACAAAGAAAAAAGTCTGTTGTAATTTAATTTTAAAAGGTACCATCATTTGTTTTCGGTTGGCATTCAATTTTCAATACACTCATTTTAAAATGCATTACTGTTTAGTTTTGAATGTTATGGTAATTTGGGAATTGACTTAGCTTTTCTCAGAGTTAGAGATTTGAGGCATATTAATGAACATAAGTTTCAGATGACAAATGGTGCTTGAAGTTTCCATGTCTTTTAATTCATTTTTTATTAGAATATGGATGTTTTTCTGAAATATAGATGGCATTTGCCAGGCAAAATGGTCATCTGATTTCAACATACAATGTGATGCTTCAGTGAAGTTTGAACTTTAGAGTGATTTAAAATTCATTGGTAATAGTGCTATAAAGGCCGTGTTCCCTGGCTCGAAATGCAATAAACTGCAGGATAGTATCCCCTTTGCAGCCACACTGAACCTTCAGTCTATTTCATTTAGGGCATTTTTTTTTTTTAAATTCACTAACCTGTGAATTCCAGCTGTGCTTCATCATGCTTGCATTGTCAGAAGCAGGTGCTGGTGCATAAGGATTTTATTAAGGCAGGGAAAGTGAGTGGCATAAGCTGAATCATATTTGTTTGGAACACACTAGAAATATATTTACCCATTAAAAAGCTTACACATGCAGATTAGAAGGAATTCTTCAAAAGATAAATTCATTTTGTTACATATTTACAAACCCAAGCTTATGTTTATAATAGCCAATCTGGATCAGTTAACATGAAATGATTGAAAACAAAACATTCAAAAATGATTTTTTCACACTCAGTATTTCTTCCTACTAAGCTCATAAAATATTAACATTAAAAATATTTTCAAGATTCTCAATGCTTCTAGAATGCATAAATAAAGGAGATGGTAGAGGCCTTTAACTGACACCCCTCCTCTTTTTTCAAGAAGTACAAACCCAAGTTCTAGTCATTTGCACAAGGTAAAATTCACCAGTTATATCACCTTTAAAATTATTTGTCTGTACTGTTGTTCATCAGGTGACATTAAATATAGACGCTTCATTTTTCCACTCTGGATATAAAAATTACCTTTTTGCTTAGAGTGCTACACGATGCTCTGTGACTTCTCTGCACTTAAATCTTCTCATGAATCCTGTACTTGGTGGTGCATAACAATAAAAATACTCATCACTCTTTGCTAGAGCTCTAACAGTTTCAGGAACTGCAACTTTAAATATGTGCATCAGGGAGCAGAAAGAACAGAGCTGCTCCTCAAGAGCAGATGGCAGGAGCTGAGCAGGATCCTGCTGGGAATGTCCTCAGCAATGGGATGAGAACTCATAGTCCTGCAGGCAGAGGTGGGTGCTGGTCATGGGCTCCACCAGGAGACACAGACACAGTAGAATTAAAAAGTTAAGAGAAAAAAGCCCCAAAACAACACTACAGGCATTAAATATCATTGTAATGCCAATGCTGAATCCAGTAAAATAATGAAATGCACTGCAAAGGTAATAGCATACCACTGCCAGAATCCACACTCCTCTTGGGCACCAACATGGCTATAGCTTGTGTCTTTTTTACCTCACAGTGCCATTAATTCCTGCACATCAAGAAGACCTCAGAAAACGTTGATGTTTGCCTCTGGGGTGATTCCACAGAAATCCAGCCTGGAGGAAAATCAGATGGGGGCAGACACAAGGCTGAAAACAGAATGAGGCCAAAGTCCATCCAGGAGACAGGGATGCATATAGCATATATTCAAGGCGTCCAGGAAAACCACAGGGCCTGGATCTATACATGGTGCATGCCAGAGGCAGTGGACAAAACAAAACTCAGGCAGTGACTCACATTACTCCTCCGTGCACTCTCAAAGTATCTTATTTAGCTGATAGACAAACATATTCTAATTTATCACTTATGAAAAATTTGCTCTAAATATTTTTAATATTTAAGCCTCTGTTATATCTGTATCAATATTTGAGTATATCTCTATTTCCCCATCTTTCTGTGAGTTACCTGTCACCATATGAGAACCTTGTTCTTGAAGGCATGAATGGAAAATGGCTCATCAACTCAAATCATTCACCGACAATGAGACAGGAAATTTTAGAATGTTCCAGCATTCCATCTTCAATTATTTTACCCAATGATATATATGTACCTTTCGGAATTTTTTTGCCTCTTTTACTCCTTAAGAAAGCATTTTAGAAGATCAATGCTTTCTGATGTCTTCTTGATGTGCAGGAATTAATGGCACCGTGAGGTAAAAAAGACACAAGCTATAGCCATGTTGGTGCCCAAGAGGAGTGTGGATTCTGGCAGTGGTATGCTATTACCTTTGCAGAGCATTTCATTATTTTACTGGATTCAGCATTGGCATTACAATGACATTTAATGCCTATAGCGTTGTTTTGGGGCTTTTTTCTTAACTTTTTAATCCTACTGATAGCTGTGCAATGAAACCTGAAAACAGACTGACAATAATTTACTTTGTACTGAATCACTGAATACCTGAATAATTGAATACAAAGACCAGTGAAAAGCATGAAAACTCTTCCTAGGAGTTGGACAGTGCCTCTTGATATTCAAAGCTGTTAGCTGATTTCAGGCACAAGATGGAAAAGTCTTTTAAAGAAAAGAAAATATTTCCACCCATCAATGTTTATGGAAAAAATTCTCATTAACTAAAGTTGATAGTTTTATATGCACACTGAACAGGAAAAGGAAACTATATATTGCCTGCTCAAATAAAGTCTTTAGTATTATTGATTTGCTGTGAAACAAACTCAGGTGAGTATGAAATTTGTTCAGGACTGCAGCATACAATCAAATTTAATTCTCCTTAATCACTTGTAAATGCTCTGTTGACTCTGATTATTTTGAAGGAATTATTTATGTGAGTTTCCTATATTTGAGATCATAGAAACAAATAAGAAAACTGAAACTTCTCTGTAACAGAGGGGCACTTAGACAAAGATACTGGATAATTACACCTAAAGTGTTTTATAAGATGTCACTGATTTTATTTTCTTTTACTTTCTTTTACTGAAGTCAATATATAGGCTATTTTATAGCATGGCAGACTATAAAACTTTATAGAGTCGACATCTTACTCTGTGCCAAAACAGCAAAGAACTAGTTTGGGGTTTTTTTGTTGTAAAGAGCAGGGCAAGTAGTGAGGTGTCAGCTGAGGTTTCTGGGGTGGTAGACCAAGTTCAAGATTCTGAAGTTTAATGCTTGATAATGCAGAAGGCATTGACCATCCAAGTCAAGAGAATGGTGTTGTCTGCTGGATGCCAGCTTTTCTGCACAACCCAGGGGATTCTCTCCATGCCCAGCACAGACCACAGCTGTAGAGACATCTGTGCATTCAAAGCTACAGGTTGTGATGCCGACTTCACCTGCATGAATCATGAATATCTGCCAATTATTTTCTAGAATTGTCTTTCTAAACATGTAACTGTCTTTAAAGAAAAATGCCTCAGCAATAAGATACAGGCTATACTGTAGACAAATAGAGGTGAGATGCTCTACCCTTGCTTTCAAACTATTGCTGAGCAAAATCAAGATCCAAGAGAAAAGCGAGCTAGAAAAATTTATACTTTTAACTCTTGCAGCAAAGAGAAAAAACGTTTTTACACACAGAACCTAACTATCTGCAAAAAAGGGGCACAGCATGCGTATCCAGTCTAAGAATTTATTTTTCATTTAATTAACAGTTTAACAATCTAATTGACAAAGAAAAAAGCTTTCTTCTTATCAGTCCAACTCCAATAATATTTCTAGTCTTAATTGTGTCATTGTAGAAAAACCTCATCCACAGCTACAACTGTCACACTTTCAGATACCATCTTCTCTGATACTGCACTCACCCCTCCAAAGGTTTTCTGGGCCCTAAAATTTACAATCAAGCTTCACTGAACAATTGTGTGCATGTGAATGGGGATGGGGGTGGATGTATTTCAGAGAATCACCATCGTCATGATTTCTTTGATACGAGGAGTATGACATTCCTGGTGAAAGTTCCTGCCTCAGTCTCCCTGTTCACTTGTTCTTCCTTGTTGCTTCCATGGAAGGTTTAAACTATATAATGGGATAAATATATATTATTTGTCAGCAAGTCCTCTAGGGGGCTTCACCCTTGGACATAAAATTTCTAAAAAGGTAATATTAGTATACATATCATCTGAATTAGTTTAGAGTTTTAACATCCAGGAGTTTTTATTCAGCAACTGTTTGCCAGTTGTGTATGTTATATTTCTTTTTACATTATAGTTGTAGAAAATGCAAACAATATCTATTCTACCAAGCTTCTATGTCCTTTCCCTTCAAACTAGACATTCAAGAACATACTTAAACTGTAGATCAAGAAGTACATGAGCTTAATTAGAATCTAATGGTAGAATTCATCTAAGACCAAACCGAGCTTTACAGTGAAAGGGGTATGAAATACCCTCTCAAACACTTCTAATGCTCATTAATTTCCACATTAACAAAGGCATTGTTTTCCAAAGCGTAACAGTTCATAAAGCAAAAACAAAACAAAACCAAAACAAAACCAAAACAAACAAAACAAACAAAACAAACAAAACAAACAAAAC
>VZSR01001283.1:21278523-21380822 GCA_013398615.1 Brachypodius melanocephalos | reverse complement strand
TTATACATTTTTGATTATAAACCGCAACATCAGAGGAAAATGATATAATCTCAAAGTACATTGGTGCACTATGTTTAAGCCCATTAACTGAAACTATATCTAGACTGTGGACCTCTTGTTCTGTCATTTGTAATGTCAGTCACCCTGATCAGAGCTCTGAATGTAACACATTGCAACTCCCATTGGACCCCTTCTCCCAGTTTCCTTCCTGTGAAAAACATGGTGTGAGGAAGACGAGCACAAGAAACTACCTGTGCCATGTTCAATATACATCTGGGAGAAGCATGTCACTGATGATTGGGAGAGTCATCCCATGTCTCAATAGGACACAAAGATGCTTGACTCCAGTCAGCAGGTAGAAGAGAATCAGAAGGCTTTATTGTCTAATTCCTGACACCTTTTATAAGGTCTTTTGATACAGACTAACAGGATTGGTGAATAGGAACGATACTTCCCCTATCTCATTAGTTAAACTAAAGAAATGACAAAACACCATCTGCTGAAGGTTGTTTTGAGAAACTGCTGGTTGTTTGCCAAATTTATTTTGAGAAAAGTTAGTTGTTGATGTTTTTTTCCTTGGGAAAAAAAAACAGGAACTGCCCAGCAGGCAAAAGTCTCTTAGCGAATCATGTCCACAATTCCAGACTGAATCATTTGGACACAGCTTTAGAGAGCCCTGAATGCAAGATATTGCAACTCCCATAGGACCTCTTCTCCCAGTTTCCTTCCTGTGGAAACCATGGTATGAGGAAGAGGAGCAAAATAAACTATCTGTACCATGTTCTATGGTGAGTCAATATACATCTGGGAGAAGCATGTCACTGAAGACTGGGAGAGTCATTCCAGACTGAATCATTTGGAGACAGCCTTAGCGAGCTGTAGTGGTGGGTTTTCAGTTTGATCAGTTCTATGTATGTATTTGTTTCATGCCTTTATTCTGTTTGTATAATTTATAACGGTTTGTTCCATCTACTCCTCTGTAAATTCCCATCTTTCACTTGGTTTGTGCCTACACCTGTCCCTGTCCATCAAAGATGTTGTTAATCCTCCACTCCCACCTGCCACTGTCAATCTTCTGTACCCCTGTCCCCGGGTCCTGTCCATCACTCCCAGACCTCACCCAGAGTCCAGAAAGTTCCAGTGATACCATTGGGCAGAATCCTGGCTGTTCCCTCCTCTGCTTTATTGATTTGATATGATTTCTGTCTTTTATGTTCAGAGCCGCTCCCCCCAGTCCATGCATTGGTTCCTCACTGCACCCTTTCTCTTGCTCCTCCCCTGAATTTAAGGGACTGCACCAGGGAGATCTGCGCTCTGACTGGCAGACTCTCTGGTGGCTAAGTGGTCCCTCGTGGATCCCAATAAAGCCCAGTTGCTGTTCTTCCCTCAGAGTCCTTCCTTTTATTCCTCCTCATTGTTCATGTTCTAGCAGCAGAGGCAACAGCAAGAACCCACAACATGGGAAAGGTATCTTAGGTTATTGGACCGTACTTTTTGCTAGTGCCCGAGGTGCCCAGTGAGAAAGGAGAGACACCCTAACAGCATTAGAGAGCCCTGAACAGCAGCCTGAGTGACAGAACATTCCTGTCACCACTGACAAGGTTCAGTGTTTCATAAATGTCCACACTGTTTCCTGTTGCTCCCAAAACTCCACTACTTTTACCTTGTGTCCTACCATATGTGTTGTGAAATAGCTCCTGGAAGCAGTTTCATAGGTATAATTTTCAATCCTTTCTCCAGAAAATCTTGTAACCAGAACCTGGGAGACAATTACTAAAGACACTGCAAGCACAAGGCAATAAAGTATTTTGCTTCAGTTTCCTGCAAACATAGCTATTTTTGTGACTGTAGGTTATATTTCTCTGCATCTAAACAATGCAAATACCCTAACTACACAACGTTCATCCACAGAAAGGAAAAACAACTGGCCTAATTCCTTTGCAATAGTATATAAGGAAATATGAACCTAGGGATCTCCTGTTAGAAGTATTTCTGCTGACATAAATGCAATTGCCTTCTAGCGTCACTTCTTTTTCCCTCTTGCTAAGAACAAGCAGCTTTCCAGTATGATAGTAGTGAACAGTATATTTGTCTGATAACAACAATAGGTTAATTCTATTTCAGAGTTTGTATCCTATAATTTTTTTTCCAAGAGCAAACTTAAGCTTTCTGTTAATGATCATATCTTTTTAGTTACTAGACCATTGGCCAGTGTTCTTGCCACAAGAGTGGGAAGGCTGATAAGAACCACTCAGGAAAAAACAAAAAGAGCTTAGAAAAGTTTGTAAAAGACAAAGAAGATTTTTGTATCCTGTATTTTTTAGACTGGGCTTTGTATTCTCCAGTTGCCTGCTGAGACTTGTTTGAAGTGTTAACTGTCCCCTACCCTTGGACAATAATAAAGACATATAAAAAAATGTGCCAATTGGAAAGGGGAAAGACTTCCTGAGTATACATCATCAGAAATATGTAGTTATGAACACTGTGACAGTTGCCCCCTGCACACACCCTACATGTGCTTCATGGGCTCCAAAGTTCTGCTTATCATTGATAGAGTGCCTCATTCACCTGCTCTGCTGGAATATAAATAAGTTTTCTTGGGTTGAAAGAAAAGATTAATATGCAATACCTAAACAACACCAAAATCCCAGCTTATAGAAAATAACCTGCTATGCTAGTTGGGTGGAACACAAATTGAACTTCTGAGTAAATGCCTGTTGTTTGAGGAGAGACAAGTCAAATTGTCAAGAGCACAAAGGGTTAAATCACAGTGACTAAAAGCACTGCTCATGGCAACACATATTATGAGAGAAAGATACCAATATTCAGTACCTAAAAGGAAGATGAAAGTGAAAGAAACTGTTTAAAAGATAGGTAATTAAATACATTTAAGATTTTCTTTTAATGTTGTATTATACTGATTTGCTTTGAGCATGTAAAAAAAATTTTAGTAAGATTTTAAGAAAAAAGCTTTTCCCAACTTCTTTTTTCTTACTCAAATTCTGATCAGAGTAAAGTTCTAAAATTTTCTTGTTATTGTTAAAAATATGATAACTTTGGAACTCTTCCAGCTCTTACACATTTTTGGAAATGGAAGCTTGTAGTTCCAAGATTAAATCTATAATGATAGTCTGCTATAAATGCAGTGAGCAAAACAAAGGAAAAGAAGATGCTTACTGCAAGTCAGACCTGTTATGAAGTAGAACTCTGGTTGAAATAATGTTGTTTTCTCTTAAAAAACCACACTGCATCCTTCATCATTGCAGTTCCTGAAATCAAAGCTCTAGAAGAATCCCGGGAGACCTATACACTCTAGCAGTCTGTTAAAATCCTTTATTGAGCCTTGATCAGCTCTTACACAGACTTAGTTTTCTTATTACTCTTCATGTTCTTCTATTCATATATCCTGACATTTGGTGAATAAAACACTTTATAGAGAAAAAGTTACTTGTTTCTGTTGCAATCCAAACCAACCAAACAATAAACAAAAAGCCTCCCACAAAAATCTCCACCCAACTGCTCCAATCTGTAAGTCAGGATAAACAAAATACTTGAGCATCTTTATATTCATTACTTCACTGTTTTGGTGTCTTCTCTTCCATCTTATAGACCCTACAGAAGTACTCAAAGTGTAGATTTGAAGATGAAGGTTCACTGTGTTAGGATTACCCAGAAGAATGAGCTAGAGCTGTGTGAGAAGAAGCACAGCAATACAGCTGGAATCATTCTCATTTCTGAAGGTCATGCACCTGAAGCATAATTGATAAAAACTTTTCCACATCCTAAAATTTGAAATCTTTACAGAGAATCTTTATACCTATGCATAATTGCTGTAGCACTTGAAGACCCCTGAGGAAGGTTTTCTGACAGAGATGCTGGGCTTAAGTAATATACTAATAGAGTAATTGGAATTACTTTTTGCTCAAGATGTAGGAGGTACTCATACTTAGTGTTTGCTCCATGTTTTTGAGAAAGGGAGTCATGGCCTGAGAGGGAGAATAAGGAAGCTTGTTTGTACCTGTGTTGTCTGATAATCAGTCAGAACTCTTAACTTTCATATCAGCTCTTGAGAGTAAATGTAGAGAGAAGAGTTACCAAGACACCATGTTAGGAAGCTATAAAACCATAAAAATTTCTTGCTTTGTCTCTTTGCTAGAGAGTGGATCCTACCAACTTCATTGAACAGTGACCTAGTTTTTTATAAATATAGTGGAGAGGTGCCTTAAGGGTAAGGTATTATAGCCCAGGGCCTCTCAAGCTGGTAAAGTCCCTTATGCTGCATACTTAGAGATTATTAGAGCATTCTTTGTGTAATCAGACTAGTTTCTTATCCAGCTATATTTTCATATTTTTTGAGAAAATACTCACAGTGATGACATTAACAGTGCTCAAAACCAGAATTCTCTAATTTTCCAGAAATAAAAGGTCATACTCAAATTGATGTAGCAAAGGATGGCACACTTGGAAAAGCCTTCTAGCCTGTTGGCTAATTTTTTCCAAATGTTTTCTTTATTTTTGCTTTATTGTTCAGTGTGTCTTTGTGGTTTGCTGTAAAGAAACAATAGCAACATTTTTCTCAACACTGCATATTGTTTCTGCAGCTTTTCCTCACAAAACATGGCACATTTGTTTGCAAGGAAATATATGAGAATGGTAACTACAGTGAATAACGTGGTCACAGAACAGGTTTTATTCATATCCATTTATGTATATCAGTTCTATGTGTAAGATTTTCCATTTCCTACCAATATTGCTGACATTTTTGTCTTTTTTTTATGTTGTCCTGTCTGAGGCAAAACAGGGGAGTACGAGTATAAATTCCTCCTTTGCAAAATTCTGACAAATATCTTCATTCTTTAACTTGCGTATATGTGGATAATGCACCAGGCTGAAGGCTGTTCTGGATGGAGTAATCAGTCTGCTGGAGCTGTTCCAATTGCATAGGATCAGCTGCACTAGAAGAGACTTGCACTAGTCCAAGACTATTGGCAAACATTCCAAGTCATGGGAAAACAGAGATGTGAACAAGTCTTTTTTACATCCTCGTGGCAGCTTCAACTTTTATCACAGCTGCCGTTAAAAAAGAGGTGTTTATTTATGTGGAGTAATTTATCTTGTGCAGGACAGATTGACAGTTTTACACCAGAACACTTGCTGTACTCATATAGAAGTCAACAGTTATGGGCTTAAAATGAGTGGTCTGAGAAAAAAAAAATTAAGGCTAAATTTCTATACCTTAGAGATTTAAAATTTTATATTGTGGCTACAAACTGTGGGAAAATTAAAATATTAGCTAAACTGATAAATTATTGTTAAAGTTTCATTTTGTTAATTAGCATTTTCCAATGGCTTTAAACTGAAAAATTCCCAGTCAGTTTACAGTAGAGTTACTGCCCTTAATAACAGCAATATGTTTTCTCACTTTCCTTCCTGACATTCAGTTTATACTGTAGGTTGGTGCTGCTTGTGCCATTTTAAAATAACATTGTCTAGCTCTTTTACAGCAGATGTACAGCTTTTTGTCCTGATTTGGAAAGACAGGTGTCTCCTAAGAAAGGCAGGAACCTCCCCTGAAGATATTAACTCCCTCTCTCCAAATTATTATAGTTTTGAAATTAAGGAGCTCTCAGGCAAAGATATGGGAATAGGAAAATTAAAATAAAAATGTAGTAGTACAAAAAAAGCAAACAAACAAAAAGAAAACACTGACAGGGTCAGAACACAACCTGGCACTCTGTTGATCAGGGTGCTGGTAGCCGTTCAATTAAGTCCTCCTGGAGTGACAGATGTGGTTCTGTCGGAGCAGAGGTGATCCTGTAGAAGGGTATAGTTTTCCCCTAAAGGTCCAGTGGTGGTGAGAGTGGTCCAGTTTTCCTTTGGAAATCCAGGGGAAAACAGGCTGCCTTGGTGCTCTGACTCACAGATTTTTATCCAGGTAGGAATGCTTGGCTCCTCCCCCTGGGTGGAGCATCTCACAATGGGATGATGTAATTTTATCACTCATGCAGTGAGACTCAATGACCCATTAACAGAAGATATCTCCCTGAAGGGAGGATGGGTTAGGAAAGAGGTAAAGAACACTGCCACACCTGGTTTTAAGAGCTGGCCCGTTAACAGAAGATACTCCTGCTCAGAGTTATGAGGAATGGAAGAGATAAAGAAACACTGCCCCATCCGGTTTTACCCTAAGACAATGTTATATAAAGACTTATTCTAACAAATGAAAATATGCATGTCCTCAGTTCACTGTGATCAGGGCTGATAGAAAACAGCTCTAATCCTTAAATCTTATAACCACATTATGGTGTCACAATACCTAAGTTATTATACCTTGACGTGCAGATCAGTTTGAGAGCAGAATTATTTCTATAATATCTTGTTAATTCAAACCATCAGCAGGAGAACTTGCATCGGTTTTAGACTACAAACCAGTTTCCATCATAACTCTCAATTTTAAAGAATTTGCATTCATGGAAGGAAATATTCCGGTTTTAGATTATTTTCTACGGTTTTCTCTCTTCAAAAAGAGCTTTTTCAACTATTATCAAGCCAAACCCTTTTGACCTGCTTTAATTCACCTATAATTTTACAGGAACTAAAATCAACAGTTCTCTGTAAATTTTACAGCTATTTCCTATTTTAAAACGAATTCTAACCAAAGTAACTGCACTTCAAGCTTGAAAAATGAGATAGACATAATTTTGTTTGAGTAATGAGATCCTGGGATCAAATTTACCATGCTTGGTCTCTACACAACAGATAATTTCAGGTTTTTTAGAGTAAAATCCAATTATCTGTTCAAGGGTGCCTTTGGTGATTGTGCTGTGAAGTAACATAACCTTCTCTTTGAAAAGGTTATAGGAATAAGTACCCAAAGTTTCCATTGAGTACCAATACTTCTGCTTCATTAAAAAAAAATTTTGAAAATTACAGTCTTTCATAAAAGGCTTTTTGAGCATAAGTAGTAGAAAAAAAGACTATTTTGTTGTCGTTGTAAGGGTGTTTAATATACAGTACAGCCCAGTCTAAATTATAGAGAAGATATGTGCACAGTCTAAATTATAGAGAACCATCATGACCAGAATACTCATCTTACTACACTTCTGTTGCAGTGTAACATCCAAAAGTTAAGCACCTCATCCCAGCGAGATGGTCTGGGGCAATGACGGTCCTATGCAACCCGAGAGGTGAGAGGAAGAAAGCAAGTTCAGGTCTCTGCAAGTACATGGAGAACAACTCTACCTGTCCCTCTGCCATGAGCTTTCCAGTCAGAATCTCCAGCTCAGGTTTGCATCTGAGCAAGGCTGGCATCCAACCAAGTGACCCTTTGTTACAGAAACAGAATTTTATCTTAACTTTCCCGAAACACCAGAACTCCAGCAGGCAAGGTTCCTTGAAAGCAAATGGGTTCAGAACACTGAGTCTCCTTCTTTTCTACCTTTCTCATCAGAAACAAGTGCAGCAGTTATTAAAGCTCCCATTTCCTATGACAGAATTGATTTTGATCTGGCCTTGAAGATCCAGATCCTCAAAGTCAGAATTAATTTCTGCCTCTATGGAATTTTCTGAGGTTGATGCCTACATTTTCTCTATGCCATATTGTTCATTGTGACCAAAGGGAATCCACACTCCAAAATGGGTCTTGCAGTTTCTGGAGCAAGATTATGGATTTCTTAATTATCTTGAGACCTAGATTTCTTGATGACTTTTTTCATTTATTAAGGCAACCATGCTACACATGAAGAATTATTTCAGATGCATCTTTAGATTTTTTTTTCCTGGCCATTACATTTCTAATCATCACCATAGACTTCAAGCAACAGTATTCCTTTGGCTGCTGGTGTATTGCTAGGATTGTCTCTAGTATCAGCCAAAGCTGAAGTAACGTTGTACCAAGAATAGAACTGGCAACAAGAGGGAAAACAGGCCAGATGCTTTGATTCATCAGTTGTACCAAATTGTCTTTATCTTATGTAAGTAAGTCTCCGAGCCTTGTAAAATTACGGGCTCCCTTTCATAGGCAAAATCTCCACAACTTAGATTCTAAACTCACAGAAGTGTTTCTGTGAGACTACACCCAAAAAATGTTTCAGGTTCACAGAAGTGTTAGGTGAGAACCCTGGAAGGAGGCTAAGAGAGGAGCGAGACACAGTCTGTCCAGACAAATCCTGGGGGTGATCCTGCCGTAATTATGAGTTTCTCTGCTAACAGATGTTCACACTCAGAATCTGCCTGACTGTGGGTAATGGAAGAGATTAACACTTGCCAGCCAGTGACCTTGTGTTTTATATGGCTTTCCAAAATCTACCAGCCTCGGAACAATCAATAGCAGTACTAAGTAGGACAAAAAATTGAAAACTGGATGAGCATTTCCAGAGATGCAAGCTATATCCATTAAATTTTAATTAAGTGAAAACTATTTAAGAGCTAGAGACTTCTTGTCTCTTTTTAAATTTTTTTTTCCGCAGGTAGCTTAAACATAGGCAATTACTTTTCTATTTTTGAAAAGAATCCTGATATCATGACAAAGTTTTCCTGAGTTCATTTATCTTGGTTGTTGACCTGATTGGTACGGCACACAGTTTGAGACAAGTTAACAGAAAAATTGAAGCAAATTCACTGAAGCTTATTTCAAGTTTGATTGTCAGTGACATTTGGTTTTAGAGGAGAAATAAGAAAAGTTCAAATGAAAATGTGTTTGTTTTTATACAGAAAAAATGTACTGATTTTTTTTTTTTTTTTCCATTAACAATCTAAGTATCTTTTAAGGTGCACAAGGGCATAGTTTATAGCCTTAAAAATTGTGGCTAACAGGTAATAGGGAACAGAGCACAATTAAAAGGATTAAAGATCAAGCTTGGTGAAAGAGGATAAGAAAAGGTTCATGGACTGTTGGGAGAATGGGTTTTTTTTATAATTACCTAGAAATAATTAGGTAGGAAAAATATTTTTATCTGTCTTTTCATTAGTTACTAAAAAATATGTTGGAACTCTTTGTAGATGAAAGAGAAGGTTAGTGGCTGCTATGTGTTTCCTTGTGCATCTTGGGTTGATTTCCAGTACACTCAATTATTAGGACAGCTTTTATTTGTTAGCTGATCAAAGGAGTGTTCTCGAATAAAGCAAAGAGTACAGACTGAAATTAAGGAGACTTTAGAAAATATTTTTTGTGAGGAACACCTGACAGAACTGGGGTTGTTTAGTCTGGAGAAGAGGAGGCTCAGGGGGACCTTATTGCTCTCCAGAACTCCTTGAAATGAGATTTTAGGGGAAGGTGAGGGGGGTCAGTCTCTTCTGCCATGGCTCAACTGAAAGGACAAGAGACAATGTCTATAAATTGCACCAGGGGAGGTCCAGATTACGTATTAGAAAAAAAAGAATCTCAGAAAGGGTCATGAGGCTTTGGAATGAGTTTTTCAGGTAGGTGGTAGGGCTGCCATCCCTGGGAATGTTCAAGAGGTGTACGGATGTGGACCTTGGGGATATGGGGCGATTGTGGTGGTGCTGATGGTGCTGTAGGGTGCTTAAAGGCTGGGCTAGGTGATTGTGAAGGTTTCTTCCTAAGAGGATTCTGTGATTCTGTAAAAAAGAAAAGAGACCAATTAGAGACCTGAACTTGTACTTTAGTAAATATTCCAGTTTTAACTCACAGATAACTTACTTGAATTTTAGGATCTTCACTCCACTACAAACTCAGCTCATTGTGTTATGCATCCTTTGGATGGATGGCTTAGCATGCAGGATGGCTGACTGGCCCTTACAGAAATCTTCAGCTTGAATATAAATGTGATGGCAAAAGAGAAGCCTCACACTTGCTGGTTTCTGTCAAACCCCAGTGATTCTGCTTCATATACTGAATATACATCGATCCTTTCCTAGAAACGAATTCCCTAGCACTGGAAACATGCCAGTAATCTGGCACATGTAATCTTCTGTATCTACATGGAAATTCTTTCCTGTATGCTTTAGTCAATGAAATGTTTAGTAGCACTGACCCGAAGCAAATTATAGTTGTTTCTAACATGCAGGCAAGATAGATTCACTCAAACTTCATTAAAGTTTTCAATTCTACCCTGAAGGAAAATATCAAACATGGCTTAAGTCAATTAAATAGATTCCTGGTATGACATGATTTTAATATATGAGTGTCTCAAATATCTCAAAAAGAAAGAGACTCAAAGCATGTGTAGCAAAGCTTCAGGATCAAGACTGAGATTTATTAGTCATCCTTCAATACCTTGAGACCAATTCAATTTGTCAGAGCTGGATATCATTGCCATTTTCCACAGAATCCTGGGTTTTAAATCAAGGCCAACATAGCATCTAACCTTGGAGTGCAAAAGAATTTATAGTATTGCTGGAAGGGCCATGTCTCAAAGGGATTTAAATCTTTTGAATAATCTATTCCGATTTTTTTCCCCTAGAGGTGTAAAAGAGGACAGCTGCTACTGTGTTTAACAGATTAAGCAATAAAATCACATGTGCATCAAGAGTGATCCACACAGCAGAATTATTATATGTATCTTCAAAATTTATCCTAAGTTAGTATTTTACACTAAGAGAATCCTGTGTGGTCTTCAAATCTGTTATATTTGACTTACATTTGTTCTCTGCCATGTTTTAATTTGCTTTTCTTGTGTGTGGAGGCTTTAGGAAGAATACTATTAATTTTGAATTAAAACTTTTAGGGCAGAAATTACAGAATGACACATTATATATACCACACTGATTTATATGGAGTACATAAATTTTATGTGTGTATGTGTGAGTGTGTGCATATATTTCATACACACACATGCATGTGTCAGGATGGTGCAAGCAGACACTCTTAAGAGTTGTGTTTCAGTTGTTTACATTTCAGTCAAAATGCAACCAACAAAGCTGAAATCTTTCATGGCCTCTGAGGCTCATATGTTTTATTTTTAGCAAAAATTAGTTAAACCCTATCTGAAAATGAAGTAAAAAAGACTAGAATACAGGGGTTTTTTATACTGCAAAATTCTGACAGTCCATCTTTGATGGGCTCAAGCACTGCAAATCCCTGAAGAATTTTGGAGTTCACTGAAGATGTGTATTTTGCCATCTTGTGAATATCTGCCTACATTTGGGTAAAATAACAAACTTTCAAAGCAATATTGTTTGTAAATGCTCACTGAAAACCTTTTCTTAGCTGGAATTCTTGATTTTTACCCTATGTGTTACCCTAATGCTGCATGAGACTTCGCTTTCCTCCCAGCTTGGAGCCCCTGAAGCTGGTGTCAGATGCTGGTGTTTGATCTAAAAAGCACTGCCTGTAAGATTGTGCTTTAAACACTGTTGGTGCCATTCCTGCCTCATCCAAATCACACAAAGCATCTGTAAAAACCTACCTGGGGAAAGTGGGATTGAGAAATCAGCTGTGCCAGGATTGAGAGGGGCTGCTCTTCAGGGAGGGAAAGGGGGCAAAGGAGCAGGGGACTGCTGGACATTTGAGGAAGAGGAGGGTGGGAGTGAAAGATGAGAAGTGAGGCTTGGAGTGTCTGAAGAGTTGGGTGAGTAGAAGAGAGGGTGAAGATGTGGGAAAGGGGTTGGTTGTTCAGGAGCTGCAGAGAGAAGCCAAGGAGAAGGCTTGGACAAGAGCCATGGTGGGTGAGACAGGTAAATTAGATAAGCACAGGAGGAGAGAAGATGGATAACAGGTCAAGGTCTGTCAGAGGCCAGGATTTGGACAAGAGAGCAGAGCCAAAAGCTGAAGAGGTGCATAAGGAGAGATTGGACCTACACAGGTGAGACGTACAGCTGGCAGTAGATCAGAGAAAGTTAAATGTGGCTGAAACTGAAATTCTATTTCTGTATCTTACACAATGCAATGCATAAAACCATCTAGAGATACCTGTGTTAGTTATCACTGGTGTATGAGAGAACTCCATGAAAAAAGAGCAGCAGTAGGCTTTGTCTTCTGTGTTTCTCACACAAGCAAAACATTACATTTCTACATGTACTTAGGGTGTGAGCATCTCCTAAACATTTTACATGCCTCTTCAGGAGGAACTGATAGTTAAGTACAAAAAATTAAGTGATTAGATTTTTCTCCTAATCTTTGATTAAAGAATTACAAAAGTACTATCCTCTTAGCTGAATCACAAATCAAAATAGCCTAGATGATACTTTAGATGGAGAATATATACATTAATCGGGTGGAATTTAGAGAACAGTGATTAGTATTAAGCTTGAAATACTGTAATTTTTTAGTCAATTTCCTATTTGTTTATTCAATGAAGTTATCTAAACTATGGAATATTAGGAATAAACAAAGGACTCCATATTAAGAAAAAATAAACAAATAGGAAAAATTTGATTGTTGAGTTGGGTTTTTTACTGTTTATGCTAGCAATTGTGCTGATGGAATAGGTGCATGTCCTTAATAAATCTTTTTTTTTTCCCAAAAATTAAAGTTTCTGAAGACTAGACACAGCAGAATTTCATTTAAGCAAATTTCATTAGTGAAGTTAGTCAACTAAAATAAGTAATGTTTATATTTAAAATTATACCTACTTTGAGCTTGAATAAAGAGAGTATGGCTTACTTTTTCACAAGCTTATAGGGTTCCCCACATTAGACAATTAGATTGCTAAGGAAAATGAAATATTATTTTCAGGCAAAAGCAAAATATTTTTAAAAAGAGAGACAAAATACTACTAATGTCAAAAGAGACAGCTATAATTTTTATTTATTTATTTATTTTCCATTATTGCAAAGAAAGGCAAAAGGATTTAATCTTGGATCACATGCAACAATGTAAACTCTCCAGATCCTCCAAGATTCATAAGCTGGAAGGCAGGAATTATTCTGAAGGCTGCAGAATTCATTTCTGTTCTTTCCATGCTTAGTCTGGAATGGAAAAAGCGAGCCATATCCATTCCCCTGCATCTTTGACAATGCAGTGATGACCGTGCTATTGAAATCTAAATAAACTTAAAACTGTCCTGAAATTCATCATTTCCTTGGAGTCAAACAGACTCTAAGTAGCTTTCCCACATTTCAAAATATACTCATTCATTCATTTATTCATAATTTTTTTCTCTGTAACGTTTAGTTAAATCAGCATTTATTAAATTGAATAGGACTGCTGCATAGATAGCAACAGCTGAAAAGCCACACCAAACTGAACACAATAGAGGTGAAGTCTCAGATATTAAACACCAAATAGATGCAGGCACCAAAGGCAGTCAATGTTCTCAATTTCCAAGTGTGTTAAGAGCAGCATGAGAAAACACTTAGAGCCAGATAAGAGTGCTTCACAGCATCGGGGGTGCTGATTGGCTGGTGATTTGTAAGGTTGAATTGCATGGCAATCTAAATGCTTTTTGATTGTAACACAACTTCGAAATTGCTAAGACTTTAAACACTACTGATTATTCTAAATTATTAAATGAGCTAGAAGAAAATTACCTATGAAGCCAAAATAAGGCTTGATGATTTATATTAGTGGTAACAAAAACATGTTGATATTAGTAAGACTGAGGAAGGAACAAGTACTTTGCTGCTGGGAGTGAAATTTGTGAGAATGTGCAGATGTAAGAGTATTCGTGTTTTGCAGAATATATAGGTATTTCTATATTTAATTTTCCACTGTGGAAGAAAGATGGGGAATCCTCACATCCTGAAGTTTTCTAACCACCTTAAATACCATTTCTGTTTGAATATGTAACTGAATATAAAAAAATATCATAGTGTAAAGATAGATAGAGACTGAAAAAGGATGTTTCTTCTGGAAGAATACCTTTTCTCAAAAATATTCTTGGCAGAGATAGGGGGTATTTTATATAGTTTAACCTGCTTTGCTGCTATCTCAGTATCTTAAATACCATTTAGAATTTCTCATGTTTTTCCAACAGAGATTGCAGTCGGTTGAACAGATAAATTAAAGAACATTCAAGTTGTTTTTTTGGAGATCTTGGAGAAATGTAATAGAACATAATAGCTCTGCTACTGAAGTGGCAAAGCATATCAAATACTCTGATTACCTGTAAAGTTACTAAGGAAAAGTCCTGGGTTGCACAATATAGAACACGGCATACAAGTTTTATTTCAGGCCCTCCAAAATTTCCCATGATATAAACTGGTTCCAGGACTAGAAATTATTAGTAATAATAGTGATAAGCTAAGCACTTCAATTGTAGGTTTAAACCTCTTTGAAGTTCCATTCACTAAAAAAGGCTAAAACTTTAAAACTGAAGACATGCTGAAGAACTCTTTTTCTAAGTCAGGTCCTTTTCGTTTCTGCAAAGCTGTTACGTAATTCAGGGCTCAGGCACAGTTTTTTTCGTTGCAAGACCTTGTTGTGATTTAATGTGTGTTGGTAAGTAAGCCCCACACTTGGGGGAGACCTCATTCTTTGTTTTATGCCAGGACCTTTATACAGACTTAACTGAGTTTCAGACTGTTACTCATCACACTGTTGATGGTGTGAACTGAGGGTCTTTCTGCCTCCACTGCAAACTACCATCATGTTTTCAGCCACTCCTGATTTGGCTTCAGGTTGCTTTGAACATCAACAGTACATCAAATATGTTAAAAGTATCAGCAATTCCTCCTATTAACACATGCATAGACTAAACTTTGTGGATTCTCTTCCTTGTATATTAAAAACATACGGATTGAAACCTCATTTTGAGCAACTAACATTTCTGCATGGCAGGGTGCAATTTATTGATTTTGCAACTGAATTATTCAAGTCACTCATTGGCAGTGAAATTATGCAGCTTCGAAAACAGCTGAAACCAATACAAAATTCTAAAAGAAAAGTGCCAGGTATACAAAACTGAGTTGTTTAATGAAATTATAATCTTGTCTGCATGTGGAAAAATCAGTAGTGTCTCAAATGTGAAATAGCAAATTATTGATAGTCATTAGACCTGATTCACAGCTTGGAACAAATCTTACATTTAATCAATAGCAGCATTTAATTTTCAAAACTTCTACAAATTTGTAAATCTGACAGAACTTATGACATGTAAAATGATACCTATAGCACCTATATTTTTTAAAAGGCTTATACATTGTTCAAAATACTTAGGTTAATGCTTCTTTCAAATATTGAGGATGCAGTTGTATTCTGAAGCTGAAGAATTTTCATGCGTATGACAGCTTTCTTGACAATATTGATAACAGAGAGTCACCTAAGTACCAGCCCACTGAGAGGAGAATTTAGCCTTTGGCTTGAAGCACTCAGTTTCCATCACAAATTTTCCCATCTACCCATATCAAATTGAACAGTGCTGTAGTTGAAATTCTTATGCAATATGAAATAAGGAATTTGCAGATATGGATGTTCTGAGTTCGACACTACTTGAACTATTTGGAAGTGAAAAAGGTCCAGGATATATCCCCCAGATATTAGACATTTCATGAAGTTTAATTTTATATTGAAACTTTATGATTTAAACTCTTGTTATTTAGATCTGTAGTATAAGCAATGACTAAATGAGTTTGAGACTTCTGCCAAAGCACAGATCAACAGAACCTCTGCTTCCCACAGTTTTGAGCAGAATTGCCTTGTTTTGTGCATATTAACTATTTGCTACAATTTCTAATTTATTTATACCCAGGTACTATGGGCTTTATTTTATCCCCTTTTCCCTTACACTGTGTTGATTCTTTTGTGTCCCACTCCTCCCATTTGTTTGCAAACTTCTCATCTTTCCCCATTAACATAACACCAAAATATAATGAACAGCTCTCATATGGTCCATTCTTTCTGCATTATTTTCAAGGTCTCAACTCGTGTGTGCTTGAATTAACTTTATTATTACTATCTTAAAAATAATGATCTTTATCACATTTTGATGGAAGCAAAAAACCCTAAAAATTATTTCAGAATTCTGTTTCATTTTCTTCTTCAAGTGGGATCCTGCAATCTTCTTTCTGTGGTTCACAACAATAGGCTTGCAAAACGTTGCCTAAAACTGTGATATTTTGTCCCCTGAACAATTTATTTTTTCCCCCCAAAACAAACAAACATAAAAGCCCAAAAACACATTGGGCAAAATAAAAATAATTTTAAAATGCCCCACAATCACAAAAGATAGCTACTTACTCATTCAGAGAAATAAAGGAATTTTTAAATGTTAACAAAATATTAAATAGATTTTTTAATGGAAGAAAAAGTGGTTTGTAAGTGGCATCTCCATTCGAGGACTGTACATTTGTTTAAAAAGATCTGTTTCTCTGCGAGGAGAGAAAAAAGAATCTACAGTTTGCCACCCAAGATAAGAAAGCATCTTGCCTTTGGCAGTAACTAATAGTGGATGTTTAACAGAAAGGCAAAAGTCACAGTGAATGCCTCTAGACACACATTAAATGTTGTAGACTGGGATAAAAGGTGGAAGGAAATTTGTCTCCTGACCTTTGGAGGAATCAGTACACGCCTTAACACACAGATAGGTGATAAATGCAGAATCAATCACAACTATTAACCATGTGAATGCTTGATTATTCAGTCTGATGATTGAAATTAAACTTTAAAAAATAAATAATTTTTCACAATTTTTTTAAAAAATTAAATTATATTGTTACCTTTTCACTGAAAATGGAAGCTTTCCAAAGGAGATGTAATTGGAGCAATAAATATATATGCTTATTCTAAAAAGTTGTTCAGACTATGAAAATACCTATCTGATTTCAAGAACACCATTCTGAAGCTAAAGATAAGAAAAAAAATTTTACATATAAAATTGACTGAGAGAAAACACTGTGTCTAAATAAGAAATAATTGCATGCAATAAATTTTTAATCTTTTGGGATTGACTCAAAGAAATCAGATGTGGTTTGAGTTAACCAATAGTGGCAATTTGAAATTGATTATTTTTACCCCTACTTCATTGCTGCAAGTGGGGTCCTCACAGAAGGAAGATGACTTGGGGTTTCGGATGTTACACATGGTTGAAACCTTTTATCTTTAAACACTAGTTAGCTAGGGAACTTTTTTTCTTCTCTGAATTTGAGAGCCAGAAGAAAAGAAGATAGGAAAAATTATTTGTAGTGATTCGATGATATTTATGTATTTAGTATAAAACTGCCACTACTTGCCAAAGAAATACAAGGAGTACAAGCACAATTCAAAAACATTTAACTACAATAGGGTGCAATAATGAATCATCAGCAACCACAAGCAAAATAACCTCTAGAATTTCTGTTAAGGCAGGAATGTAAATAATATTGCATACTGAGAAATTATCTACCTGAGGTTTAATTGGATAGTTATGACAACAAGAGAAAATGTGGAAATTTTTGCTCTCTGCTATTCAAATGATGAGACTTGGGGCACTTAAAAAGTTCTTGTGGCAGTTTAAGTTACTACATTAGCCACCCACTATATTTTACCATTTTCACAGAAGAATTAGCCAAAGAGAACAAAAAAGAGTCCACAGAATCCATAGTGCATGTGCTTTCATGCAGGGTCTGGCACCTTAATGCGAATCCACTTTAATTGTATTTTTAATCCAAGGTATGAAATTCAATCCAAGACTCCTACTGATGTGTAGGCAGGTGTTCCCTTCTGACAGCTTTGCCATGGAAATAGAAACCTCAAGCAGAAAAAAAAAAAAAGGCAAGCAGCAGCAGTGATACCATCTTTATTTTAACAGGACTCACCAGAGTTCATCTGTCAGTGTTGTTAGTTCCCCAAGCAGAGATCAAAAGAAGCAATTAGAATTCTTTCCATCAGATTTCTCTTTTCAGATAGTATTTCTAACGAGAACTCTGAAACAACACTTTAAATACCTTTCATCTTATTTTCAGATTTAAAAGATTAAGTGTTCTTCAGTTTATCTGAAAATCAGGATCTTTTGTGTCTGTAAAGAAATTCCTGGAGCCAAATTAAGACATATAGGCAGAATACTTTATAGACTGTTAAGAAGGATAAGATTCAATGAAGGTCACCAGATGAGTCCCTACTGGGGCACCTAGAAGCAAATGTGTCCCAAGAATATCTATTTTATGAACAGTTAACTCACCAGAATAAATCCCTGCCCGTATAGGTTTTTTTTCTTTCTTCTTTTTTTCTTTTTTTTTAGATCTGATTTAACTCCCTGGTTACGTGTAGAAACATTTTATTTTTCCTGTAATTTTAGTGTTGGGTTTTTTCCTACAATTAATCATCTGCCTTTTGCTAACAATATTGTCTGAGATTTCTTAGATGACATTCAGTACAGAACATTTTGATGTTCCACACATCAGCTTGCTTCAGCCTACAGCATCTGATGTTACAAGAGATATGAAATATGACACGACCAATGAGACTTAATAAAACATGTTACAATCCAAGGCATTGCTCTGAAACCTGAAACGACCTTTTCTGCATTATTTTGCAACATTTTGTTGTTTGTACGTTCTCAGTGAAACTTTTTTTGTTGTTTGTTTAATCGTGTGGCATTAAAGTAATGTGAAAAAGTTTATATTGAAGAAAGCACTGATCCCAAATATTGCTAACACTGATATGATTCTAAGAAAGCAGGACCTTTGATGCAAAATGTGGGAAGAAACCAAGAAACAGAGACGGAACAATGAAATAATGTATGAACATAACCCATTCCAGTTTTTTAAATAATTCATAGGCAAAAATATTACTTGGGAAGCTGTAAATCTGACTGTAAAACCTGCTAATAAATGTTAATGCCCTCGATGACCTGGACAGCATACATACGTGTGTGAGCACACACTTTTATATATTTATATACACATATATCTATATCTATCTATAGATATGCCTATACACTGCAAGAAAAATTTCTAAATGCATGGATAAATGAAAAGATTAAATGAAACCAGAACAGGAGTAAGGGAAGAGAAATCTGTAGGAAGAAGAATAGAACAAGCAAGAGAATCTGGATTCTGTTGAGATATATGTTATTGTGACCCAAGAAATACAAGAATTGCCTCTGTTTGGACAATTATCAGGGATTATCAGGGATTGCACGTGTAACAATGCCTAAGTGACTTCAGCTGAATTGTACTTCAAAATACTTAGAAAGGAACCTAAGAAAATATTTTTAAATTATCATACTCCTGTTTATTAGATCATCTTCACATTTTGTCATAGAATATGTCATCATATAAAAAATGCATTTTAAGATTCTTGATATTAATTTTCTTTATTAATATGATTTATGTAAATATTAAGTTGGCTGACAGTTACAACTATTATTAGGTTGTTGGTGAAAAACTGAACTTAAATAAATCATTCAAAATCAACTGTGTTTAACTTGTAATATAGTTTTTTTGTAATTTCTTACCCAGAAATCACATTAAATGTTTTATGTGTCATCATCAATCTACTTTTCAGCACCTGCAAAATTCAAATGGATCCAATTATATTAATTTAATTGGAAAACAATAGAAATGAAGGAGGCATTTTAATAATGTTTTGCGTATTATTTTCAAAACTGAATTCATGAGAGTTAAAATAATGTGAAGTATAATATTACTCATTCATACATACTTTGTTGTTTTGCCATCGTTTTGAAGTAATTTAAAGTATTAAAATTTTACTTAGGAATTTAATTACAATGTGACTTTATGCTTATGGTATTAGCATGCAGTATGTATCTTGATTTCTTGAACACTTCAAAAATGGCGCATATTTCTATTAGCCACCGTGTTTTTGCTACAGAATCTCTGCATATTTATTTTCTAATTTTTTTTATGTTGCTCAGATATCTCTTTTCAAATCACATCAGTTGACACTGGTAGGAATTATATAAGGAGAGAATTAGATCTTTATTGAATTAGTGCCTGATCTTGCTAACTCTCAGTTTTGGTCCTGAATTAATCGGAACTTGAATGAAACTTTACAACAAATTTTGAAAAGCACATTTTGATCTCCAGTAGCAAAATTTTATTCTGCTTTACAAAAACTGTGAAGATCTCATGTGATACCAAACTGACATAATATCCTTGCTGACAATGAATACAGATCCACATTGGATTCATGTTCAGTAATCCATTTTTCATATTCCCGTTCTAAAAAAAAAATACCTCTTATATGGCAGAGAATCCCTTTGTAGACATGAATTTTTTTGCTATCAGGCAAAAGTGGAAAAAGTCAAAAATGTGCTACTTACATTTTCCATGAGATATTCAGTATGGGATGTAGTTGAGATAATAGTATTAGCTTCATATGGAAAGTAATGTAGATTTTATTGTATTTCTAAGACCCTGTTCAGGAGTGTGGGTGGAGAGCATCACTGAAGAAAATAAAATAAAAGAAAACAGGGTCAAGAAACAAACCTCAGTTCCAGGGTGAAGTGGTACAGATTAACTAATCCATAATATTTGGAATGAGTTCTCCCTAAACACACTGATCTTATTTGCACTACATTATTCTAGGTTCTACAACCCCCTTGGCCCTAGGACAGAAGATATCACTTCTATTTTTAATCAGTTTGAAGTGCTAAGATTACATTGTATGTTACTGGAATGGTGACTTTAGTTCCTGTGAGGTGGAACTCTATGTCTCAGACCCAGGGAATTGCATATCCCTGTGTTAGGTATGAGGAGTCTGCTGAGAGGGTTCTGGTAAACAGTAGGCTTAGGGAAGAGATAAACCTTGTGTCATGTTTGCTCCTGTTGTGTCTTGTTGGAAGAATATGGAAGAAACTGTTCCCAAGATTCTGTCCTGGCTTTTTTTGGTAAGAGCTGGCTGTCACAGCACAAACCAGAACAGTATGGGATATTAATTGAGCTCTGTCTCAGGGGCACAGTATTCTTTCCTAACATCTCACAGGCTGCTGAAGATACTCTTGCTCTCACTCTTCCTCATATGGCTAGGGTGTATAAATTTTACAGTAGAATAGGCAAAGTTCTTGGAATGACTACATGTGATGGGTTTTTAGTACTTTTGGATATTTCCACAGTTCAGCCTGCCTCTGGCCAGCTGCGTGCACATCACTGTATGTCTCAGTTTTGCACTCCCCACTGCCCTGGTTCCAGGGAAAGGAGCTGGAAGCTATTATTGCACACCACTAAGGCACTTCCATTTTCTGTGATTTCTGAGATGTCTCATTTTATGCTTTGCTCCATTTCAGATAATGTGTTTCTCAGGTTTATTTTTATGCTGTTCCAATGTTTCATTTCCTTTTTTATTATTTAGATAGTTATGAAAAATAATAATAAAATTTACACCCATTTGTGTAGACTGATCATGAAACTTGCTACTTACTACAAATAAGCTTCTGTGAGAGTCCCAGAAGTACTGTCACAAGTGTGCTGTCATAGTTTATTGACTAATCAGCAAAGAACTGAAATCTCAATTGCCTTTATTTGTTGGTCTATTGAAACAGAGAGATAGGAAGTGCTTGACAGATTAATTAATTTTTTTCTGGAGAATCCAGACTTTGGGATACTGCCATTTTGATTGATGGCTGTGTAAAAGAGGAGGTGTTTTGAAAATAAAAACCTCAAGAATTGTCACTTTTGTGATGCATTAGTACTAAGTTATTCCTTTCAACTGCTTCCATTCTTTTTTCTAATATAAATATCAATCTCAGTCCAGAGACAACTTCTTGAATGTTTATGAAGCAAGGGATAAACAGGATGTGAAAGTATTTATAATAAGCAAACAAAAGGGTTATTAAAAATGTGTGCTTACAATTACATATATATACATATATATCACTCTTAAACTGCTTTAGGTCAAAGGTAAAGGCTTTTTTTACCCTTGTGGTAGAGACTATATATGAAAATTATGAGAACATCTTAATTGAGATAATTTACAACAAATAGAAGATAAAGTAACAGGAACAGTTTTAGTCACTATAAGCTAATATTTTATAAAATATGACCTAAAGAGCAGTGGAAGAATGAACGTGAGTTTCACATACTCATCAAGTTTGGAAAGTCAGAGTTACAGTTCAATTGTGTTCAAAGCTCACTATTCATTTAATTTAATGGTTACTATTGTTCTGTGATCTTGTATTTTAAGCTACAAGTCTGTTGTTTTATATGGCAAACTCCAGGTTTGAGCCTTCCAGACAGATTGACATATTAAATTCTTTCATTACTCCATCATATAAATATTTCCTCTGAGAGAGGGCAAGAAATAAAGCAGGAATGTTAAGAGAGATGCTCTGAATTGTTGTTCTATAAATGCTCAAACATTTGTCCTTATTTGACAAGAAATAAATTAAAGCATTGCAAATTTATAAATTTGTGGGAGAAACTTCTATAACCTTTTCTCAGAGGCACTTTTTAAAAAAGTCTATTGTAAAGCACTACAAAATAATTTCTCTATCCAAAAGCTCTGAAGCAGTTATTAAACCAGCTGTTTTCAAAAGTACACAAATCTGCTAAGTTGCAGTTGGGTAACTGTTAAATGTTAAAGCAGTGAATGATCAGCGTGTAGCAGATGGCCTGGGAATGGGTTAGAAAATGGCAATGTTAATACCACCAGACTGAGATGTTCATTTGTGCTGTGGTATGTGCAGACTGGGTGAATAATGAGGGCTCTGTAATAATTGTGTAAATCCCAACATTATTAAATCGATTCAGCTGGGGTTTCTTAATATATGTGAAGCACTTGATGTACTTTGAGAAACACCTCCTCTTTTTGCTAAAGCTGTTCTCATTAACTCATACTGCTTTATTTGCTGTGACCTCAGAGTTCCTGTTTAGTAATGAGTGGAATAAAAATTAGAAATCCACTTTAACTCTCAATATGAGAGAGAGGAAAATATTGCAGAAACTAAACACCTATCCCACTGTTTTTGGAGACTGGCCATTATTTGAGTTGTACAGATTATTTTTTAGGATTTTAAAATTAAATTTCTAATAACAGGAATAGGGGAAGGAAAATCACAACCTAGCCAACTGCAAAAAGTTGTTTTAAGGAGGTCGAATAAAAGAGTACACAAAATCAATAACCCCAATAAGTATCTTGCTCCAACAGCTTACCAAAGCTCGTTCCTGTGTGTGTAATGCCAAAAGGCAGAATATATTTTATGATTAGAGAGGACAAAAATCAGGAGTAATGCACCAAGAATATCCCATGTGACAGCCCCCAGAGCATGATCACCTATGATGTTGAGGTAAAATATGAACTAAAAATAAGCAAAAAGTCAAGACATTGTAAACATGCTACAGGCAGATGCACAGCTAGCTGATAGTCCCTGGAGTACCATACTTGTACGTGTGCAGGGGTTAGAATATGTAAAAATTCTTACCCACCTACAGGAGTTTGTACCTGTGAACTGAGAATTCTCTTTACCCCTCATCTTTTACTAGATTAGCTGGAAGGTGAAGGTAATAAATACAATACTATTTTTCAACACCATGGGTAATATGTTGCTCTAACTGTGCCTGATTGAACTTCCATTGACATCTGTGCAGAACTGGTGGCCCGACAACAGCCCTCTGAGTCAGTATGAGGCACCATGCATGACTAACAGTCAAGGAAGATGGAAACATAAATTCTGCCAATTCCCATCATTTGCTACTGCATATACATTAGGAAAAAAAAAAAAAAAAACCAAAAAAAACCCAAAACAAACAATAAAGGAAAGGAAGAGTTCATTAGCATTATTTCCATTTTATAATGACCCATAATACAGTCCTCAGAAAAAATAAAATGTTTAAGAGATATCTATTAATAGTTCTGTTTGAAAGTACTGGATGGTGAAGCACAGAAACAGATTGCCCAGCAGTTCATGCTCCATCCCCAGAAGTTTTCGAGGCCAGGCTGGATGGAGGTTTGAGCAACCTGGTCCATGGCAGGGGGTTTGGAACTAGATGGTCTTTAAGATGATCTTTTCCAACTCAAACCATTCTACTCTTTCATGATACCTGAAAGATCTAGAGAAGACATGATATTTTACTTATCTGTTAATCAGCAGTCTGTTGCTACTCACAAAAGATACAATATCAAAGACGGCAGTAAATTCTAAGGCTTTCTTATGGCTAAAATCCCAAATGTTTGCAAGAAATAAGCAGCATAATATACCCCCTTCCTCAGCTGTGTAATGTTTTGCAGAAGAGAAATCTAGGGAAGACTTTCTACTAATTTCATAGAAATCCATCCCAGTCCCTGCATTTGAGTGAAACAGTTTTTTCTTTACATGACAGTAAAAAACTGAGTCTGGTTAGAATTAATAATAAAGAAAAAGTCATATTTTGCTCTCAGACACACTGCTATAACCCTGCAAATGTGGTAAATGTCACCCAAAGTGTCACATGCTTAGCTAAGGACAGAATTCATCACTCAGATTGCAGGATAAAAAGGGACTGCAGAGCTCTTTAAGATCTCTGTGTTTTGCTTAGCTCTGCAGTATACTACAGCCAATGGGAAACTTAATGAATTTCCATAGCTGGTTTGGCCAGCCACAGTTAACCAGATTTAAGGATGAGCCAGATTTTACGGGGATAATAAAATGATTCTTCCAACAGTCCTCTTCTCAACTCCAGTGGCTACCAGGGTAAAAAGTGACTGAATTTGATAAAAAAGTTCTACCAGAACATAATTATTCTATACCAGCCTTCAAATTGCATTCTCAGATTCCTGTGAAAAGTGAGGGCCAGGACAAATCTACGTAACCCTCATTTTGTCTTGTCAGAGTGTAGAGAAATAGCCACGCATAAAACAGCAGCAAGAAAAAACAAAGTTTAATTTTAAGGTCTTCAAAGACTGCTTCTGTAATTCTCTGTGACTGTGACTGTGACTGTGAGCTATGTCAGTCATGTGTATCACAGAAGAGACAAACCAAATGGCAACCCATAGCAGGTGTGTACACTGGATTTTATTTAAAAACCCACAAGAATAGTGCTTCTACCTTACTTCATTGCTTCACACTCCCAACTCCCTCAGCATTACCCAGTCTTGCTTTCCCATCAGTGAGATTGCTGCTGGTCTGGGAAAGCTGGACTGAAGGAGCTGTTGATTTCCTGCAGTCCAACTCTTTGCAGCTCCAGCTGTGTCCTTAGGTCTCCTGCAGCAATGGATGGTGCATTTCAAAGCATATCTCCCACAGAACAAGGCTTGCCCAATCTCAAGAGTTTATATGCAGAAGAACAATGTATCATTGGCTTCCCAACTATTTCTTCTGACAAATGTACAGTGTGTACCTCTACGCTTCTGAGAGCCCCACGTGTGTAACTTCTGCTTAGTCAGGCCGTACCTGCAGTTTACAGCCAGCCCAGACTGGCTGTAGCTCACCAGAGTAGGCTTGAGCTTGAGAACTCAAAGGCTCAGTTTGAGACATTCACACACAAGCACAGACACACACAGTTATCTGCAACACACCACAGTGGAAGATTGAGAGTGATTTAGTGTGTATCTCTATAAGATGTACACAGTTAGAGTGAATGCAGTAGGGAAGCAAAAGTCCTGCTGCAAAGCAGACAAGACAAATCAACAGCAGATGCCTCAGGGGTTAACACAAAGTGACTTATTATATAGTTTCAGTTCATCTAAACCTATTTTTACTTTCAGGATGTTTCTAAAACCTTGCTTATGAGGAGGAACAATAGAATGGGACCTGTTATGAAACAGTTATTCAGATGTGTACCTTTTACGATCTTCTCTTGAAATTGAAGCACAAAAAAATGGCTAACATATTGATTGAACTCAAAAAAAAAATTCCCAGAACATATTATGGTTGTAAAAGCAGCCAGCGCTTAGTTTTGTTTGCTTCATTCATTTTCCTTATTCATCCTGTTTCCAGATCATTAATGAAGACTAAAAACAGTCCCAAATTGCACCATTTCACAAATTTTGTATTTTCTATTTCCATGTTTAGAAAACACTCTTCATTTTGTCAGTACTAATCTATAAGAGTAGTTTGCCTCTTATCCCAAAATATCTGTATTTTCACATAGCTTTTAGCTTTTTATGAGGAGTTTGATTGCAGCATTTCTGAATAAAAATAAATTATATCTGTCAGTTCCTGTTTACCTACTGTTTTGCTGACCAACTTGACAGTATCTATCAAATAGGTTGGAGTTATGTTTTTCTGCTTTCTATAGGTGATCTTGTTTCAGTCATGTCTTATCATGTTCCAGTATTACAAAGAAAGTTTACAAAACAACACAAAGACTTAGTGTGAAATATGTATTTTACTCAAATACGTTAAATAACAGGGTTTACGTAATGGAAGAGTATTAACTGTGTTAGGTAGGCAATTGAGCAGAATAATGGTGCTTTAAACTTTTGAAGTGAATGAAATCTATATTCACGCAGATATTTTACAGTTTCAGGATTCATTATTTGTTTCAAACCATCTTTGGAAAGCTGTCATTCACAGTCATTTTGAGAGTAAGACAAAAAGTTACCTTCCATAACTTCTGAATGCTATGCATTTTTTAAAAATTAACTTACTTTTGCAAGTGGCACAAACATGCAATTCTTCAGTTCCTTCAGAGATTTGGGTGGACTGAATTTTTGTGGCTTTCTTCCTAGTCAAACTAGAAAAATATCTGAAACATCTGAAACAGTTTTATAATCAAAATGTCATTTGAAAAAGTGGAGGTAGTGGACCATTGGAGAATGTGAATGCATGGGTGTTCAAACATGAGGGAAGAAGAATCGAGTCCAGTCAATTTCAATTCTGAAAATATCTGGAAAAGACAATCAATTAAATTATTTGCAAGTATATGTATGACGGTGAGATGATGAAGAGCAGCCAAGAACAATTTGAGTGAAATTTGCATGTTTGTGCTCGTTTTTTGGCCCAGACAGAGTTTATTTTTCTTTATAGCAGCTGATATGGGGCTTTATTTTGTATTTGTGCTGGAAATGGTGCTGGTAATTCAGGGCTGTTTTAACTATTGCTTATACAGAGTCAAGGCCTTTTTTGCTTTTCACCCCACTCCGTAAGTGAGCAGGGAGTGCACAAGGATTAAAGACAGGGCACAGTTGGGACAGCTGATCCCAGCTGACCAACAGGATATTTCATATCATATAGTAACACGCCCAGATTATAAACTAGGGAGAAGAAGAAAGAAGGAAGAGAGAGGGGAGGAATGCTCAGAGTAATTGTGTTGGTCTTCTCAAGTAATGGTTACAGGGATGGATCCCTGCTGTCTGGGCTGAACACCTTCCTGGCAATGGGAAAGGGTGAAGCAATTCTTTGTTTAGTTTTGTTTGTGTACGTCTTTTGCTTTACCTATTAAATGGTCCTCATCTCAACCCACAAATTTTCTGATTTTTACTCTTTTCTAAGCATCCCAATGGGAGAAAGTGAGTGAGTGGCTGTGTGGGGCTTAATTGCCAACTGGGACTAAACTACAACAATGGTAAAGGAACAATGCCAGGATAGGAAAGAAGTGATAAAAATTCTGAGACTTTGATCTATTAAATCATGTCTCACAAAACTCTCCTGTAAGTAAACTGTGGGGAAAAATTCTGGATTAAATTTCTATTCTCTTGCAGCAAAACAGGTTGGACCACTCAATCCATAAAACAAGTTTCCAAAAGATCACTTTAACATAGGAGACTGTGTCAAGCAGCATTTCAAAGACTATAATAGTCTTCAGCATTTTCACTGGTAATCTTTCTGAAGGAATACAAAATTGCCTTGCTTCAGAAATGATACAAAACTAAATGGGGATTTGCTGGGGACAGTGTTACAATTAAGAAAGCATAAACAATTTTGAGATATGATCTAGAAAGGGTTCAATTATTTTCTATGAAAATAAATCAACTGCATGAATGCTGTCTGGTAGCATTTCTTCAGAAAGTGGAAGTGGGCTTTTATGGATCATAGAATAAAATACAGTAATGCCACAGCATTGGAGAGAGGGCAACCTGCATAGCAGAATAAATAAATATGAGGATAGCCTGTAAAATAAGAAATTTTTCAATTCCGTGCAGCTCAGCTAAACTACAGAATTCTATTCTGAGATAAAGCTGTTCGAAGGTTCTTCAGGCTAGCCCGCGCTCTGAACCCACTTTATGGATCCTGGTTTGTGAGTCCAAGCTCAGCAGAAAGTGTGGAGGTGGCAGAGAAAAGAGAGGCCGACTTCTGTGGGGTTAGGAGATCTTTATTTCACCCAGGTGGTCCCTGCAGAAGTGCCTCTCCCGGGGGTTTTCCGTGCCTTATAAGGCGGGGTGGGAAAAGAAGGGGTACAGATTATGGGGACCAATTGGGAACATCGAGGGAAGTTTCTCCGAGGATAAGGGGATACCTGAGACACAATCTCAAGGGTAGAAGGGGAGTGGAATCCAGAATTCTATGACCAGTTGATAGCTTTCTCGGAATATCTTGATCACTAAGGGGAATATCTTGATCACTAAGGGGAATATCTTGATCACTAAGGTGGAGTCTACAAGTAACACAAAGGGACTGGCCTAGGCTGTTAAGGATGCTTTCGGGGAGGGGAGGGAAAACAATGGGGTAACTATGACAACACAATACAGAACCACCCATCACCCATTAACAAGGACAGGAACAATCAACTAACTAAAGGCTCGAGCTAAATGCCTATATGAAACTGAAAAATGCACTGCTACACTGAGATGTGTTTTGATGAAGATGTGGACTAGTTATGGTTGTGATACAGGAGGGAATGATCAAGTTCTACAGAACATGACCTAGATACTGAAAAAAATTGAACTATTAAACCTAAATAAAAGAAGAGGGCTGGAAAAGGATACAGTATTATATTCAAAGTTTTATATAATTAGAATGGAAAGGAATATACAATCTCAAAGATCTGCCTTGCTAAAATGTTTATAGTAATGGTCAAAAACTGAATCTCAAAGAAGGTAAGTAAAAGGAAAGATCCCAAACCTTCTCAACCTTAAACTATTTTCAAGTGATGGACTTCCTGAGTTGGAGGTCGTTTTCATGTATTTAATTAATCTCAGCAGTCAATATGCCTAACAGAATTTTGAAAAATTGGAACAGTGATGAAGAAAAAAATCTGTTCTCCATGCATGGGCAGATAGGACTGAGAGTAATAGACTTCAACTACATTAAAAAAATAGTTTATATTTTAAAAAAAGTCTAATAATAATAGATAACAAAGTACAAAGCCAGTTTAGCTGAGGAGCTTGTGGAGACTTCCGTATTATGGATCACTAAAAAGAGACCAGCAATCTATGGGATTGATATAAGAATCTGTAACAAATAGCACAACCTGTATGGTGGCAAAAAGGAGAATAAAACTGCTCATGCTCCTCTGTATTCCTGTCTTTCTTTAGTTCTACTGATTCCTGATAAATTTTCATTATGTTTTTTACATTGTTACAGTGACAGTGACTGCTCTTTCACTCCCTAAGACACTAACTCCACCTCTGGTATCTCTCCCAGCAACTAAATATATCATGAATCAATAATTTTAATCTTTTCTATGGTTTATTACAGGAAATTCTGCTATTGATATTTTGTTTATATTTAGATATTTTATTTTCCCAGGTAAATTTTTTTAATTATTATTTTTTTCTCACATCTATCAATTTTCCTTTATAAATGACACAGGAAATTTGTTCATATGTCATTTACTTTCTGCATTTCAGAGTAAGTATCAGAAAAAAAGCTTTAATTAGTGTGTTTTTATACACAATGCAAATGCCACACTGAAAGCAAATGCAGCCACCTCCCTGGCTGGCAGATAATTCTGGGAGCAAATAACTTCTATGCAGAGTGCAATATTAAGTCTGGGCAATGCAGTAATATAGTCACTTGCTGCCTCTTTAATTCAATTTAATTCTATATTTATTCAAATAAACCTGTCATTTAAATCTGTTCCAATAATCAGACAGAGAAGCGTGTGAACAAATTGTGACCCTTGGAGGGAAACAGGAGAGTAGTACATAACATTTTCAGAAAACCTGTCCCCTTTCACTCTACTCATAGCAAAAACAATCACTGAGTGTGTGAAAACATAGATCTCTGTATTGTCAAATCATTTCAGATAAACAAGAAGTTTCTCACTTACTAGCAATCCAGATCAAAACTAAAGTTCTTAATTTATAGGTGAAAATGCATTGAATAAGTGCTAATAAAAAGGTCTCACTCTGATTTTCATGAAAAAAGGCAAAATTTCTTAAACTGCCATAAACAAGATAGATACATAGACAGATAACTATTTTTCTATAAAAAATATAGAACAATCATAGATGATATTACTAAACTAACACAATGTATTGCTCAGAAGGGATGCCCATGTCAATCAATGCCAAATCTACAAGCTTAGTCTTGTTATCAATATATTCAGCAAGTTTTCAAAATGTGAAAAAATATCTACTTTTGAGAAGCCTAGGCTGTAACACTAGCCTTGAAGATTTGAGCTACAAACACCACTAACTTAATAAAACTGAATTTAATTACAAGGCTTTTCACTCCTCATTAAAATTAATCAGTACTTCCATTGTGTTTCTCCTCTTCTGCATAACATGTGGGTCCAGATGGTTCTCAAAGACTGTAATTTCTAGGGATTTTGAGCAACACATTTGTATTCTGTAATAGAAGGCATTTGATCCTTTATTTGATGTTGGTTCTCAGAAAATCCCTACCTTTAAAAATTCATGAGAGGATTGGAGTGGTAATCTAAGCAGCTGGTCATTTTCCTGTTCAGGTCTTTTAAATCCAGCCAAAAAAACCCACCCGACAAAACCAAGAGAGAAAAGATTTTTTAAACAAGTTCACGGCTTCCAAGTCCTAATAAAGATAATAGACTGTGAAATTTCATCTGCAGAATGTAAAATGTCAAGAATCTCAGCTAATGAAAACAACAATTGACTATAGGGATAGTTATATTACCTGATCTGTTGAAGCAAAAAAACCACACTTAACTGAAGGGGTTTTTCCTCCACATCTTAAATCCACGTTGTTTATGAGTAAATGGATGAGCCAAGGAGTTGTGAGAAAGATTAGCTAGACCTTTTCTGCTTAGCTAAGTGGTCTGGTAAGACCCAAATCAGTACAGAGTGACGGCCAATATTAGTTGACGCATACTATGTGGCATATAGAAAATTGGCTCAATGTTTAATCCTAGTTCAGCAAGATCAATTGTTCATTTTGCAAGAATGATCAATTGTTCAACTGCTAACTGATCAGGATAAGAAACACAACCCAAGCTTAGAAAAAGATTTTTTTTTTTAATATTTAAGCATACCTTTGCTCAAAAGGAAAGCATATTTGATGGCATACTTGTGTTTTCATCACTTATCTCATGTCTGGAAGTAGAAATGCAAATGGAAGGTATACCATAGGAATATGTGCAAGTGCAAACACTAAATCCTGAAAAAGGGCTTGTTTATTTTAAAGCATGAGTGAACTATGTGATATATGATGTGCACATCTATATGTACTTGTGTGTATTAATGTTATATACTATATCCATTATAAACAATTAAAATAAAAGGTCTTATGAAATACGTGATAAATGTGGGAACTCTTAATCTAGTTCAATAATATTACATGGTATTGGAAACCTCTCCAAGATAATTTTTTACTAAATGAATATGAAGTTGTCGTGAAGTAGAACTTAAGTTGCGAGTAACGTCATCTGTTCAGTCAGATAAATGGGTGAGAGAGGGGTGGAAAATATGTATTATATAATATAATGGTAAAATATTATTAAATCTGTTCAGAAAATATCTAAATATGTAAGTTTTACACATGGTGCTAATATGAAGAGAGTTTAAGCTGAGTTTCTGCAGAGTCAGTCCTAAGGCTATGCTATATTTAATAGCTTTTCTGTCACCAATGAAAATAAAGATGCAAAGCACTGAAACATATAAAGAATCATATACATTTCCTTTAGATTACAATATATCATAAATGTGCGTGTTTTTTCCCTAAAAAGAACATTTTAATAAATTTTATGTCTTGATACCTTGTTTTTAAATTCTTAGCTTTTAAAAAGTTAGCTTTTGTTTCAGAATTCCCTATGAAAACTTTATTTGCATCCTTTTTTCTCATTTCATCTTTAGTTCATCATTGTCTCTCCTTCCTTGTCTTATCCATATTTTGACAAATATTCTTTTTGTCCTTGGTATCAAGAAAATGCAAGGGATTTTGACGTGTTAGGTAGCAGTCTAGGGTATTTTGGGCTTTATTTATTTATTTACTTCCAGATGCTGTGGCAGCATGCAGCAAATTCAAGTGGGAACAGAGGGAGAGGAGGAAGAAAGGAAAAAGATCATCATTTGGGTTAATAGTGATTTCCATAAACATGCATGTGGTACTGCTGTCTCCAAATCTAATTACTGACATGAATAACAAGAGTAGAATTCTCTGATAGGTTGGTTCAAAAGCACCCAGGGAATTTTTATGAAAGGACAGCATTTGCCAAATCATCATCTGTGTCCCTTTTCTCAGAGAGCTCTGTGGGAAATATCTGAAGTGTAAATATGAGTGGATTATCAGCTTTCATGGTATCATTGCATTGCACCTTTTCCCCAGCAAAGAGAATGAATGACTGACTGTCTTTATAATGGTCTCTGGTGAAAGATGGTAGTGCTCATGGATTAGATGGAATTTAACAAGTCAGAGAGAATATATCCTCAGTAAAGATAAAAACTGACTCTCAAAGAGAATGCATGTAAGTTACAGTATTTCTGTTTTCGTGGATTCAAGTGATTAAGACAGGAATTTACACTGGATAGGAAAATTTATTTAAAAATTGCAAAGTGGAATTTAAAGACCTGGGTGCTAAGGGTTAAAATTCAATAGCATTTAAACTGGTTAAATTTAAAGGATTTGCTTCCAAAGAGTGTAGCACATATCCAATTTCGATTATCACAACTGAAAAAAAAAAAAAAAAAAGAAGAAAGCCTACAAAAAAGTGGGAAATCAAATCATTTTGCTTGTGTGGCTTAGGAGACAGGAAAGGGAAGACAAATTTTAGCTGATCTATAAAGAGTCAAATACAAAATTATTAGCAGCAATAATAAAAATACCCATAGAAATTTGCTGACAAGAGTGTGAGTTTTGGTGCTTTGCCTGTTTTGCTCAGAATGACATGAATAGGTGAAGCATGTAAGCATTCAGTGGCCTCTGAATATCAGAACCTTCCAGTAAAGTACTGAGGATCTTTTTGTAGTTTTTAAGTCAGCCTCCCGTAAATTCACATTACAGCACCATTTAGCAACAAACAGAACAGAGGTCAGTGCAATCAGTCACAGGGTCAGAGATGTGAAAGGATGCAAGGCATGGGCTGCAGGAGCACAAGAGCTGCAGCAAGGAAGTCATCTAGGAGACACAGAGGACTGATCCAGCTTCTGTCCAGATAAGCCCCTTGCAGCATTATTGGGAACAGCAACTTTTGAAAACCAGCATCTTCTTGCTTCTTCTGATATTTCAATGCAAACTTAGCCTCTAATTTGAGAGAGAAAAATGCATCCTGGCAAACCTCTTACTGCCCTTGGCTTAGAGGATTTCTAGCACAATACTGAACATTTCCCTAAAGACACAGAAACCTGTATAAGGGGAAGGACATGCCTCTGTGCTCTCTTCCTAGTAAATTCAGTAAATAATCTTCACATTCTGTAATGCTGTTGCCAATATGAAAAGAGCTGGCACAGAAAGGGAAGGGAAGGGAAGGGAAGGGAAGGGAAGGGAAGGGAAGGGAAGGGAAGGGAAGGGAAGGGAAGGGAAGGGAAGGGAAGGGAAGGGAAGGGAAGGGAAGGGAAGGGAAGGGAAGGGAAGAAATGAACTTTGGAAATACACATATTAAAAAATATTCTGTTTTGTTGCAGTGATAGTGATAGCGATAATGATAGGAAGAGTGATAGAGATAAAAAAGGAACTGAGACTACAAGTATTTCTTGTTGCTTTTGGTTTTGTTTTTGTGGATTGTGACATTTCTAAGCTGAATTTAAATATATACACTTCACTTGTTTCTTGATAAGAAAGAATTTAAAATTCCTTTTCCTTCTACAGATAAAATGTAAACAGATTTTGTAGATCACCTCTCTTTCAAAACAGACTTTTCTTAAATTTCTTCGGTTGAATTATCATGATGTGACAAAGCACATCTAGCTACACCCTTCAAGTTGTGTGTAATACTGCTTTCTGTAACATGACAGTGCATGGCTGATGGGACAGGAAAATGAATAGAGCAACACAAAGTTTCCAAACTGGAATTTTACAGTGTAAAGATTGTCTTTGCTGAAAACCATTAAAGAAAACACATATCTAATCCCTTTGTGCAATTTGCTCCATCTTCGGTTCCAAATGCAAAACGACCGTACTTAGCTGCAGCTATCTGAAGGTGTTTAATAGACTGTGCTTTTCTTTGCAAATAATTGTGTTCTGGCAAAAATTAACTACATTTATAGCAACTGAATTAGCCAGGAAGTTTTCTGTAACAAGTTGGTTTTAGGCCAAATGCATTTCAGACTGAGAGCTCACAAATACTGAGACAGCTTGAGAAGCCAATCTCTCCACACTATTTTGCTTTAATAGTTTCGTTTATTCAGCTTCATAAAGGTTATTTCTGATCCTTATGCTCAGGAAAGCATGGTACCTATAAAGAACTGGACTTACACACATCAAAATAAGCAGCAGAGTGTTGAATACAGCATAGGCATCAGCAGATAGAGGGGGATTTACATCTTAACAGCAACTATTCACAGTATTCTTGCCATCACCTCCTATTTCATACACAGAACTCATGTGGGTACATGGAGATTGAGCATGTCTTTAAATCAAAATTAAACAAAGAAGACTTTTTTTCTGCTTTATGGACAGATGGCAGCTTATTACAGGTATTCTCAAATGGTTTCTCTGAGCTTATGTGGACGTATGTCAATGAAAAGTGAATTGCAGTCAGACTGGACTCTTGACTGGAGACTCTATACCAGCCTCTTTCCTGACACATGAAAAGATTAATAAATTACTTTTCTCATAGTATGGGGAGCTTTCCATTATGATAAAACTACTAAATTAAATCATTATATGTCATTAGACTAAATATTGTGAGATCAATTCTATAATGATTCATTTTTGACACATTCATAATAAAACTGTTTCAAACTCCTCCAGTTCTTAGTATCCCAGTACAAAATCTTGGAAGAGATGAAAATAATTAAACATAAATCCTTTCTTGGGTGCATAGTGGTATCCTCATCTGAATTGCAATGTGCAGCAGACTCTTGGTAAGGAAGCATAGACTGGTATAAGTTGAATTGCAAATGCTCAGAAAAGTGTTTCTGTTCTTTTCACAGAGATAGCAATTGCAAGCTTTGAGGAAATGCAGTGCTCAGTTGCTCAACTGCAACTTGGTAGCTTAAAGAAAAGCTCAAGTAAATCTCCTCAACCTTCCTCTGAGAGAACAGAGAAAATGGAGCAGTAAAAAATAAACACTTAAAACCTAATCTGACCAGCTTTCACTGATGAATTAATTTATGTGGAATTACCCATTAAAGCTTCAGTCCTACTAATTACTGAGCATTCTTTCTTTTTTCCAGCAAAGCACTTAGGCATGTACTTGAACTTAAACATAACCATTCTTTGGGATTTGCTTGACTGAGCCAGTCCTCTCACTGCTTCACGGTATCAAACATGAAACTGTGGTCTGTGAATTTAGCTCCTTGCCATTTTGCCTTAAAACCCTTTAAATTACCTGCTCATTAAGTTTACACTCTGTGAAGCTAAAGTGCAAATATTTATTGGACAAAGTAATCTCTTTGCTGCTTTCTGAAGGACACCAATAAAATGATACCATTTCTTCTAAGCTATTTAATATCTGACCTAATAAAATTATAGACTATGTTAAAAAGACCCAGCACCACCCCAAATTCCTAAATATACTACATTTTTCTGTGTATATTTTTAATTTCCTACTCCAATAGAGGGATGTTGAATACTAGAGAGTGTTATGAAATTATTCTACTCCTAGACAAGACAAATATGAGGAACAGAATTTGTGGGTTTGATGTTGTTTTAAGTATAGCTAAATAAGTGAGGACAAGCACATACATATCTAGGAGTTTCAGATCAGAATAAATACTTATATGTTGAAGATAGTTACATGTATAAGGAAACTCATTTTAGTTTTCCAAATAATTCTAAAAGACTGCTAATCCACAAAAAGGCAATGAGGTTGCCAGTTAAAATTTATTATTCTTCAAATAGTCTTATTGATAAGAACTTCTTGAACTTTTTTTAATTAATTACAGTCAAATATTCATGTTTCACTCAATACAGTGCAAGGTCCAATATTAGGATGTGCAAAAGCAATGGCCTAAGTTTTCTTTAGTGTTTAAATATCAAAAATTCCAATTACATTTTCCTCGTGGATTTTTTTTTTTTTTTTGTTACAGCTCTCTACAAGTAGAATAGCACAATAGTAAATCATATTTGGAGTTCAGTACAGATGTCCTGAACTTTATCATCTGGTCATATTCACTGAGACAAATGTATTTCCTTGATAATTCTCTTTTCTTGCTATGAGCAGAGGACTATGCTGTACACCAAAGATCTTTTACATCCTAGTCATTTACTTAAAATTCTAAAATGTTTTACCTGGAGTTCAAATGTTGGTTGGGATTTTGATAAATTTGCAAGAAGTTGAATTTTCAACATTTTGGCTTTTCTACACACAGACAGATAGAACCTGTTGTTCTTACAGGATGCTTCTTCCCTGGGGCTGCTAAGCATATACACCTGGAAGATCATGGAGACCTGTGACAAAAATGGCAGTAGGACAAAGGTGCAGGACATGGTGAATCTATGGCAAAGTTATTATGAGACTAAGGACTAGATATCTAGTCTGACATAAAGAAAAAAATCTGTGAATATTAATGGACCAAAAAAATAAAGTCCTGACAAAATATTTCCTGGGAAATAAGCAGTAAGTTTATCCCCTCTTGGAAGAGACAGCACAAGGAAGGCAGACAGAATTCTTTAGAAGACCTCTGACAGTATTTAAGTTTTCATCTTTTCTTGTCAAAGTTTTTCAAGCACATTTTCCTGGTTGGTATTGTAAACATTTGACAAATCAAAATTAAGCTTCAACCTCAACCATCTTTTCCCAAATTCCATTTTATTGAAGTAGTAGTTTCTCTTCTTTAGTTGGCCAGATTTCTTAAATGTTATTCCTCCTATTCCATTTTTACTCTCCAGTGCTGTGTGAGTGAGATGGGCTTGCAGTAGAGAGGGCTTGAGAGCCCTCAAATTCTCCTCCATATGAAACCTCTGAAAACTTGTGCATAAAGGTTCATCTGTCTGCTTCTGTTGTGGGAAAAGAGCTACAGTACACAGAATTCACCTACATTGATTTTAATTTGAAAATGGGAAATTTCTACAGAAATTACCACAAAAACTGTAAATGGAAATTGATTCAAAATTTCATCTACAAGAAAATTCTTCTTAAAAAGTCAGTGCTAGGTGGGCAAAAAAAGGTCATTGTTAGAGTATTTTAACAAAAAGCTTCTTGACCATTGCATGGTCTGTATATATCAGCTTACACGGCAGAAGAGGACACATTTCATGGATTGTGTTTAAAAAAAGTAGAGTAAAATAGGCAATGTACTGCTGGAATTTTAATATTGAATTTGGTAAATGAACATAAACTTCTATTTGCACTATCTGGCACTTTTGTGCAGTATATTCAAAAACAAAGAGCAAATAAAAGTAGAGTAAGAGTCTATAAATGCCTTTCCTTTACTTGCATCTCTGAGAAACTCAAGAACAGAACGCAATAGTTGCTTCACAAGCCAAGTGGAAAAAACACTGTAATTTCCAATGAGGTGTTGAACCCTCACAGTGCAAGTAAATTTTACAGCAAAAATGCAAACTACTGCTTTTGGAAAGCCTCTTTTGGTGCCAGTGGCTGAACAATCTCTCTTTCAGAGGTCAGGGAAAAAGGATCTGACTGTATTGCTCTGGTATTCTTAGACATCAAGAATGGGCAGCATTTTAGATAAAATGTCCTCTATTTTATAGGACAAATATTACAACGTTCTGAGTTGCCTGATTGTCTGACACCAGCAGTGACATGAAAATAGTGAAATAAGCCATATAAATATTCAAGAAGAGTGCATTTGCCTTAATACTTAATTTAGCTTTTTTTTCCCCCTACTAAGTCTACGCACAGACCTGCTATCAGAGAAGCAATTTACTTGAAAGCCATGCTTCCTAATGTTCTCATTTTGATTTTGTGTTTGCAGATCAAAGAGGAAATCTACCCATACGAAACTTTCTCAATTTATCACCTTGGTGGATTTCACGTTTATTAAATTCTTATCCATTTGAGCCTATGCAAAATTCAGTATATAATTACCACCATTATGTGTCATGCATAAGCTATGGCTTGACTTTTTTTGATGTTATAGATGGTGCAGTAGGTACAACAGGTCTTAAGAACTCAACTTTCTCACTATAGATTTTGTATATATTTTGCTTACTTTTATCTTGTCATTCATATGTAAAGCACATTAAAATACCTATTAGGAAAAATCAGAATTTGTTATTTCAACTGGTTTTTAACTTCTTCCATGAATTATGGAATATCATGATGATATTTTCCTAGTGAGAGAAAAAAAAATAAAAAGAGGCTTGGAGCAAAATGGAAAGGAAGAAGGAAGCACAAGAGAAAAGGGCAAAACATTCAAAATTACTGGATTTGGTTGCCTTCATTTCTGAACAGCTAACCTTTTTTGTTTGCAGGAGAAGCAAAAGTTTACTTTTGGATCCATTTAAAATGTCTAATCTTATGTAAAAACATGATGCATCCACTTATTCATGCTCTTAGTATTTTGAACATCTGTGAGGTTTTCATTCCATAAATATATTTCTCGTTTTTTTGAATTCCTCCATAAGATGGAAAGGTTTTTTTCTGTAACAAAAAGAATGAGAAGTTTTAAACCCCAGACTACAGGAATAAGAGAAGGTGTTGTGGGAAGATGGCCAATAGCAACCATAAATCATTTTCTTCACAGGAAAGGAAAGTGCTTTCCTGCATTTTTGAAGATACATTATTAACTGGATTGGCTTTCCTATTTTAGTAGGAAAATTCCTAGGTTATTTTAATTGGCTACTTTATTTGACAGAGCAAAAGAGGAACAGCATTTTCCTCTTAGTTTGAATTGTTAAGTAAGTTCATTTCACGTGACTATTTTTTGCAATAGATAGACAGCTGGACAAAACAAACGCTACAGTCAACACAAGCACATCATAAATGGTCACTAATTGCACCTTTTAAGCTTGATATAAATTCTTAACAAAAATACATTGACAGTTTTCCTTAATACCACTGATTATGTGCAATATTTATTTTGGAAAGGTCACATACACTACATAAAAGAAACAGGAAGAAGAAAATTGTTAGGAAATAACACAAAACTTTTATACGTGCGTTGACTTTGTCTTTTTAAGAATTACCTCAAAGCAGCAATGGCATATCCTATTTGACAAAATACTTTAAATTTTTCTGCACCCAACAATGCAATCATCTTGACCTGAATGAAAACAGTTTCAGTAAAACATTGTCTTCCTTGTTGCCCTGTCCTACTGTGAAATTTGCTCTTGCAAGATGCATTGACCACACTGTCTCAGCTAATGGTGATTGTTTTCACCCTAATGCCTCCAGTAGCTGTGCATCCCTTTGGGACAACGACAGCATTACAGGGACCAAGGTAGTGATATTCCATTCCAGTGAAGTGCAATGCAATGAAAATCTCAAAATACATTAATATTTTAAATTACTGAAATTACCATTCAAGTGATAATGAATTAGTAACCACTGCAAAGGTATTCTAAGAGGAAAAAAGATCCCACGGTGGTTTCTGCTCCCATTGAAACTAAGAAAGAAGTTAATTACTGAAGTTCTAATGAATGACAGTTTTCCACTGGCCAGACTAAACGGAAGGATATGCATCTTTAGTACTCGTTGCTCTCAGGGAGTCTCACATTCTCTCTATCTGATAAAAGAAAGATAGACATAAAAAATAACAGTGAAGTATTTGGAGTTACTGTATTAGTAATCCATGCAACTTCCAGAATACTATAGATGAGAGCTACAAAAATAAAAAAAATAGTAAAGAGGAGGGAAAACAAATGTCACTTAAGAATTAAATGATAGCTATTCCTTGCCACGTCTGTACATTTCTACACAAAAGGCCAAAGATGAGGATCCTCTGGATAAATACAGTATTTAAAATACAAGTTATCAAATGGATCTGTATGAATTAAAATGTAAAATAGTAATAATAATAATAATAATAATAATAATAATAATAATAATAATGGCAATAATGATTATAATAAAATATTCAAGAAGATTATGATAATTGAATCTGAACTCATATGCGTGCAAACAAAAAGCATGAGTATTTAGAAAAAACCCACAGACGCTGAGACTTAAACTGAGTTTCAATTAGAAAGGAACACAAAAGGCAACAAGAAATGGTTCCATAAATACACTGTAAATAAGAGGAAAACAAAGAGAAGAATAATTCCATTACCAAGTGTGAGAGAGAGCAAATAATAGATGGCACAGAAAAAAAAAAGCTGAAATACTCAATGCCGTTCAGTTTATTTAATCTTTATCAAAACATTAAATTGTGACTAGCTACTTGACTTTATTTAGAAGATAAGAACCTACTGCAAATCAGAATGGACTGAAAAATATGCACCTAGAACAGTCTGAATTTTTAGGGTCATATGATTTTCTGAAGCAATCTCTAAGGCTTTATTGTCATCTCCAGTGACTGAAGGAAAACAACATTGGGAACTATCTTTAGTAGGAGGGGAAAACTCAGAAATTCTCTCCCTTTTCACCTCTGGAAAGAGTGAGGGTGAAATTATTAAACAATCAAATAAATACCTAAAAATACTTAAGTAGGAGAAAAGAATTAAACTTGATTTGACAAGAGCAAATTATGTTTAATTTTTTCCAAATTCTTTCTTTGACAGAATACAGTGAGTATGGGAAGAATTTCTGTTTGGATATTGAGAATGTGCAATGGTTTTGGTATTATTCAAATGGCTTGGCTCCCAAAAAAAGCTAAAGAAATACTGGTATAAATGTAACTTACATCAGTGGCATTTTTACAGCAAATGGACTGGTTCATGTACAACAAATCTGGGCAGTAAGTCTCGAAAAGAATTATCAATATGTCTCTGTCAAAATTGGAAAGGATCTCTTGCAGATAGGATTTATTGTAAGCCAAGTTCCACTTAACAGTTTCAGCAATTTGGATGTCAGAGTGACATTTTTGCAGGAAACTGCAAAGAACAAGTCTTGCAAGCTCTTTGGAGAGTATGATCATAAATCAAAATGATCTTGGCTAATTGGAGGGAAAGCAAAAAATTGACAAGAGCAAATTAAATGAAAGCATGAGCAAAGATCCACAGTTCAAAGAGAGTATATAAATGCACTCATATAAAATGAGACCTGTACAGGAGTACAAAAAGGAAGCTAAGGGTTATACTGTCATTGAAATTAAATATGAGCCAGCTACATGTTTCCATTGCAAGAACATTAAATAGGAAATGCAGGTCAGAGTTTTAACAGCAGCAGAATCCTGTGTAGGACATGGAAAAAAAATTATTGCCTCCTATTAGTCCTGATGGAACTGGAGACAAGTTGATATACATTCATTTTTAGAAAAAAATATAAAAGCTTTTAAATTGTTTGGATGACGAAACACTGGAGCAGCCTAAATCACAGCATTGTGAAATCTCCCTCATTTTTGCTATTATTGCATTTGAATTGAAGAAAGAAGAAAACAATGGTTTTATTCTACTGTTTGTTTGATCCTGCATGTGGGATCTATTTCTTTTTTTTAAAACAAGTAGTTGCTCAGTGAACTTGAGGCATAAGCTTTCAATGGATACCAAAATGTATGGATATTATGATCTATTTTTGTCCCTTGTAATTAACTGGAATGCTTTTCAGTCTTGCATTTTCTTTAGGCTACTCAGGCCTTGTATATAAGCACATAGATTTCATTTTCCACAAAGCTTTTTTAACATCCTTATGCCTTTTGATAGTTTTGATGGTTGTAGAATCATACTTCCTTAAGAAATAAATAGTAAATCAAATACATATCCTTATATAAACCAATATAACAGTCTCTATGCAGATATTTTTTTCATAGCTTCAAAAAGCCCAAAATTTTATTTGCATTTGCAATTAAGTTTAATGCTTAAACGAAGAAACCCAAACATATTTAAAAAAGTATTTTATTGGTTTCATACAGTAGCTATGTAAAATTTTGAACAGTGTTGTGTGATAAAGGTTTGAATCCTCCTAGATGTACACCTTCAACCCAATTAATCAGGGTTAGGTATAGCAAAATTAAAGAAGATTAAATGTCATACAAATGTAATCTTGAATGACTGAAATGTCTTCCTCTTCCAAAGATTTCAACAGTAGTTCAACTCTATGGATAGGATAGTGGGTGTTCATAGAAAGAGGTTTGGCTTTATTTTCTTTTTCTTTTGCCTTTTGAATACCTACTGAATACATGCAATACTGAAGTGTTCTACTAGAAGGGGTCCTCAACTAGGACTTTAATTATAGTGCAAATTGTGGAATAAGCAATCGTAATTCAAACATTACATTGTTAAGTATATTACTGTGAGCTCACAGGTACATTAATGTTTGTATCTCTTCAGTTACAGTCTGCATTTGCAGTGAGGGACTCTGAAGGCCAGAGACCTGTTAATTCCCCCATAAAACATGTAATGTGACTCATAAATTTTATTTGTTTTTTAGGAATTCCAAAAGTATATTTGGGCATATTAATAAGTCTTATTTTTTTTTAGTTAAAAAGTTTTAAAATTCAAACTTAAAAAACTCCACTTCAGTTTGGACTTTAATCTTTAAATACAAAGTTTTACTTTATAGCCAAGTAAGGGGTTTAATGATTTTAAATTAAAAGAAAAGTTAGAGAAAAATTTTAAGTGAACAAGATTTATTAAAACAAATATATATAATTTAAAAATTGTCTCATTGAAGTACTTTGACACTTTAAATATGACCACTTTGCTTATTTTTATGCTACAGTTTCACAAACCAGAGAAAATTATGCCATGAGTATTACATACTGTCGTGGGCAAACGAGAGGCTGAGATAGCTCATCTTCAGGTGATAAAAGGTGTCATCCAGACAATGAAACCCAGGTGATGACAAAGAATTTTTTTATATATTTCAAAAGCAACCTCTACTACAGCCTGCATTTGCAGTCAAAGTAATAGGCCTCTCCACATTACTTTGTGTAGTTAATAGTGTGCTACTAGGAAAGATGTTTTTCATAAAAGTTATATGTTATTAATTAATCATTGAAATATACTGCTACTTTCATCTGCAATATTCCAAGTTATTTAATTATTAGGCAGTTGGGAAATGTCTATGCATCCATTTAAATTCAAACTGTTATTTATCTAGCATACAATCATAGCTGTATCCAATCTAAATTAAAAATGCATCGAAATGTACTGAAGACACTTTATTTAAAGTGTTACCAAATATGCTACAGGAAGTAAAGCTGTGTAATTACTTAAGGGATCATATTTATAGCGCTGGAGTATACCAAGCGTTAAATGGCTTTTGTAGTTGATTAAATGTTGAAGTGATGCTGAGATAGAGCTGCCAACACTTGCCAATGTGCAACCCATACATTTTCCTCCCAGTCTGTGAAATGCTGTGCTGGCTTCCTTTAGGACTGTCCAATACTATTCCTTGAAACAGCAGTGAACGAGGGAAATTAGGGCTTACTTACAAGGCGTGAGGGGTTCAGAAAGTAACATGAGACATTAAAGAGCATAAAATGAAAAATTAGGAATCAGGAGGAAATAGCATCATGGAGGTGGATGTACAATGCTAGAGAAAGATAGCTAAGGATGAGAGAAGGTAGAAGTGAAAAGGGCAGGGAGAGGAAAAACAAAGTGGACTTTATCTTGAAAACATACCTGACAACAGGGTAAGGACACAAAAGAAAAGACATTTTAAGAAAAACTTTATGAGCTCAGTAAAGACTGCAAATCAGCGGAGGTGGTTACACCTTTATATAGTCAAGGGCTAAGTAATGGGGTTTTTTGCATGATCACGGTGCAGTCAGGGTATTATCCTCAGCAAGAATGGGATTTTGCCTCTCACAGACAGAACAAAACGCTATTGGGCAACTCAATAGTAGGGCTATGCATGGTCAAGAAAAAGAGAAAGAATTATCAGAGAATATATAAAATCTCCAAATAAATTATTGGGGTCAGTATTGACCACTGATTGGACAATGTTACTAGGTCTGTCGTGGTATGTTCCTTGCCTTCCTCACACAAAAGTTGTGAGTGAATGGTATTTTTTTGTTCTTATACATTCATTTAATAAGCCCACACACTGTCTGTTAATTCACATTTTGCACACAGAAAAAAAAAAAAGAACAAAAAAACCCACTTGAGACAAAATTAAAAAGTGTGAGGTTTTAATGTCTGCTTCATTTTAGGAACTCGCTTCTGACTCTTCTAATACTGTATTTGGAAACAATTGTTCTATGTATAGAATTGTGATATTTTCAAATGTCGTTTTGGGAAAATGGCAAATAGAACGCATGAAAATGAAGAATACAAGAATACCATGAAAAATTAGGAAGTGGTTCAAAGGTGCTCATTTACAATGGAGGAAATTAAATATGCAAATATATTATCACAGAGGTAGTTAACAAACAAATGAGTAGGAAAAAAGCATTGTGCCTTGTAATTCATCATTGTTTAAAAGACACCTGTGAGTTCTATCTGAAAAATGACAATGTTGAGAAATGCAGATAGTTGAATTTTGCCTTATCTCAGTCGCTTATACGTTAATTACATGGGGAGTTGAGGCAAGAGTGTTGCCCGCAAGAAGAAAATATTATTTAAATACATATAGAAAAATTTACATATGATTTAAATATTTATATTAAATGGCTAAATAAAAGAATGAAAGACATTTTTGCCTCTTGCTCAATTAACATGGCTTGTCTGTTCCTCAAAGCTATAGGAACTGCTAGAAACCCCATCTAAATATTTTTCGTTGATTTTTTGAGCAGTTATACACTTCTGTCGAATGGGTTGTTTAACGCGGCATGACAGGATGGTACCTGAGAATCATGACAGGTGCCCAGAGGAAAATTACTGTATATACTAAATGATTTTCAAAAGAACACTATTTGCTTTTAGTTTTTAAGATGGCTGTTGCTGACATCGTTTCGTATTTCAGCCAAAATAATTTAATTTTCCTCTAAGATCTCAATTCAGAGATTCACTTTTTCACATGGCCAACTCTGAGTTAAGAGGAAAATTGTTTGTGTTTTAACTAATGGACTGAAGTTATCCCATGAAGGGTCTATAGGAATGTTAAGATCTACTCATTCTCCCATAAAATCTTTAAGACTTTAATCTTTGATCTTTGAGAAAGACTGAAAGTATGATTTTGTCCTGTTTTTCAAGAAAATCTTTTAATACAAAAATGGGTTGCAACTATTGGCCTTTAAACTTCAAGGAGCCATTCAAAACTAGAAGGAGAATGAAAGAAAATAAAACTCTTTTAATATATAAAGACCATTTAATGTACATTTAGGAATTGGTAAACACTGGCAATGCAAGGATGGTGTTTTAATCTAAGAGCATAAAGGATATAAGCAGAATAAAAGGTTCTACAAATACTTTCAGCAATTAACTGTTGTCACTGTTGTTTTGTTAATGTCTTTTAGGGGAAACCTTTTGCATGAATACATTAGGTCAGTTTAGCATTTGGCTGTTGAAAACCAAGAGAAATTGGGATAGTAGTAAAGACAAACTATATGAGATTACTTTAAACAGTAGGGCCATAAACTTTGAGGACAGAGTGTCTTTTGAGATCACCAAGCAAATGACTAAAGGAATGAAGACAGAGTCAAGCTAATTATATTTTCAGAAAAAAATTCAGCATTGCCAAGTTAAATAATCAACAGGGAAGTTTCACAATCACAGGTAGCCAGGCAGAGCTTGACAGATGTTAAACTGGAAGATTCAAAGGAAAAAGCTATCTACAACAATGACTGTATTCTTCAGAAAAGTACAGCTAGACACTTCTGACGCTTGTCAGTTCTTTAGATTTTTTCCAGCTTCAGAAGCCAAGTGCAAAATTCTTCCCAAACATTTGTATTTAACACAAACACATTGGTCTGAGAAGAGTTACCAAACACCTTACTGTGTCAAGGCTAGATTATGTTTCGTTATTGCAGACATTATACTCCCTCCATATTTTATACCAATAAAAGAGACCAAAGACTAAGATAAGAACTGGGGCTCTGCCTTTACATGAGGAAATCTCAGTTTTACTTTACATTTCAAAAATACATCTTTTATATACAGCCTTACACTGCCATTAAACATTATTTGAACATAGGCCTTTGCTGTGATAGAGGTACTAATGAGGATGCTGGCAATTCATTTTAAGAGAAGCCGTAAGAAGGAATTGACAGACTAGACACTGGGTAAGCAGAGTCCTGGAAAGTCTGTATATCTTTCAGAAGCAAATATTATTAAATGGGATAGGCCAGGTGAAAAGTGACAGAGCAGGGAACAAATGGTGAAACAGGACTGGACCAGAATATTTGAGACAAATTTAAAGAATTTAAATTTCATCACTGTGATTTCTGTGAGTGTGAAGGAGATATGGGAAAGAAAGCTAGGAGATTCAGCAACTTCTGGAAATACTAACTTCTGATGAAACTTCACAAAGCAAAATTAGTTTGATAGTCTATTCTGTTTCTTGCTTTGTACTTCAACAAAATATCACAGGCCTTGCTTGGGAAGGCGGGATGGAGGGGAATATCTGCTGAGAACCATAGGCAGTAAATTCATCTCAGTGTGATATTTGTAATTTGTTTTCACAAGTATTCAATACATCCACAGGTTTAGGGGTTTTGTTTGGTATGTTTTTTGTTTTGGTTTGGCTTGGGTTTTTTTAAAGAGAAGAAAGGAAAGAAAGAGAAACATTTGCAAGAAAAACAGCACTCTATTTCAGAAATAATGTTTGCTGGCAAACAAGTACAGTATGTGCTCTAAAATGGTTTAATCTAATACAATATAAACTGAATTACTTCTTGAATTGCCACCTTCTAAAAGAAACAAGTAATAGTTCAGAGGATGAAAATTACTGATCGATTCTGCTGATTATATATATTTATTGTAGGTTGTGCTATAAATGTACCAGACATGGAATAAACCAACTCTTTCATTCTACAAAAAAACCCTCAACAAAACCAACACACAACACATCAATTTTTTGTAGTACATTGGAAACATATTTTTCATAGAAATGAACACATTTTGCAACCTCTTCTTTTTCTCTTTTATTTTGATAAAATAAAAGGTACATAGCAGGGTGTCTTGTAACAAACTGTCTCTTGAAATTACAACAGGACACTCTATATGCCTAGTGGCTATTTAATTCAATGGTATTTTTATTAGGGTACACATACTGGGTTATTTAAACCACAGGGGTCTTTGCAAGTAAAAGAACAATTTGAACATTGAAAAAAACCAATCACACTTACTTTATTTTAAAAAAAGTCTATTTAATTTTGATTCAACGTTTTAAATTGTGATTTTCCTAACCATTTGATGAAATTTCATTTCTGTTGCAGTGTAAAATATAGTTCCTTTCTTTAATTGTCACTTCACAACAGTACAAATGCTTTGAGAATATCAAAAGACTTCACAATTAAAGGGTATTATCTTTGCACCTGAAGCGTGTAAGTAAATCTTACATTCCAAAAATTCTCTTTGTTATCCTATTTGAGGGAACAGGTCTGTTTACTTCATATTTTTGCATTCTAATATGTATGCACAAGGAGGCAGGAAAATAGCTGTACATGGATGACCACAAAAATCTGAAAATTTTGTCATGACAATCTTTAGACTTCTGAATCCACTTTGACTGCTGTTCCATTTAATTTGTTATAGTTATGTTTTAGAAATGCTCCATATTATTAAAAAGATTAATTCACATTGCGATGGCAAGTTTTGCATTTAAGTCCATTAATAATTTCGTCTCTTTCCTAAATTACCTCATTAAGGTTTTCTAAAATGAAACATCAAAAACTATAACACAAAATTTTGGGGTTGCAGTATGGACATCACAAAGTAAAAAAAAAAAAAAAATCTCTCACAGGAAAACTAATGTTTTGTTGATAAATGCTTCTTATAACTAGGAATTATTTGAAGTTCAAAAAATCTTTTTGTACTTATCGGAAGTTTTTAAGCATTTTACATATTGTAAAGCACAGTTTAAGCAAATTGCTATTTGTAAGAAGTAACCAATAAGAAGTAAAAAGAATGATAGTACCAACACCTATAGGATGGTTATAAATATTCCAGCCAAGAGCATGAATAAAATGGATGTCATCAGTGCAATTATTTTCTTAGCTCAAGGGAAAATTGGCTAAGAAGCTACACAGCAACAATGTACATTAAAAAGCATTGTCAGGGCTACATAGCCAAGCATTTAAATTACTGGAATTTCATGCTGCCACAAAGGAAGACTCACTGTGTTTTGGAAAACCAGTACCAAATACACCAGCCTGCATTGACAAATATGGAAAGCTTCCAGTGTTAATCACTACTTGACCTAGGCTAGTTGTGTTACTTCCACAAACAAAAGTAATGAACAATTCCCTTCGTATTGGATTATGAATACATCAAATGGTAGTAGTGACTAAATAGGAAAGAAAACTATTATTGAATCACACAGTTCAATGCAAGGAAATAAAAGGATGACCTTTCTTTTTTGAACTAACTGATCTATGGACCTGTATATGCTGTTTCTACCACACATATATATAATATATTCTATTCTCTATGATTTTCTATGATTAGTAGAGAGATTCTCTTTTCATACTGAATATGTAAATTCAAACACTTGCAAAGGTATTTATGCATGAGCTAAAGTAGTTGCTTTGTCATCTCCCCATTCCAAAAATAGAAGTAATTTAGCAAAACAAGGACCAGTTGGATCTTTCAGAGGCAGGTTAGCACCTCTCTGCAAACAATGAATAATCAGCTGCAAATATTCAAAATGAATGATTTACTAATAATAGATGAATTTCAAACTGTTGGCTGACATTGCAAGAACTCACAAATAGAAATTAATAATTGTATTAAAATTGAACTAGAAATCTTTATTCATGAAAAGATTTATGATGATAAAAACGGCTAAATTGACAAAGAGTAGTGGGCATGCCTCTGAGCTCACTTTTATAGCATTAATTCTACTGATTTTGATTAAGTCAGTAGGTCAGTTGTTTCTAATTCACAACAGTCTAACCGAATAGAGTAGAACAGTAATTTTTATAAGCAAGATAGTAAATTTCTGTTAAAAATAGCAGGCAGAATCTGTATATAAAGGCCACATGTCACAGAAAAAAGCTAAGTAATGAGCACAAGTAAGAGGGAAACATTACAGTATTTGTAAATGAGATTACCTTAAAATGAAAAAATGTTGTTCCAAGTTAAATTGCATAATTCAAAAAAATCTTGTTTCAGGTTCTGTGACTTAGTCTAAGGAAGTGAGGACCTGGTGCACAGCCCTGTTGGATTTTAGAAGGTGTGACACTGGAGACTGAATGCAATGTTGCTACTAAACCATAAGAGGGAAGATAATGTCCTGCTTCACGGTGTGTTTTACTTTCCTATAATGCTTAAAACCGCAGAAGACAGGGTTTATTCTGTACAATTTATTCTGTATTGTAAGAACAAAGCAAGCATCATTCTGGGATTATCATAGACTAGTTTGATGTTAAGAACTTGTAATATGATTCTTACAGAGTGGTTTCCTTTTGAAGATATGGGTATACAAGCATTACTCAACTCTTCTCTGCTTTACAAAAAAAGCAAGGTCCTTGGCTGATTCAAAATGTGAAAACGAGCAAGGTCACTCAGAGACACACTCTTTTTCCATACTGATCTATGCTTCGTTCACTGAACATGTAATCCATTATGTTGTCACAATGTTCAAATTTAAATCTCTCAAACTAGTGTAAATAACAGAAAGTTACAAAAAGGAAATTAAAAACTGTAGAGCACACTGGAAAAGGAATTTACAAGAGTTTTTGAATATCTAACCACAAAACACTGGCAGAAGAGAGCATATGTTACTGTCAGTAAATCTGAGAGGTTTACAACTCATGTTTAAGTTTATAATTGGTCATTATAAGTAACATAAAAAAGAAAATAATTTTATTTGTATACTTTAGTGAAAACTACAAGTATCAAACCACTGGATATTACAGGTAAAGATAGAAGGTATCACAGATTAAATTATCTTCTTTTCTACTAGTTATCACTTTGAATGTGCCAAAAGCCAGTTCTCTGATGCTGCCAATCTTACAAAAACACAAGTCATAGCTTTTACTTCAAAATCAGGAGTTTGATTTTAAAATTGGGAGATTTTATGTCAACATGCGTTGTCTTCCCTAGTGAGATTTTAACACTTGAACACATATGAAGAAATCCTGTCCTCTCCCAGAAGTAAGAGTAAATTACCTCAGTGAAAGTTTTTTTATACACAGAGCAGGAGCTAAGGAAAAACTTAGTATGAGTGAAAAGAGAATATCTGCTTTTAGCCAACAACACTCTAGTTTTATACAATGGCTACAACTTACAAACTGTAAAATCCTCAGTTGTTTCATTTTTATCCTCTGATTAAAAAAAAAAAAGAAAGAAAGAAAATATTCAGTTTTCTATTGTTCCTCCTCAAAGGCTTATGTCAGATAGAATAATGTCAGTTCCAAGAAATCTAGAAATTTGTTTCCATTTTGCATCTATAGTAAAGGAATGATATTAAAGAAATATTACTATAAGAAATCCAGAATTCTAGCAGGTAAAAGGTACCAAAAACATTGTGTGATCACCTCTTCATGACAGAAAAATCCTGACTGGAACTATTGCACTTAGCTATACTTAATTCAGTGTAAAAAAATCAGTGAGGTTTAAAAGCTTCATACAGAGTCTCTAATTGAATTCAGGTGAAGCAAAACTAATGTACTGTTTGGCATATCTGAATCACCCTTCCTAAAAGAAGCATTTTACTTCTTCCCATGGTTTTTGAGCAAGGGTTCTGCTCACAGACTGTAACCTGTGGTAAACAAGTGTGGTGATGGGTATACATGTGAGTTAGAGGCACTGTCTTACTCAAAACCACTCATTCACCTCTGGCACACACCAGGGACAGTCCTTAAGATACAGAGCTGTAACTTGAAGTGATGTTGATAGAAGGACACATACTCTAAGCCCTGTACTGACCGCTGATCACATCTGATCCTTATCTTTCCGTGGGCCATCCTGTTATTTTTTAGCTCCACAGTACAAATAGGAACCATGTAAAGTGGGAGGAACCTTGTGCACAGTCTCCTGTGTTCCATGGAATCTGCAAACCAAAAGGGTTTTTTAAAAGATATTTATATCCAATACTGATAAAATACTTCCTTTTTCAGAATATAATCAAATGCATGCTCATACTATGCAGCATACTTTCTTAGGGCAAAATAAAAACTTAGCAATTGTATCCAATTAACAGAATTAATTTTTTGTATTTTGCCAGTAACACATGTAGCACATCAGTACACCAAATAGATCTGTAGGTAGGTAAGTAGACAGACAGACAGACAGATAGATAGACAGAGAGAAAGAACTTTCACTAGACGAGGTTGCTCAAAGGAATATATAACCTGGCCTTGAACACTTCTAGGAATGGGGCATTCACGACTTCTCTGGGCAACATATTTCAGTGTATCACCACACTCATAATAAAGCATTTCTTCTTAATGTCTAATCTAAAAATACCCTCATTTTGTTTGAAGCCTTTACTCCTTGTCCTTACATCATGTGCAATTGTAAAAAATCCCTTTATTTGCTTTCTTGTAAGCATCCTTTAGGTACAGGAAGGCTGCTCTGAGGTCTCTTTACAGCCTTCTCTCCAGGCTGAACAAGTCAAACTCTTTCAGCCTGCCTTTATAAGAGATGTGTTCCAGCTCTCTGACCATATTCACAGCCCTCCTCCAGACCCACTCCACCAGGTCCATATTCTTTTTTGTTGGGATGCAGTACTCCAGGTAGGGTCTCAGGTGAGTGACATAGGAAGGGGGAATATCCTCCCTTGACGTCCTGCCCACACTTCGTTTCATGCAGCCCAGGACACGTTTGGCTTTCTGGGATGCAGATGCTCACTGGTGGGTCATGTAGAGCTTCTTGTTAACCAGCACTCACAAGTCCTTCTCCTCATGGCTGCTCTCAATCCACTCTCTGCCCTGTCTTTATTTTTGCTTGGGATTTCCTTGACCAAGGTTCAGGACCTTGCACTGGGTTTTGCTGAGTTGTGTGAGGTTTGAACTGACCCACCTCTCAAGCCTATGAAGGTCTTTCTCTATGGTATCCCTTGCCTCCAGCACGTCAATGGCAGCACACAGCTACGTGTCTCCAGCAAAGCTGCTGAGGGTGCACTTAATCCCATCCTCTCTATCACTCATGAAGGTGTTAAACAGCAACATCCTCAATACCAGCCCCAAAGGAACATCACTCTTCACTGGTCTCCACTCAGACATCAAGCTACTGACCAGATTTCCTTGAGTGCAGCCATCCAATTCCTTTTCCACCAAGTGGCCCATCCATCAAATCCACATTTCTCCACTTTAGAGACAAGGATATTGTGCAGGACAGTGTCAAATGCTTTGCACAAGTCCAGGCAGATGATGTCAGCTTCTCTTATCCACCAATGTTGTAAAACTAACCTTTTGAACATCATGTAAATAAACCTTTTGAACACCAAACTAGTCAGTGCATTTTTCAGTCTTCACTGTTAGCAAGTATAGATCACTGCCAGAAACTTGGGTGATAGTGTTTTTTATTTTTTCTTGCTCTGTTGCCTGAGTGTCTACAAAGGGCTGCTTGTCTGTGCAAGTGCTATTAGTTGCCATGACAGTATTTGTGCTAGCAATAAAGGAGCAGTTAGTTTGAAATCTCCTGCTCCCAAAAGGTGCTTGGTGCCCACTATAAAACATGCAAAGACAGTCTGTCTTTCATGGTTCAGATCCCCAGAAAAAAAAATCAGATATAGGGCCACCAATTATTCTTAAAACACCGGCTTAACTGTGTTTAATTCTGTAAGGTAATGCCTTTCTGTAATTCTTTAATTCTGTGATATCTCACATAAGCAGTGTTAAGAAATCTGATTTCTTGATGGAGAAGGAACATTGATTTCTGATTGATTTCAATCAGAAAGATTGAACTCTTGGACCTATGGGCCGTACCACACAAGGAACTGAAGGACTCTGTTTTTAGGGTCAGTTCTGCTTTGAGGAGATCAGCATAAACAAGTTCCAGATGTCTCCTCCAACTTAAAATATTCTGTGATTCAATGAATCAGTGGATGAATTCCTTCAAAAATTACTCAGGGTCTTCTTTTAGTCAGATTTAGAGGGTGTTTTCAGGGGGCAGGGGGCACTGGCATGCTCAGTGTGACCAAATTCAGAGGGCAGTCTCTGGTTTATGTATATGCCAGTTTATAGCAATAAGGAAAGGGAAAGTATAGCTCAAAGGAACACTCTGAAGAGTAGGGTCTCTCATTTTCAACATCACTCAAAAACAACCAGAGCAGACCATTGCAAAACTATCTCATGGAGAAACTTCCCACAGATATGATATAGATAGAGAAAAGCTGTGTTCTTAAGAATGCAAAGGGTAATGACAGGAAAAATTGTCACCTGATGACACAGATTGTCATACAGTTCATAAAAGCATTTTACATTAAGCAGATATAATGCCCATCTAAGAATCTGAAACACTCAAAATTCTTTTAGTGCTTAACTCTCTCAGCTAGAACAATTGCACAAAGAGGATCTGTAGGCAGAACTGAAAAAAACAACATAAGGTGAAACAGACACTTCCCTTTTCCTAAATCAGTTATAAATATTATGCTATGGAAGGAGAGTAGCTACACAACTACCAAAATAAGTGATAAGATAAATAAGCAGTATATTAACTATGAGGCTATTATTAATGAAATAATTAAGTTATGAATATGTTGCAGAGCTTTCTCTTTGTGTCTTGTTCTGTTTTAACGTGCAAAAAAAGTATAAATGACTGAACTAGCAATATCTATTTCTATGAAAAGTATACATAATTTCACTAATTAATTAATTTAATTAATTAATAAAATTAACCAATTCTTATAACAAAATGGATTTGCAGGTCTCTTTTTAAATATGTTTCATTCTTCCTCTCATAATCTGTGTGAGATATAGAATTTGATATAATTAAAACTATAAAAAATAAGACTTGCTTCTTAAAAGTACTGAAGATTTGAATTGAAGGTCTATTTTCTGCAATTTTCACTCATTTGTTGACTAAGCAGAAGAACCTTTAACATTTATCTTGCTTTTATATCTTATATCATTTATTGCAAAAAATGCCTGTGGAAAGAAAGAACCAAGAATCACTATGACTAATCCCCAAAAGATATGATAGGATGTATCCGTTGTCCCTGAGTTTTGGCCTTTTTGTCTATTGACATTTACTTCTCCTTTTTAGAGCCATTAGGAAACTGTGAAACAGCTTCTGTAAGCTTCTGTTTCAGTGAATATACCCTGTGACAGGAGACCAGGACAAATCTGAAAATTATTTGCTGCAAATGAGCAGATCTTGAAATCCACAGGCTGTTGAAAAATAAGCAATGACAAGTAGGACCTTTTTGAATCATCAGCTTTCCACTTTTACTAGAAGAATAGCACATTAGCACTCTAAAGATATGTTTACTTCTACAAATTAGACAAGATGGAGAAAACTGAATTATCAAATAATGCAAATTAATGTAAAACAAAATGTAAATCAAAAGTAGCTTTTATTTATTTAACACTTACTAAAATTAATTGGAATTAGATGGGTAAAAACTGCTGTGACCTGAATTAAACTACATAAAACCAAAATCCCTATGTCTCCAGATCACCAGCTGACAAGAACTGCACTTCTGAGAACCCAGAGACTTCAGCAGAGACCCTATCCTGGAGTTAGTCTCTAAGTCAAAGAGCAAAGTTATTGATTCTGGATCTCAAGCTTGATCCAAGCTCTTCTCCTCTTTCAGCTCCATAGAAGGTGACTGAAGAATAAATAAAATCTTTCAGAATGAAGAATTGTTTTGTAATGAAGAAAGTATGCTGGGAATGGTTCCCAGACCTGCCACAGCCTCTTTTCTGACCTAAATCTATTATTCAGTTCCTTATCTGTAAAATAAGACAGTAATCCTTCTGCTCTCCAATTCTTTGTCTGACTTGGTTCCCTGAAGTGGCGAATCTTTGGAACAGCAACTTATTTCATTTGAGTATATTTCCTGGTCCTTCTATATCTACATTTAAATCTCAGTTGAGGTGACAGAGGTTCTTTTAATACAAGCAATTTAAAAAAATCACTGAGTGTTTTTTGGGGAATAGAAACATACCTGAAACCTGACAATGTAATACTGAAAGGTTTTCATGATAAAATAGCTGTATATAATGTCCACTTTGGAACAAAAAGAAGTGCTGGAGGAAGGGGTAAGTGCTGAATAAACTAGTAGCAAAATATTTTGCTGAAGGTCCAAGATATCAGCCTAATTACTTGAAATAATTTATATGAAAATATTACATTTTAATCAGTATATGGACGTGTGAGGTCCTGCATCCTTTTAGATAGGAAAGTATCCAATATCCAGGATGCTTTTCCTACACAGCAAGTTAGGCAGATTATCCCACTTCAACTGGCAAACTATCTTAAACTAATTAAAATTAATTACAACACTAACATGTATGCAGATTAATTGATGCACAAAAAAAATTATTAAATATATAAAAAGTTAGCAAAGTACTTTCAGACAGCACATACACTATCTGAAGAGGTGTATGAAGGGGAACTACACTGAGAATCTGCAAGGCAGCATGAAGACTGACTGAAAGAGCAAAAATTTCCTGGATCATTTCTCAAAATGATTCCCAAAACTATGCCTGTCATGGGGGACATTAAGTACCAATACAGCTGTTGGATAAAAACAAAACTAATCAAGCATGCATCATCACAGAGGGCAGTTTTATGATCCAGAAAGGAGAGGATTTAACTAGCTTGCTCAAGAAGGAACTAGTAGAAATTGTGAGAAATAGTGACTTTCAATACTTTTTGACCACAAGTTGCTTCAATTTAACAAACTAAGCGATGTTCTCCCTGAACAAACCAATATAAAATACTGTATTTTCTATGCAGAAAGTGACATAATTGAGATGTTTATTATTACTCTTTCCAATGTTCTAAGGCCGTAGCAGTAGTAGATTGATCAGGACACTATTTCAGAAGCTTAAATCCCAAAAATATTTGCTGAAATATATATATTTGGAAACAAGTTGTGTAAGATGTAAGACAATTTAAAAAATATTGTAATGCAAGGTTCAAGAAAGTAAGGAAGATATCTGCAGATCTGATAACTTGACAAAGAAAAATAAGTGAAATTTAGTTCATTAATAAATAAAGAGTGGGATTAAATAAATTATATGGATATGTCCTCCTAAGGCTCAATTTAGGAGAAATAAGTGTTAGTGCTACACGAAATGAATAAAACAGCTTTGGACATTTGTAGGTAATAATGACTTAGAACATAGATTCTAGGGATTCAGGGACTCTACTAACAAATCTACTGAACCACTAACAATTGTTTAAGCCATAGAGAATTAGAAAATATTAGAAAAAGCAAAACTAACAGTGATCAGGAAGAAAGGAATAGAGAGAAGATTAATCTTTAAGAGCCATGTGTTTAACTCCATTGCTTATGGAAATATATATAATGTCAGAAGTGTAGGAGAATAATAGGAAGAAGCCTAGAATTGTATAGCGTGGTTTGAAGAGAGCCGTAGATAACTACACACCCTCTTCAGCCTCCTCACTCAGGCGATAGATTTGGTAACAAATTACAAGAGACAGTCACAGTTTGTCTCCCAAGACAAGCATTTAATATCCCTCCTCCTTTCCTGCAGATCCACACACTGCCCTCTGTTCATCACCAATGTTCTCTGCATATAGAATAACAAAGGATGGATGTGGGCATACGTTTTCCCAAAACTTTCCACCTCAAAATGGCAGTCACAATGGAGCACTAGGAAATATCCCAACTTTCCCTGGGCTGAGTAGAGTAATAAGGTAAATATCATCTTACAAGACTTTCACACTCTTGCTCCTCTGGAGAACTAACTCATCTATGACAATCTACCCCTAAGCAAACATTTAGAAGATTGCAGTCAAGGCACTTATGGATGAAAGAAATGCAGCACATTGCATACATACACATGTTGGGTTTAGGTAGTATCAACTAAAAAAAAGTATGAAATAACATTGTATAACAGAGCAACCTAGAAACACTGATGAAAGGACTTCAAGTAATGAAGAACAGTAAATTAGGTACACGTTTATAAAGTAAATTTGCAACAAGGAAAAGTCAATATTATTTGTGAACTCTTTGAAGGGACTGATGGGTTAAAAACTGGCTGGATGGCTGGGCCCAGAGAGTGATAGGAGTGAGTAGTATTCCCCAGAGCTCAGTATTGGAGCCAATCCTGTTTAATATCTTTGTCCATGATCTATATGAGGAGATGAAGAGCATCCTTATTAAGCTGGTCAGAAGTGTTAATCTGCTGGGGGGTAGGAAGGCTCTGCAGAGGGACAGACTGGATCTATGTGCTGAGACCGATGGTATGAAGAAGAACAAGGCCAGGTGCTGGATCCTGCACTCGGGTCACAACAACCCCATGCAGCACCACAGTCTGGAGAGCTGCCCAGTGAAACAGGGCCTGGGGGTGCAGGTTGGCAGGCAGCCAGCTGACCATGAGCCAGCATGTGCCCAGGTGGCCAAGAAGGCAAATGACACCCTGGATTGTGTCAATAGTGTGGCCAGCAGAACTAGAGAAGTGACTGTCACTCAGAACTGGTGAGGCCACACCTTGAGTCCTGCATCCAGTTCTGAGACCCTCACTACAAAAATAAACTAAGGTGTTGGAGAGAGCCCAGAGAAGGACAATGGAGCTGGTGAAGGGTGTAGAGAGTAAGTCCTGTGAGGAGTGGGCTGAGGGAGCTGCAGATGTTCAGCCTGGAGGAATGGAGACTCAGGGGAGACTTTATTGCTCTCTAAAACTACCTGAAAGAAGGCTGCAGCCATGTGGGGCTCAGTCTCTTCTCTCAGGAAACCAGCAACAGGACAATAGGAGATGGCCTCAAGCTGGGCCATGAGAGATTCACTTTGGGCAACAGAAGGAATTTCTTCGTGCAAAAAGTTCTCAAACATTGACATGGACTGAGCAAGGTAGTGGTGGGGTCACCATCCCTGTTCAAGAAATGACTGATCATGACACAGTGCTGTAGTTTAGTTAACAAGATAGTGATGTCAAAGGTAGGACTTGATGATCTTGGAGGACTTTTCCAAATTTAATGATTTTATGCCTCTATGGTCCTATGATTCTATAGCATGACAAAGACATAAAAAGTCACTCTTTGAAGTCTGAATACCAAATTGCACTTAAAATACTGTAGGCAGACTTCTTAGGAGTGCATAGATAAGTTGAAAGGAATTCAGAAAGGACCATCGAAAGTCATGCTGTTACTGCAGCAATTCTCATCTTATTAAAGAGCCAAAATGCTGGTATATAAAAGCAACAGCTTTTAAATAATGAAAGAGTAAAACCATCAGACAAGACCAGAGACTACAAGGATGAAAGGCTTTATACATGGGATGGCAAGATAAACTTCAAAATTTGACTTTTGAACAGGAGACGTATTTGTTCATGTCCAGAAAAGAGACAGAACTCCACATTTTACACAATTTGAACTATACGAGGAAAAAAAATAAGAAATATGCTTTGAAGCACATCATGATTGGGAAAAGGAAAATAACCATATTTTATGTGTCAGTATTCCTTTATCTTCTTTATCAGAAGGGTAATATTGAGGGCAATATAGAATACATTATGCAACATAGTAATAAAGAAGAATAATGAAGAAGTTTCCCTTGTTTATGAAATATTTATTTTCATTATGTCACTACCAGAAAAACTAAACCTCTTTTTTGCTTTAAACAAAGTCATAAGGAGAAAAGTTCTGTTCTGTTGTCTTTGACAAATACAAGTATTTAAATCATATGGAATCATTTTGTTTTATAAATTTATGGCAAGGACTAGTAACAGCAGGAGCCAATGTATTCTTTAAACATATCAAGAAAGGAGGAGAAAAAAACCAAAATAAATAATAATAAGAGTAGATAGCAAATTTCAAAGATTTCTTGGAAGGAAAAAATGAGGAAAAGTGGAAGCAAATACCTAACATTTCAAATGATCTTTAAAGAAGTTACAACAGAAATAGGCAAAAAATTAAAAAAAAATATAAGGAAGACAGTCAGATAAATATCAACAAACAAAGGTGGAAAGAGGATGAGAAACAGACCAAGTAGAATATAATTTAAAAACCATATTAAGCAGAGACAGTAAAAGATAATGTCAAGACAGAATCAACAAATAATGAAAAGGCAGAGAGAACGGGCCAGACAGAATTCAGCTCCAAAGCTGCTGCATCATCTGAGTCTGCACCCTATGAAGGAAAAGTTTTGAAAAAGTGATATACTAAACTGTCAGTTCAAAACTGGAGAAAAATTACTGAGAACTGAGTGGTAAATGTCTTTTTCATCTCTAATCTTTGCTCTGAGAAAAGTTAAAATTTATTTATCACATATTACAGTATGATAAGTCTATATTTTGCTGAAAGAAAATAAAGGAATTTGAGAGAGAAAACAGAAGGCAACCATAATAAAAGTTGCCAGAAGGTAGAATAAAAGGAAACCCTCATTAATTTTATTTTTCCTGAAATACAAGACTTTTTTCCAATACTTAATGCCACTATATCTTATAATTTGAGAACTCTGTTGAAATAATGCTTTTTCTCCTTTTCATAAACCTAGAGGATTTCAATTTGGTTGATCTCAAATCAAACTGGACACATGCTATGGAAAAATTAGTGCTAATGAATTCCTGCTTGAATGCACCATCTCTGAATTTTTAGTACATTTTAAGAAAAGATCAACATCAGGCAACCTAGGAATATTTCATTTCTCCAATGTTTGTTTTTCTCAAAGGGACGCTAAATTCGAATAACATTTGGAAGACTCAGAAATACCTCACACATTAGCAATCACTCCTTGTCAATAACTGAATATAAACCAAAATGCTTGGGTCTCTTTTCATCATTATTGCACTTGTTTACAAAGTGATCTGACTTCAAGTTTTTTAACATGTGCTTTGATTCCATGGAGATGCATATTTCTTTGAAGCACTTACATTTCTGCAATCAATGCTCTATTTTGCCTAAGTGACCATTAACTTTATCAGCAATACTGCAAGCTGCAGAAAGTTGTTGCAGATACTTTAGCTGTAGGATCAGCAGAAATTGGAAATACAGATTAGGGCTCACTTCCCTCTCATCATGAATGGGTAATTCTAAATTACCTTTGGACAAAAGAGACAAAAACAATACTGAAAATTCATAGCTAGAGAACAACCTCCTTATGCAGCAGGAATGTGTGTCATAGGAGGTAACAGTCAAGAAATAATTTTTCCATTGCCTTCCCTTCTTGCATTTTTCTTGCAACAACTACTGACCAAAGCTTCCATTCGGAACATTATCAGTAGCTGTAATGTCAGAGCAGAATTGCCCAATTTTACATTGAACTAGCACTGTCCTTGTTAAAGCTGTAGGTTTCAAGCAGCACTTTTTCTACCAGACCATTAATAATTTTTCGGTACAGGTGAGTAGGACATGCTTTCCTACTGCCTTTATTCCAAATCAAGATGAAAAATTATATTATCATAATTTTATTAATTTTTCAAGCAGAATATATTTCAACTATATAGGCTGTTGAGTTTCATTTTGATCCATTATGAGCCATTACATTATTAAAAGACCATACAGTTTTCAAACAAAAAACAAAGATATTTCTGAATGAAAAATGTACATTATTATATACTTATAAGATACGTATATAATATACTTATTGCAAATTCTTTGTAATGTTCCATATGTCCCAAAAACTGTTTTATTTGGTAGACAGCATTCCCCCTACAATGATGACCAGGAATACTTTGGCTCCTTGTTTTTCAGACCACTGCCCATTTACCTTCGTCTGCACTGGGGTAAACACTGTCTTCGTGTCAGTCTATAAAGTCATTTCTTGAAAGATTTGTTTAGTGTGGTTCATTACCATGAAACTTAGTGTGGGTAGTATTCCAAGGATTATGTGCAAATGAGAGCATCTGTAATTCTAATGCTCACAATTTAGCTCTGTTTTTTGCTGTTGACCAGGCTTATTAACATTTTTAACTTAGAATATTATTTGTTGAATAGAAAGCATTGCAACCAATGATCACTGTTGGGTATTATAAAAAATTCCCAATTTGATAGAATTAACTGAGAAATTATGTCCAATTTCCTTGTAGTATTACTTTGGGTACAAAATTGCCAGAGAATGAAATAATACGTTATTCCAACAGTACATATCCAATGTTATAGTATCCGAGTTTATGTCACCATATGATACGGTCTTCCAAAACAAATAACATGAGCAAAAATTTAAGTGCTTGGCTATATAATCACTGGCACTCTGTCAAAGTTCCTATGTGTGAATACTGACCTGAAAAAATGAGTACTATATTTTAGATTGACTTTGAAGTTCTAGAATTCACTTCGGGCCAATGGGAAAATGAAACAACTGAGAGAATAAAAATGTTTGGGTTTATAAGCTCTTTTCTTAAAAGTCAGCAAGATATTTTGTCCTTTTTTTTAATGACGGTTGAACAAATAGGAGAGAGAGGACTGATAAATGCCAATTTAGAAATTCAGATTTGTTAAGAAATTTTCAGACTGAGGCACTTATGGTTATTTGCTTAAATAACTCAACAGTATCTGTTTGTATATTTAAAACTGATTAGAGGAAGTCTGAAAACACCCAAATAGGTGAGGAATCCCCACAATACTGATATCCCTGTAGGCTTGATAGAGTTTCACCCTGAAATACTGGTTATAGATATTGCCTTACACATGTGGACTGAAGCACAGTAATTGAGTCCTTGTGCATATAGCAATTAGAAAACCAATGCTAATTTTGAGTAACTGGCATTGGTATTTCATTGGTAATTGAGAATTGGCAATTCAGACCTGGTTCTCCTTGCTATATAATGGAACAATTTCAATTCTCCATATTGATGTTCCAAACAAGGCACTACAATAGATAGCTACAGATCACCTAAGAATAAATTGTAATCCTACACTTTGATAATAATTGCTACTTATCTCTGTTGCTTGATTTTTAAAATATATTTTAGGATAAGGGTATTGATTTGGACAATGAATTTGCATTTATGAACAGTTTATTTAAAATTCGAAGATTACTTTTGAGCAGTTTCTATGATTTTTCTCAGACATCAAAGTACATGAATTTTTGATAAATTGTGGAAAAAGGAGACCCAAGGATAGAGATTAATCATTTGAGGAATGTCATCTCTTTTCTGTGGAGTCTGGAGGCAATACCAATGACTACCTAAGACTAGGTATCACACCTCTGGATGGAAACTGTCAGGTAAATTGGATCCTGCTTAAATTAAATATTTTTCCTCATAAAAAGCCTGATCTTCTTTACTAAATTTCTCGCTAGAACAATTTTTAAGAGCACAAAACTTTATCTTTAATTTGCATTCCAGGGAAAGGAACAGAAAAATGCATTTCAGTGTAGTTCAGTTTGACCTAAAGCTATGTCTTCTTGAATTTCTGATGATGAACTCTTACTTTCCTTCTGTATGAATTCTTCCATATGGATTGTTATATAGAAAATATATGCTACAAAGTGGAAAAAAAATTAAAATAAAAACTTAAACATTGTGTTAGAAAAAAATTAAAAGTTTTCAACATTCTCATTTCCTCCTTTCAAAATAATATTTTTTTTAAAAAGTATATTATGAAATACATTTTGATTAAAATGGTATGTTCAAGTGCATCCTAAGAGCAGGCATGAATTTTCACTCATGTTTTACACGTCATGGTTTGTTTGCTGGAAGCTCATAAGTTAAACTCCAGAGATGACAAAGGCCCTCTGAACACCTTGAACCCTGAAAGGAACACCCAAATTCTTGAATTTACAGTCAGGCAGAACTGTGGAATTAGGATTTTTAAATATTTGAAATTTCCCTTGATTGCATACATAAAATTCTGTTTTACAGGAATTAAAATGGATATCGTATAGTTTAGTTTGTTATATTAAATACATTGATTTAAAGAAAAAAAAACTCAAGTATTTATGCAGTTCTGGCCTATTCAGCATAACGGCCAGAACCCAAGATGCAGAAAATAATATAGTACATATTGACAGCCAGAATGGTATTCTGACAAAATTAGTCAAACTGTGGTTTTGTTCTGGTTAGAAACATATTTGGGGGCAGGACAAAGATTATATAAATAACACCTCAGAACTGAAACTGGGATGAATTTCTCTTTCTAAGAGAAACACACAGTATTTTGCAAGGTAAATATAACTGCCCTGCTTTTCTTCTGAGTAAGGAAAGATTAGGTCTATTTGAGTTAATTTATTTGTTAATATGCATTGATATCTGCTATTATTTTTTCAAAAATGCAAAATACTACTTTTTCATGTTCAGTTCTTATAGTGTGCCAGTCATGCTGGTAAGTGAGGAAACAATTCTGCATCTGCAGACACAATGCAATCCTTGGAACTCCACAGACTCTTTCCAGATTCTGAACAGAAATTGTGGGATTTACATATTGCCATCTGAGGTGAACATATTTAAGCTCACTTCATTTAAAACTGACTTGATTTGTTGACCTGAAAAATGTTGGCTAGTATTACATTGGTTCTGTTCATCCACCAACCCTCAGCTCTGTTGAGACAAAATATCAACTCAGGTGAGAGTTTAGGAAGTCTTAAGCATGTTGCATTCTCTTCTACTATTTAATCTACTAGTTTTCATCAAGATTTTTTCTTCAAGCTTTAACTTATTCTCTTCATTTTCTGTCTCTCATTTGTTCGTTTGAGTTTTTTCAAGCTGTCTATGACTTTTATATCAATATTAATGGTTAACTGAAAAACAGAATTAAACATCTTTTCTTCTCCTCCACAGTCTCCTTTACACCATCTTATGATAAAGAAGATAATAGAGCCAATACAAATAATCACCTTCTTTTCACTTTTATTACAAACAGAAAAAACTTCCACCCAAAACACACTAAAAAGAAAATGCTCTGGCACAACACACATGGGAAGTCAATCCCTAAGCAATGTCTAGTCAACCCCTAAGCTAGAGAAAGCTAAAAGATACATTATTATGAAGCCAAGTACTCTGGTGATACCTCTCTTACTGTTACACAAACAGGCTCCATCTTGAGTACATCTCCTTTTCCAAAGACACAGCATGGCAGCAGAGTCCATACAGAACCTGGTAAAAAACAGACTGTAAGATGTAAACCTACACCAAATTCGAGAAGACACAAATTCTTTTGCTCTGCAAATTAACTCCTGACTTAACACAGACCACCCTTCAGCTTTTTTCAGCTATCACCTAGTAAGACTTTATTACTCCTTTCTTCTGCATCTTTTTGACTTCATTCACTTATAATCAATCTTTGAGCAAATATTTTAATTTAGAAAGCCAAAGCGTTCCTTCTTTTTTAACAGAAATTAATCCATTTGCTCAAGTAACTTTAATTACAAAAAACCCCAGTTACATCTAAGTCTTCAGTAGTGTGTTAAGTGGAATGCATAGAAAGCATTTGTACTTGACAATAGACCATGTTAGCAATGGTAGATGTAAAGGACATTTTATCATGAAAAATCAACAGCTACTTATAGCTTAAAGCAGGTTCTGGGTAAATCTGAAGAATAATCATTTGAAAGATTCCACCCTTGAATTCTGTTAGAAATAGTTTAACCTGATACATCATTTCCATTTTTAATGAGTATATAACTTTTTCTGTCTAAAGGCTGCAGCTTATTTAATACAGAAATTTCTGGCTAGCTAAACCATATATTATGATTCCTAACATACTGAGATTCCTTTTTTTTTTCCCTCGATATCAAGCACTGTTATTCATGGTTTATTAATTGCTATGTCATTGCACTGTAATAGAGTAAAAAAAAAAAAAAACAAAAAAACAAAAAAACAAAAAAAAACCCAACAATCCAAAACCCCAATAATTCTAACCTTTTTTCCTGTAAAGAAGCAAGCTACTTTACACCACTGATAGCTCATGGATCTGCAGATACAGTAGAACACATGCACTGCTAATCCATGTTTTTCTGGTGACAACAGGGAAGCTGGACTTCATAAAAATCTAACAAAATTCAGACAGAAGGGTATGGCCAAGGTAACTGAGTACCGAAGGTATTTAAGTTAGTTAATTAACTATGCCCTAAACAGTGTTTGGAAAACATCATTTATTCCTATGGAAAACAAACTTCACAACATTCCACACCTGCTGTCACCTATTTTCCTCAGTTGAACCAAGACACTGAAAAATTACCTGGACTCTACATCTTCATGTACTCTCCTTGTACACAGAACTGGATGAGATACAACCTCTGTTCTTCCTTGTGCAGCCCCTTTTGATTCTTTAGCTACAAACACGGCTCATTCAGTCATTTTCCTATCCCAGGACTGATTTTTCAATTTCCAGATCAAGAGCCAAGATCTCAAAATCAAGCTTTGAGCAGGGAGAGTTTGGCTGAGCCTCTAAAAATGGGTTTTGCAGGGGCTCCCTCACTAGGGTGGTCCTTACTCACCTCCCACCCCCATCAGAAAGCTGTGAAGATTTTGGCAGAGTAAGGGTTTCCAGAACCAGGCCATTAAAGCAGCAGGGTTTTTACTTCAGCAAATATTGAGAGGGGCACAAAACAAAAACCCCCAAAACAAAAATAAAAATGCCAAAAACCTGACAGACAAGGATCATTATAGAACTCATTATGGAGAAAACAGAGACGTAATTTCTTACTCGTGCACAAGCAGGAAGCTGAGGACAAAGGAGTCACAGTGGAGAAATCAGAACACATCTTGATGTTTTGTGCCCCATCAGAGAAAGGAAAGGCTATTTAAGTAGCAATGTTGACTATAGGGGTAGTTACAGCTCGTGCTGGGGTACCAATGACTGTAGCAGAAATTATTTTTACTATCTGTAGTGTGTTGCCATGTGAAGTGCCCATTAGCAGGTGGAGAAGAGTCAGTGAGTATCAGTAAGCTCTGGGAGCATCTTCTGGTTCAGCTTCTCTATCAAGTTTTTGTACTCTGATAGCGCTTTGAAATATGAAAGAAATACATGAATACTTCAGAGGATTTGCTTCAAAAGCATGTTCCTGATCTGCCCTGAAACATTAATGTGGGTTCCCTTCCTAGGCCAAAATTGAAGTATAAAATCAATGACTTCATTTTTTTTTCTCAATTAAAGAAAACAAATATTAACTTTCTATTGACCTCAGTGATCTACTATTAGGACCATGGTAAAAACATATTAAATAGCATTGGATATGTTAAGATTTTTGCCAACAAGATGTGTATGCAGCTGGCCTGGCCAGGATCACTTCTGTGCTGCACCGAAGAGACTTGGCAGTGGAGTCCTCACAGCAGCTCTGGGCCCTCTTGACTGGCAATGACAAACACCACAACCTTTAGTAGTTGTGAGATGTTAGAACTGTAATTTGGGTCAAAATCTTGCTTCCTTCAGTCTCCACAGATTTTAGGCCACATTTTTGCCTGCTGTCCATTTTTTTTTGGCTAGAATTTTTTGGGGGGGTTGTTTGTTTATTTGTTTGTTTGGGGTTTTTGGGGGGTTTGGGGTTGTTGTTGTTTTTGGTTTTGTGTGTGTATGTTTGCATATATTCCTGAAATATATGTTTGCAGTTTGTTCTCCTGAGCAACTAACAGGAAAAGAGCTGCTGTATGTGATAAAATGCAATCTTGCTGACATCTGCATTGTATTATAACAAAGGATTTTTACAGTCAGCTGGGCTTTGATTTTTCCAACTTCAAGACTTTTAGTCTTGACATAATACATTTCTTAATTTTACTGCTGGGAATAGTGTTTTAGAAACAATGTCCTGTGTTTTCAATAGAGGGGTTTTAACCTTGTCACCCCTTTAACCCTTGTTTTACATTTTGGTTTTAGTGCCTACGCACACATTTCCAGTCATAATAACTCCAATCTTAACAATTTTATTGCTAATTTCTTCATTCTGAAATATCAATGCCCTGTCTTCCTGCTGTGGAAGTGCATCCTTAAGAGCTGGAGATGACATTAAACCTTAGCCAGTCAAGGCAGCGCTCCGGATTGTTGGCATGGCACATCAGTGTTACCAGCTCCTGTGCCTCCTTCCTGTCGTGCCTGATGAAATGGAAGAAGATGGGTCAAATGAAGGGAAATAACAGTTCATGTTCCTGTAATCTTCTGCCATCAGTTGTACAGCAGTGTTCACCCCATTAACTTCAGCCTTACTTATCCTACTTTAAAATGCTGTAGAAAAATCCAGCCTGTGTGGTCTCTTTTGAATGGTTTTTATTATTTATAAGTCACTCTCCAGTTATAGACCAGATGATCAGCTGGTGAATTCAGTACAAATTTACTGGCCTAAAGAAAGTTTCTTTGAAACTAGTGAGGATGCAGCTCAGACAAATATCGTCTTTTGGCTTTAAAGTCCTATGTATCAGCATGTATGTGTGAGATGAGTAAAAGATTCAAGTGGCATATTAAAAATAAACCAGTGTTTATGTGCTTTAGGAATTTGATGTCTGGGATTGAGAGAAAAAATAAGGTCAGTTGTGGGGCTTTCTGTTGCATTTAAAATTTTAAAAGAGAGGTGCAAAAAAATACATATTGTAAAATTAATTTTCACAAGGCTAAATTTAACAAGTAAATGCTCCAAAATATCAAGTGCTGCTTTCCAGTAAATATCATTGAAACACCTGAAAAACTAAATAATATACTTTCTACTTATTTTGGAGATATAAGTTTGTCCTGTAAATGCAACATTTACCTGTCTGCTGTGAGCTAACTGGGTCTTTTTCTCAGAATTCCTTAGCTATATTTCCTGGTGTAGCCTATCTACACTGCGAAGGGATGGTCTCCTCCATCAGAACTTCCTTCACGCGTTAGAAAGAAATATATTAATATACAAAAGAAAGGATGCTGGTTTTGCTTTCTAGATCTTTCCTCCTAGTAAAATACTGCATATTCACTTCATCTTTTCCTTTCTCTACATGTACCCCTACTCCCAGACTGAGTTCTTATTGAATTTAATGTGGGAGTAAGGTATCTCTCTATCTAGTTGTTTCTTTTTCAAGAGCAGAATTATTTCTGTAGTCTTCTGTTCTGGAGAACAAAGCAAAAACATCTCCTTGTGCCTTAGCAAATACAGGATTTTAAATTGTGGAGTGCTCACCAAAGTACTTAGGTTTCCTTAGAATTTATCACTGAAACAAAATAGTTGCCTTATTTTAAACTCTACTAAGAAGAATCTGTTTTTATTAGCGTGCATTGCTTAATCAATCTGGTCTTCCCACTGAGATTAAACTGACAAACTGTTATTGGTATCAATGGTATTCAGGATCAGATCAGATCTACGTACAGCACAATCAGTAGTTTTGTCATTCTTAAAAGGTTTGGTTTGGAAGCAAAAAGCTGTTTTGTCAGTGGATGTCCAAGAGCAGCTCAAGAAGAAAAGATGTAGATTTAAGACTCCATTTAAGTGTGCCAGTCTGCACTGAAAAAATTCACCTGTGAACCGGATCTTGGTTTCTAAACAGAAGTGGCACAAGTGTGGCAGTGGTTACTTCAGCCACTGGGATGAGGGGCTTGCTCCAGAGCCAGGCTGAAATGCCTCATATGGACAGAAAGAGAGGGCAGCTTGATTGCTTCCTAACTGCTCCTTGCTCAATAACCATCCTTCTCTCTGACTCCTCAGGGTGCTTGGCCTCATCATGACTTAATTTGCTGTTTCCACAGATGTGTTTTCATTACGTGAAATAAAATAAATCAGTGATCTCCTACACCTCATGGATTTATGTGACCCCTTCAAAGTAGATTTTTTTCTGTTAACAGAAACTGAAAATCTAGACATTTCCTTGCCAAATTTTCTGTGACCTCAAAAAAGGAGATGATTGAAAATGTCTCATCATAAATTACAAAAGGGATTATAACACATTGAAAATCAACATGGAAAAAGAATTTAAATGACTGAAACAATCTTAATCAGTATTTTGCATCTTATTTACTGAAGCATGTACAGCATCTGCAGCACTTCAGGTCATACCAGAATCACTTCAGATAGATTCCAAACTTCACATAAATGAAACTTCTCTTCAGAAATGACAGCTCTAGAACCAATTTTTTTATAGTCTTCCTTAATATTAGGAAAAATTTGCAGAAACGTTTCTTGTTATGACGCCTTAAGTTTTGGCTTTCTTGTTTTTCAGATTCTGTGCTGCCTAGGAGTGCAGTTCTGAGCCTCATATTAAGTGCCAGTGAGCTCTCTTCACAGAGTAGATAGACAAAACAAATCCTTTTCCTGCTGAAGACCAAGGACAACTTTCAAGCATGAACAACGGTGGACTGAAGGGAGGGACAAGAAGGATGAGAGCTCACAAACTGAAGATGTAATTGGACAATTAAACCCCAATATGCAAATGAACCAAAACTTACAAAAGTGTATGACCTTGTGACTGGTTAGCCATTTTGTGACCATTCTTAGTCCATCTGGGGTGTATTCCTGGTCAGGCTCTTGTCCTGCCCAAGGTTAATCCTGGAGGCCTTTCTATAAATATCTACTTTAGCTCTGTCTGGTCTCTGCTTCAGGTCAGCCTTCCAAGGCATCAGTCAAATTCTGTCCTGAATCTTATTTTCTTTCTGTTAAAGCTAATAAGTGAAAAAATATTTAAACTATTAAATGTAAGGTTTGTGCCTTTTGAATACTTATGCGTGCAGTTGACAGAAGGGAACAACAATTCCCTTCAAATGTTTAATTCTTAAAAAAAGTAATCATTTCCCCACATAACTTTCAACCACATTTTATCATCACATTTGTTGTAGGCTGAACTGAAACAGTTTCTTAGGTTAGAGAAATTCTACATTATATATATATACACCTATATAGCTCTGCCTTGGAAAAAAACATTTACTCATATTTTGTATGCTTAACAGATTCAAAGTGTGGAATTCAGAAATACATAACACATGGACCCTCCCACATTTTCAGGCAAACAGAACTAATTTTGTTTCATATACTTAATCACAAATAGCAGGTTACCTCTGAGGCATGCAGCCACCTTTCTTTGCCAGAAGTGATGTGTTATCTTTACTTTTTGCTCAGATTTGCTGCTAAAAACAAATGAAAGGAAGTGCCATAGTACAGAATTTGCATTCAGTAGCATGAGTCTCAACCATGAGGTGAGACTTAAAGTAAACCTTTGCCTGTGATGATAAAGCTGAACTTGGATACCATTGAGCATAGGAAATCTAAGAATTTCCAATTTTTTATAGAGAGTGGGTATGTTACTTCTCCTACTTTCAGGAGATTTGTACCCAGTATTTTGAGTGATTGCACAGAGTATGAGGCCCTGCACCATCTGCTTCAGTACCAGGTCCATTGAATGCCCTGCTTGCTTTCCTTTCCACCCTGCTGCCTACCCTCCACCTTATCTCGGTGGAAGCACTACTACTACCCAGATTTGACTTTCTGGGAATCATCTATCCCCAAATAATTATATTTTTCGCATCAGTTCAGTGGTCATCAAAGGACTCACACAGTCACCACAAGTTTGCACTCAATATTTATACCTTTATCATAACATCTAGAGGTATCCTAACCATCAGGAAAGTATTTTAAACTCACTTATATTTACAGATTTAAGCTGTTACTTGTTGACTACTAAATTTAATACCTGAAGGAATAAAAGAGTTCACAAGAGGGATGTTCCCAATATTTTGTCAAACTGTTAGCAACATTCAAACAAATTAAAAAAAAAAACAAAAACCAAACCAAACCAAACCAAACCAAACCAAAAAAAAAAAAAAAAAACAAAACCAAAACCAAAACAAAACAAAAAAAAATCATTCAATCCAGTCTATTGCACAGGGCAGACTTTTTTAGATTCCTTCTAGGTCCAGCCTGAGAAAGAGACAGCTTGGGAAGACCTTATTGCAGTCTTTCAATACTTAAAAAGGACTTAGTCTTTCAACATTTAAAAAGTGCTTATAAGAGGGTCTTTAGCGACAGGGCAAGAGCTAATTGTTTTAAATTCAAAGACGATAGATTTAAATTTGGTATAAGAAAGAACTTCTGTGCAATAAAGTTGGCAAGACCTTGGAAGGAGCTGTCCAGAGCAGTTGTGGATGCTCCATGGCCTATGCCGCATCCCTGGAAACATTCACAGTAGGGTTGGATGGGGTTTTGATCAACCCGGTGCAGTGAGAGATGCCTCTACCCCACCCTGTCAGGGGGGTTGGACATTATGATCTTTAGAAAGACTCTTCCAACTCAAATCATTCTTATCATTTGGTGTATATAGAATTGGAATTTTTTTTGTCATGAAGAAACAGGCTATTCTCATACCAGTATCCCAATTTGAAGTTATGCTGTGTTTAGTCTTCTCATATTTTAGTACAAAATAGTGAGAAAACCTTAAAAAAGACAAATGAGAGCATCTTCTACTCATAACTCATGTTAAGAAAAGTAATAGTAAACTGTCAACTAGAATATGGCACTAAGTGCCACATCCAATCTTTTTCTAAACAACTCCAGGGACAGTGACTCCACTACCTTCCTGGGCAGTCCAGTCTAGTGCCCAATCACTCTTTCTGCAAAGAATGTTTTCCTAATGCCCTGCCTAAACTTCCCTTAGTGCAGCTTAAGACTGTCCTCTTGTCCTGTCACTGGTTGTCGGAGAAAATATTGACCTCCACTTGGCTACAGTCTCCTTTCAGGGAGTTGTAGAGAGTGGTAAGGTCACCCCTGAGCCTCCTTTTCTCCAGGCTAAACAAGACAAGTTCTCAGCCACTCCTTACAGGCCTTCTATCCCAGACCCTTCACCAGCCTTTTTGCCCTTCTCTGGATGTGTTTGAGCATCTCAAATCTTTCCTTGGGGGCCCAGATCCGGACACAGCACTCAAGGTGTGGCCCGAGTACAGGGGCACAGTGCCGAGTACAGGGGCAGAATGACCTCCCTGCTTCTTCTGGCCACACCATTCCTGATCCAGGCCAGGATGCCCTTGGCTTTCTTGGCCACCAGGGCACACTGCTGGCTCATGTTCAGCTGCTGTCACCAGTACTCCCAGGTCCCTTTCTGCCTGGGCACTGTCCAGACACTCTATGCCCAGCCTGCAGTGCTGCATGGGGTTGTTGTGACCAGAGCACAGGAGCTGGCACATTGTCTGGCTAATTCTCATATTGCTGGATTTGGTCCACCTATACAGCTGGTCCAGGTCCCTCTGCAGAGCCTTCCTGCCCTCCAGGACTTGGTGCCATCTCCAAATTTACTGATGGAGGACTTAATCCCCTCATCCAGATCATCAGTAAAGATATTAAACAGGATGGGCCCCAACACTGATCCCTGGGGGACACCATCAGTGAGTGGACACCAGCTGGATTCAACATCATTCATCACCAGTCTCTGGGCTTGGCTGTCCAGCCAGTTCTTAACCCAGTGAAGGATGAAAATGTCCAAGCCATGGGCTTTTCCAGGAGTATGCTGTGTCAAAGTCTTTTCTGAAGCCATCAGGAGGGTCACCTGGTCATAAAAGGAGATGTTTGGACATTTTGGTCAATAATGTTTTTAGGAATCCTCAATCTTTCCTGAGAAAGTAATAAATAATAAGACATGCTGACAAAATTTTGACACTAGAAATTCCCAATGTGATTCTACTGTTATGTAATGTCTATCCAACAGCAAATTATGCATCTGTTTCTTCATATGGTTGTCTAATTAGGCTCTTTGCATTTTGAAAAGGAAAGATTTTGGTTTGCAAATGCCATCTAATATTTGGTTTGTTTGTTTTAATCAGTATTGAGAGAAACTGTACTATCCTGACCACCCTTCTAATCAATTATTATACCCTTGCCATTTTCCTGTGAGTTGCTGTAACTGCTGTATTATCTTATTAAAGAAGTTGTGGTCTCGACCTACTGAGATGTCAGTCTTGGAATGGTCTGTGCTTTAGGATGTCATATCTAAGAGGGGTTATACTGCAGTAAGAGTCAGAACGACTGCTTTATTTTTCAGTACTTGAACGATTCAGTGTAGTTGGGTAAAAAATGCTTTGTGGCCTATCAGCCACTTGTTAATAACACTATTTGAAGTCAAACATCTCCTTCTTTTTCATTCTTTATACTCAGTTTTCAAATAAGTGCCCAGTTTAAATTTCCAATTTGCAGTTAAGGGTGTGAACACTGGAATTTGCTAGAAGTATATGATGTTGTGTGCATTCTGGTGTTGGAGAAGTAAGACATAATTCCGGGTTTGTATCCACTGTAAAAATATAGAACCATTCCATTGCAATATAATGTAAACAAAAAGAATGAAGAGCAAACAGTCCTGAACATCTGCTATGGTTATCAGTGCCTTAAGTTTCATTTGAGTATACATGTAAAATTAGTCATATATCAGACCTTTTCCAAGGGAAAACTAATGGCAATAATTAAACTGATAACACAGTTTTATATCCTCTGTCTGATTAATCTCATCAGTTGAATGATAGCGAAACTCCCATAAAAAAATATAAGAACTTATGGATTTGTTGCAGAAAAAACAGATTTCCCTCAGAGAACTTACATTTAGTTTAATTCGTTTCCGGTTAATATAAATTTCTAATCACTGATCTGTAACTGAGGTAAAAAAGAAGACATAAACAGTTAAACACCTTTATTCCCCCACTTCCTAGGCTCATCTTAAGTTGAGCACCTCTCCTGACCCCTTTCTTCTATCAACTTCTTTGTTTTCACTGTGAGTTAAACTCAGACCATCCAACATCCTTTGGATGTGCCATGCAGGAATTTGGAGTTGCGTATAAGAGTTTCTTACTGCTACTACTTGCTCTGTGCTGGGCATCCCCCCTTCTCTGTGCTTCTCAGTGCACAGCCTCCAGCACAGGATCTTCATGGGCTGCAGTCCCATGGGGTTTCCCTGGCTCCCCATGGATCATGTGCAGGTTGCTGTCCATCGGGGTATTCCTCCTCTGCATGAATTATCTCCTCCCAAGACCACGTCTCCTGCTAGGGACCCCCAAATTCTTGTTCCCCAAGAGCAGCTCCTTGGTGTCTCCTCACATCCCTTTTCCTTTTCCTTTTCCTTTTCCTTTTCCTTTTCCTTTTCCTTTTCCTTTTCCTTTTCCTTTTCCTTTTCCTTTTCCTTTTCCTTTTCCTTTTCCTCCTGATACCAGTGCAGTGTGGTTCATGGCCTCCTCCCAAGCAGGTGACCCTGCAGCCCACCCTGATATCCCCATCCTGCTGGATGTGTCCAATGCAGTATGCCAAGCTAAATATAATCAGCTGGGTTTGGAAACAACTGAAAGCAGATTATTCTACCTGAATGACATGTGGCTTGAGTGTGCAGTTTTGTGTTACCAGTGCAGTTGTACATTACCTGCTGAAAGGTTTAATTGGTGTGAATGGAGTGATGACAACCAGGCTGTCTACTCTCAGACATGAGTGGAAAATGACAGGAATGAACCAGGGTTGCCCTTGCACAAACCTCAGAGAGCTGGGTCCCTACCCCTTTGTGCATTGTTCTGTAGTTTCTAAGGTAGTTTCTAAAGTAGGATTCTTACAACTGTACTTGCAGTTAAATTAATGCCATGATTTCCAGTTCTGGAGTGCACGTTACAGAGCTTAGAAATTCCCTTTCTCCCTTGATTAGAAATTATTTTATCTTCAGGTTGTGTAAGGCACTCCTCCACTCAACATACCTCAGGTGTAGAATTAGCAGTTCAGTGGACAGGCAAGTCTCTTTCTGCCTCTGATACACCTCATCAAGCACATGTTACTGGTAACACAGGGTCCATTTCAGGAAGGACTGCTGCAGAAACTCCTCTTTTCAGCATTTTCTTTCCCACCCTCTGAATGGGAGGAGGCCCATTCGTGCCTTTGAATATGTATATTTAGGTCTTTGCCCTGCTCATCTCACGTATAAAAGGTGGGAAATGCAACTTTTAAATAGCGGAAACATGCGGCATTTTTCATGCTGTTTACTAACATGCAATTTATCTCCCTTGTCAGGAATCATTTCCTCATTGTTTGTTTCAAATTAAAATGACACTTTTTTAATACAAATGAGGAGTAAATCAAAGTGAATTTCTTTTAGGGATTAGTGATCATACCATATATTGCTAGTATCACACTCTTCAATGTTTTTTGTGATCAGCAATATTTACAATGCTGATTTCCTCTGCTTACCACTTCATTTCTAGGGAAATACACAGTAGTAATTTTGTGGTTTCATGAGTTAACCCCCTTCTAGCTTCCAAGTATTTTAGAAAAAGTTTCATTGAAATTCAGTTCAAAAATGAATGTAATTTACTCCTAGTTGATAATAAGAGATCATCTGGCTTCAGCAGGCTCGCGTGACTGAGTTTAATAAAACATTTGATGAAATCTTGATTGGATCACACAAAGCTTGGTATTTGGGAAACATCAAGTGTGATTTGTGCTTTTGTATCATTCTAACCCTAATGTCACTTCCTGCTGAATGAAATAATCAGCTTAAATGTATGTGCACTAATGATGTGTTTGTCATGAAAACATAGCATAAAATTCCTTCATCAGTGTCACAGGAAAGCACAATGGATTTAATTCAGTGCTACATGGAAAATATTTTTATAGTGGGATGTTCTTAAAAGGCAAGAGAAATTTGAAAAGATCTTCTGAGTATAATTTATGCAGACAATAGAGTGATAAGCAAGGTCTCATAGTAGATGCCCTTATTCTTCTCATTTTATATTTGTTTTACATTTTGGAGTTGAGAAAAATAATATACAATTGGCTATAATAGGATATGGTCGGAAGCAGGATTAAAATCACCCTCACTCTTATGTGACTCCGCTCAAAACAAATTTCTCGAGGCAGTAATCATGTATGTAGCTTGTGAAATGTCTGGTGGGTTAGTCTCCTCACCTCCTTTCCTTCTGTGCTGGTTTCAGCTGGGGTACAGTTAATTTTCTTCTCAGTGGCTAGTATAGGCTGCGTTTTGGATTTTTGCCGAATAATATAAAGATGTTTTTGTTAATGCTGTGCAGGGCTTACACAGAGCCAAAGCCTTTTCTTCTTTTCATATTGCCACACTGGCAAGGAACTTGGGGTTTCATGGGAGGTTGAGATGAGACAGAGCTGGGGTGGGTGACCCCAGCTGACCAAAGGGATATTCCAGACCTTGTGACATCATCCAAAATATATAAAGCAGTGGGGAAGCAAGAGCATCTGGGGGAGACATCTAACATGATGGCATTTGTCTTCCCAAGTAACCATTACATTTGATGGGGTCCTGCTCTCCTGCAATGGCTGAACACCTGCCTGCCCATGGGAAGCAGTGAATTAATTCCCTGCTTTTCTTTGTGTGTGGCTTTTGCTTTCCTTATTAAACTCTTCTTATCTCAACCTACAAGTTTTACTTTGATTCTCCTCCCCATTCCACTGGGTTGGAGGGAAGGGAGAAGGAGATTGACTGAGAGGCTGTGTGGTGCTCAGTTTCCAGCTGGGCTTAAAACATGACACTTTCCATGGAAGCAAAGCTTTATGCCAATATGAAACACTTTTCTGTCTCCCATTGTAAGCTGTAAATTTCAAATGCACATTGGCATCAGACATGAAAAGAGAAATTAAAATCTTATAAAATCTTCTGAGATAATACTGTTTTCATTGAAGAATATCACCTCATTAAAATTAAAGCAACTAGGTTTCAATAACACTCTTTTAAAGAAAACTGAATTAATGTCAATAAAGTCAAAACATTTTAACCAATTTTCTTTGATGAAAACAATGGCTTCTCATTTCAGAATATTTGTTCAAGAAATTTGCTATGACATTTTGTGTTACTTAGTTGCAAGATAAACTGGCAAAGTAAAATTTTTTCCTTTCAGTGCAATCAAGCCAAGAGACTAATTTCCTTTTCCTTTTTTTTTTTCTTTTTTAAATTCAAAGTCATAAGAGTTTGGAAGAAGGTTAAGATAAGATTCTAACAGTACGAATATATGTACACATACTTTTGTGGTGCACAACTCTAGATTCTTGTCATCTGTTAGCTGCACTGCTAGAAAAGTTTTAATTTTCTTTGTGATCCAAATAAATTAGGCTGGAATATCTATTTTACATTATATTCTCTGTATTAATTTTTTTCCATTGTATTTTAAATTTGGATAGAGGTGCTTGTTTCCTGGCAGATCCTGTTTGCTCATTGTACCCTGTAAGAAATATTTTATTATATCAACTTTTGCAACAACAGCTAACTACAAAGTGAATCAGAATTGATAACAGTCTCAAGAAACATATTTAAAAAAAAAATTAAATCCATTTGAATCAGGGAGGAAATGCCAGGCCTCTTAGTTGTCCATTTTTAAAATTTTGTTAACCTTGTTGATTTCTTTCTAACCTTATTCAATTGCTGCTTACATTTGTTTTTGTTTTTTAACTTACTCTTTAGACCTTCAAAATTCTGAATATATTTCTTCTTGGATGGCATGTTGTCAACAGATACTCCTGGCTTGGAGTTGTGTCTTCCCTTGGTTTATGAGAATATTTTTCAAACTGAGTCTGAAAAAATGAAGTCCTGGTGTCTCCATAGTTTTTTTTTTTCCAGGAAGACTATTAGGAGGAAAGACTAGACTGAAGTAAAAATGTCTTCTTTTTTCTGTTTCTGGGAGGAGATATTCTGAAGTGGAAGGGAAGGTATACTTAAAGGGAAGGGAACAACATTGCATCTTGCGTGAACTGTTACCTCACAAAGCCTCACATGGTTTTTTAAAACTGGAATAACATTTAGAAGTTCTGATTTAGAATTTTGTTCATGTGTCAGTAGCATCCAAAAGCTATTTAGTGGTAGGTTGTAGGTGGGAATGAGGTGAGAGCTTACATTGGTTAACCACAATGGATGAGGAACACTCAGAATTTCCTATATTTATAAACTCTGACTTTCAATTTACACAGCATGTAATATTTGGATCCACACTTCATATAATATTTGAATGGATCTAGTGTCTGATTTATTTATAATTGTTTGTATTTCTAAAGTCCATACTTGTATGTAATTTGCAGTTATTGTATCTACTGCCACTGCCGTACGGAAGGTCTAGACAGGGATTGGAATTTCGTTGTCCTAAATTTTACACAAGCCAAAAAGGCGTCACATTGGATAGTTAACTTTTCCTGTATAACATTCCTGCAGCTTTTAGAAACCGAAATTGTTGAAAGTTTGATATAGAAAACTAATATCCACTAAAGTTAGTGAGAGAGTCTGTCTTATGGAGGAGTGTTTCAGCCTCAGTGTCAATGCCTACATCTTCAAATAAATTTAGTACTAAAATTTGCAATGTTCTTGATCATGCAACTTGACAGTCACTTAGATTCCCAATTGAAAGGGTTCAGTTAATACTCTTAGAAACACACAGATGAAGGAAATGTCAGCAGAACAGGAAATCTGTCACCAGCAAGATTTATAGCGAGCATAGAAGCCTCTGGAAGCGTCCCGCATACAACTTGCAATATAGCAGGCATGCCCATTATTGTAAGGTTTCACGCCTCATATTCTAACTTTCTCTAGTTATTTGACAGTAGCAATGTTTTCCTGCTGTGAAATACCATGAAGTACCAGATTAATTATATTTGCTGTATTCCTAGAGTTGGAAAATTATTTAGAGAAAGAAGATTTCTAGGGTGCTGTAGCTGCTGTTGTTCAATGATTGTAGGAATTCAATCTTCTTGCTCTTGGAAACTAGGTAGAAAAATAATGAATGTTTTAACGTGAGAAATAATACCATATACAAGTTCTGGTAAAAAAACATATGATGGGAAGTATTAGAAATAAAATGACAAAAAAAGCCACCAGATGTGCAAAGCATTGCCTGACTGCTGACTGTGTTCCAGAAGGTGCAAACCAAAACATTCGGATGGTATCTGAACCTAGTAAGAAATGCAACTCAGAAACACAATCACCAGTGATACTTGTTTCATGTCCACAAAATAGCATTGCAGCTGAAGCACTTCTCTTTGTTCAGTGGTTTCCTCGGGCAGCAGGAATTAAAACCACCTTTCCATTTTCTCTGAAAAACTGCTGGAAAAAAGGGTGAAGAGATAAACCTTTCCTTCTTCGGATTGATACGCAGCTAAGAACGCAACTCTTGTGACCAGAGGAAAAGAAATTTGGACATTTAGATTGTTTCTCATCAAAGTTATGTCACTTCCCTCATAACTATAAAGAGTTTGCCAGGAACAATAGAAAATGAAGATTTTTTTTTTTTTTCCCAGGCCAAAATTCATATCTGAGTTCATAAATTTTTACATTTCAACACTTCTGAACACTATTAATGCAACAATTGAAGCTCTTTATAAAAGTGCACAATCTGTCTCTATCCATGTGTATTTTTCCTATCACATTACATTGGCTTCTGCAAATAAATAACTGAGTTATATGTTTTATGTGGCTATTATTAATTTCAATGTAAATTAATTAGATTTGCATTCAGAGTGTGATGGTTTTGAAATATCTGTCCTGAGCGGGTGCTATGGCAAGACCTGAAATATAAATATAATTGTTAGGTTTGTTAAGGAAACCGAAGGACACCACCACTCTCTTAACCTCCTCTTGATCCCAGCAGTAATATAACTGTTACTTAACTTATAAGAATATCTGCTGTGTCTTATATGGATCAAGATCCTGCCAAACATTGTAATGCTTCATAATAGTGTGTCACAAGCCAGGAAGAGAAGAATGTTAGCATTGTTGGAGGTAGCCTACTATGCTTCTGCTGTGTAATTCCCCCTTCCTATATTATTCGAAAACCTGCTTATGAAACACAAAAATCTTCTGTTCGTGAACGTAGTTGCAGAAATTTTAGAAAGTCACTGGGGGTTTTGTGTGTGATACCAAGGGTGGGATTAACTTTTCAGTAAAAATAAATATTAAGAAATATAAATCAATAATCTAGCCTAGTTTTTTTTGTTGTTGTTGTTTCAACAATGTAATTCTTTTCAGACAGATTTCTAACTGTATTGCTCATTTAAACTGGACATATCCCATTTATTTTTCAGATATCACTGTCAGTAATACTGGCTACCACATTCCTGTCCATATTTAACATCCATCTACCAATAGTCTTTTAGTAATAAGGGGAGTCAAAACAGCAGGAAGGGCATGCCAGTGTGTATGCCAAAACCTGTGGAGCAATTTACTGACAGTAATGACATAACCCAAGCCTTGTGTTATATGCTGATGTAGAAGGTGCTAAGTTTAATAAAATAAAACAAAACAAAAAGATATAGGTAAAAAATAATAAGGAAAATGAGTACTTAGGGATTCCATAGATCTGTGCACAAGTAGCAACACAGCCAAAAGGATAAGACAGTTCAGCCTTTGACAGCAAAATAAGAACAGTTACTGTTCTTATTTTGTAAAAGATAGTATTATTTACTTTCTATTTTTTACCCCCTCTTTAAAATTCTTTACAATTCTTTACAGTATTCCTAAAATCATAGAATATTCTGAGTTGGAAGGGATCCAATAGGATCATTAGGTCCAACTCCTGGACTTGTGCAAGACACCTCCAGAGTCACACCCTGTGTCCAGGAGCCACACCATTGTCCAAACACTTCTTGAACCCTCTCAGGCTTGGTGCTTGACAATTTCCCTGGGGAAGGGAGCCTGTTCCAATGCCTGACCACCCTCTGGGTGAAGAACCTTTTCCTGATATCCAACATAAACCTGTGCCAACTCAACTTCATGCCATTTCCTCAAATCCTGCTGTTGGTCATGAGTGAAGAATTCAGTACCTGTCCTTCTGCTTCTCCTCATGAAGAATGAGTGGAATGCAATGAGGTCTCCCCTCGGTCAGCTCCAGGCTGAACAGATGAAGTGACCTCAGCCACTCCTCATAAGGCTTCCTCTCCAGATCCTTGTGGCCCTCTTTTGGACACTCTCTAACAGTTTAATCTCTTTTTCATATTGTAAGCTCCAAAACTGCCCCCAGCACTGTAGGTGAGGCTGTCCCAGTGCAGAGCAGAGAGGGACAATCCCCTCCCTTGCCTGGCTGGTGATGTTGTGCCTGATGCCCCTCAGGACAGGGTTGGCCCTCCTGGCTGCCAGGGCACTGCTGAGTCATGTTCAATCTGACATCAACCAGGACCCCCAGGTCCCTTTCCACAGCTTTTCTCTTCAGCCTCTCATTCCCCAGTCTGTAGACACAATCCGAGTTTCCCTGTCCCAGGTTCCAAATCCAGCACTTCTCCTTGTTATGCTTCTCATGTTTGGTGACTGCCAGCCATACTGTAAAGAATTTTTATTTAACTCAGAAAGAAACAGTGTCACAGTCTGGATACTCCTATGACTCTGTACTCTCCCTCTCCCTCAATTATGAGATTAATTTTTTCATCAGTAACTTGTCTTTAAAGACATACTTTTCTAAAAGTTACATTTAAAATTACCAAATTTACCTTATTTCTTCTTGGACTATATAGAACGAGATGGTTTCAAAGATAAAATATCTGATCTTTAGACTGTAAAACTTAATTTTGGGCTGTATAATGTATGGTGTAAAAATAAACACATTTTGCTACATTTGGACACTGGGGTTTTTTAAACGTATTTCAAGTGGTTTTCTTTTTATCTTAGCCTTTCTGCTTTAGCTTCTTCATATCTATTGCCAGTTTTATACCTACAAAACAGATTAAACAAAACAATAAAAAAATACACACATATGCAAAATACTCCTCTGGAAAATATCAAATACTGCAAGATAACATCTAGCCCTGTACGTGAATCTGAAAATATGAACAGTAGCTAAAAGCTAAGAGCTTTCTCAAATGACAGGTATCTCACCAAAGTCAGACTATTCCCTAGCCAAAAGGGAGTCTGGAGAACAAACTGAAATTTTATTATTTGGACAGCAGTAATCATTTGGCAAATAGCAGCATTTGATTTCTAAAGTAACCTGGGATTCAGAGACATTTTCTATATGTTTGGTGCTGTCCAAATACGTTTTCCTAACTTTACTCTTTCCACTATTTTGAGCTTTCCTCCTCTGGGGACAGACTTTAAGCACTTGTAAGTAAACCAGTGATTTCACAAGTGCATCAAACTGTAATTGTCATTTAGAATTTGATGTAAAAAAGGGCCTGATTATGCATGAGCTTATATTTGTTAAGCACCAGAATGGTTAAAATTATGATCTCGTTTCACTTTAAAATCTTTTTTATCATAAATTCCAGGGCTAAGAACTCAGAAATTGGTCTAGAGAGAACAGGAATATTAGGGAGGAGCAAGTAATATAAAAAAAAAAAAACAGCAATGCAGAAATAGGGTCAAATAAAAGCCAAACTTAGAATGCAGTAACAATTATTGATTTTACAGATGAACTTTACTGCATCCTTGGTGAAAATATTTTCCTCAGTTTATTCCTTGATTTATTTCCTAGTGACTTAATAGGCATTACCACTGCCTTGTGTTTTTGTCCATGATATTATACAATACATCTCATATGTCTCTGTAGATGTATTGCTGAATACAGAGTGGAAGAAGTGTAAAGATTTGGGGTAAGAGTAGTACCAATACACGTGTCATTATTCTTATGTACTCACCTGTAGTAAGCTAAAACCATTGGCTGTCATAAGGAAAACCTAACTCAGGGAAGAACAAAAGGGACTGGTGTGTACATCCACGTCGAGAAAACAAAACTAGATGAAGAAGTTAAAATTTGTTGGTTATGAAAAAGAATGAACAGTACAGGGCTTCTTAAATGTGATATGACTGTGTTGCTTGACTTGTAAGCCAGGAACCTGGTCTCCAAACCACAGTAAATAGAATAAAATTTAGCCTAGGTAAAATACAAACATTCCTTAATTGAACTAGAACTACAGTAATACTAAAAATTAATTCTGTTAAGGCAGGTAGATACTCCAAAAAATTCATAAAGGTGTCTATAAAAACACAGAAAAGAAATAGAAAACATAAAAACAAGACAGGGCTTAGTTGTATGTGCCAGCCCACACTGAACAATAACAATTACTGTGGAAAAAGGAGAGGATTTCCTCTGTATGAAAGATATGATGATTTTTGCTTAGAGTAAGCAAAAAATCAGCAATATAAAAAATAATCACATACTCTGCTTCGTATAAATATAACATGTCTCTGCTCAACAATTCTCTTTGTAGCCTCAAAATAATAATCATGAAGGTAGGGGTGAGGCTGACTGGCACAGCATCAGGAATGGCCCAGATGGGACAGATGTTGGAGTTGGAGCAGTGTTGCAGTGCCATGCTCCCCCTTGGCACAAATTTTGCATCCCCAGTGTCCCTGGAGCTGTAGGCTTTGTGGCTCTCTTGACCTCAACACTAAGCCTAGTCCTCACTTTTCTGACTAATGTTAATTGTTACCCTTGTACAGTTTTCCATTATGTATTTCCAAAGTAGTGAAATTAATAATTTAATTTTTAGATTGTTGCCTGTCTTTTCTATGATTCGGGGGTTTTATTTGTACATTTCCCTCATTTTTGCTTTTATTATTTGCGTGTAAAAAATGAGGAAGAATCTGTGAGCAAAATTGTTGTAGACTCTTAATCCATATAATTTTCAGGAGAGATCAAATAAAAGCTGGCAGGACAGACACTCATACATGTTTTGCTATATCTGTTGTAAATAAATGTGAAACAACCTCCCATCTTTTGTTTCCATCTCACATACTTTGGGGGAATTTTGAGGTATTTGAGTGGAGGTTCTTATCTTTCCATTGAAATTCAGAAGTAATAGGTGTATATAGAGTTAAATGAAAAGTAAATCTCATAGCTATGTTCAAGAGATTATGAGAATTAATAAGAGAAAATCAGAAACCCCCCAACAAAATATTGAAAAATCCTAATAATTCTTCTGTCAAGGGAGAAACACGGTTTTGCCCTGAAGCTTTTGTATCTTTGTGGTTTTTTCCATTTTTAGCATTCAAGGTAGCAAGGTGATTTTTTTACAGGAAACTATCGCAAGGTTTTGGCAGTCACTTAAAGATCTGATGCTATACCACACCCTAATGAAGATCAATGTGAACAAAGTGCCAAAGGACATTTGAAATTGCAAGAAGAATATAATTTGTTCTATCAATCATCAGTTTATGCCAGTAAATATGTGTGATGTAGTATAGATCTGGAAACTTGTCACATGCTTTAGTACTGTTGTTCACTTTTTGGACTAATCAGTAGTCATATTTCACATATTTCTTATCGATGCCAGCAACTAAACTTCTAAAAAGTTATTTCTACGTAGTGATATCCATCTCTTGTCTGGAAATTCCTTTAAACTACAGTGGTTTAATTCAAATATTTGTTACAGCTTTATATCACTGACTTCACCTTTTAGTTGCTCTTGCAAACATCTTGAATATCCTGTTTCTATATGCTCTGAAAGTAAGAAACTGTCAGGAATCAACTTTATAAAATAATTTAAAATATTAGTGATTATTTTTATAGAGCCAAAAGTACGAGCTTTAGGAAGAAACATAGAAAGTCATCCTTTTATTTCGTGCATCTTTTCTGTTAGCAGTTAAAATGTCAGTGTTTGAATGGAAATGGGGTACAGTAATTCCATGTGGTCAGCAGTCTATCACTACAATTTTCTAGTCAGAAAATATGAGAAAAAAAGGCTCTCAAAAACTGGCTTTATAAGCAATCCAGAAACTGAGGGATATACTCTATTTTTAATATGAGTCTATATATCCTCCTAGGATTCCTTTTCAACTCTCTGGGGCCTCACTGGATGGTATTGCTTATTGTATTATTTTACCAGTGTACAGTTTTTTCTCAGTATAAACTCTGTATTTGTAAAATACATAAAGCAACCTCAAGGAAGTTTAAAAGATCTTTTTTCTCTAATCCTGCAAATTGTTCTTTGGCCACCAAATGAGAAAGGTCACATTTTAATTCCAATATTTAGTTTCTAACCATATACTCTTATTTTTATTTTTCTTTTTTTCTTTTTATTTTTTTTCTTTTTTCCCCTTTTTGCTATAGAATCAAATTATAGCTAAGCACGTGGATCCCAAGATTGTCCACACAGTGATGAGCTACCTCTGCAGGGTGGCTGTGAAAGCCCCAACTTTTGGTGAAACAGCAGGTGAATCAAGTGGTTACAGAAAATCCTGGGGTACTTTGCCTGGTGGCTGTTGTGCTTAATTTAGACTATCCAGAGGGGATAACTGTAAAGCAAATAATTTTAAAATTCTTACCCTTATTCCTTTGTGTGCTCTTTGCCAGGCTCATAGCATGTTAATTGAACTTGGAATTCAGCTGCTTTTGACTAACCCCTTTAAAAAGCTGCAAATTGTCAAGTCATTTAGAAATATTTATTGTTATAGGCATAGCAGCAGTACAATAAAGCTGTAAAAGAACGCTATTGAAATGAATGGCTGTGCAGATTTGTACTTTCTAAATGTCTTGGATGAAAGCTACAGCCTGGCTGAGAAGAGTTCAGAGCCAATATTCAGAGCCAGTCTGCTCGAAACACCACAACACTTGGAGCAGTAGAGCTTCCTCCTGAGTTAGATCTGATAACTGTAAATATTATGAATTGATCAATTTAACAAAACAGAGGAAAAAAGTTTCTAATTGAAATAAAAGGAGTCATTTAGTAGGAGGTCATTACATTCGTTTTCCAAAAGCATTCTAAAAGCACAATCCTTCCATGTACTGCTTTTCACAATTATTTTAATTAATATTTCAAAGGAAGATGGAAGAGTTTGATGTGACCCTGTTGCAGACATAAATTACATCTGTACCAGCTTTTGAGTGAGCCGTCACTCTCTTTGCATTTGTCTCTGTATGGCCAACAGTGTATCTAAATATGGCAAGGATATTGCTTTCCATTTTGTTTTCTCAACTGTGGAAGAACCAGTGAGGGTTTATAGGAGGAACAGTGAGAATATATGAAGTTTCAAGAGATAACTTCACCCCCATCTTTATTAAAAGAGAAAGCACAGTTCAGCATTTGACTGTATCCCCAGCTGTACAAGTAACCCTTGATTTCAAGTACATATCGTTGCCTATTTGAGGAAAAACCCTTTCAAGTGTAAGAGGCTGAGAATTGAAAAATGCACTGATCCTAATTAACTCTGTATAAAGGCTGCATTTCAAGCAAGATCCAGTCATTTCAAGTCTTCTCCTTTTTACTCTCATGTCTGTTGTCTCCAGCATAATTCAGGGCCTTACACATGCCAGGCAAGTCACTCTTTTATTCCAACTCTAATTTGACAGATAATCTCACTACATTTTGTAAAAATCAGAGCTCCACATCCCTGCTTTTTCTGACTTTCTTTAATATATAATTCACTTGCATCACATATCTGTGTCCTAAAGAGTTTTTAATTTAAATGTTTCCATCCGTCTTTCTACCATCTTCCATATTCTTCTAGATGTCTGTCTGTATACCTAAGTCTCAAATGTTTAAGATCCATCCTTTTCACTTTTTCACCATCACTTTTCACTTTTCACCAGAGTTATAAAAAACAGAAATAAAATCATTCAGAATCATATAAATTTTATCTTGTGTTAATGTTTAGCTTTCCTGGGGTTTTTTGTTTGTTTGTTTGTTTTTTTCCTCAGGTATTTATGCTCTAAATATCTCCTTCTCATTTCCACTTTTAGTAATTTCTTTCACTAAAACTGAAGTCTCTTTGTTGGTCACATTACAACCATTACCCATTAGTCTATCTTCCTACCCTGCAGCTTTCTCTTTGATAATAAATTAAAGGCTGCTGGGGTACAGAACTAGACATGGGGACATCCTTGAGCATCGAAACTCTCTTTTGCTTATCCATGTATTTTTATAATAATGATTGCCCAGAGTCCATCCAGGCCAAATAGGACTGTATTACTGAATTTCCTGGCACTGCTCTCAAGTTAAGATGAGCCATGAACGCAATATTAAATCTACTGGTTAATTTGGATGAGACTACCTTCTCAGACAGTAAGAACATTTATTGGTATGGACACGGTTTGTTGGTCTCATTGCAAAAGCTCAGTCCCAGACACATTTAATTTACAGGTGTACATAATCTCACATCGCTCCTCACTGCAATTCATTCTGTAAACTGCCTCTATAGGTCCTACCCATATACTTCATCCTATCAAACCCACCAGTTCTTTTATGTGATTGTCACCCAGTATTTACTTATTTACATTTTGTTCATCAGACACATAAATCTCTCCTTATATCTAGCTTTCCATTTTTTTTTATACTTCACACATTGAGAAGCTTCCCAGATTCTCTTCCCAGCTGCTGTTTTACCCTATTTGCTGCTGTGAATAGCCACTTTCCCTGAGCGGAGTTCGGAAGACACTGTGGTGTCAAAATGCTTTCATCACTTCACACATTGCTTCCCTCTTTCCTATAATACCATTTGATTAATGGTGGTTAATACTGATTTGAATTTCCTCTCCTTTTTGGCTTTTCTTTTCTTCCTTGCCATGAACCTGTCACAAGTGACACAGAATATGTCTACAGGGGCAACTCTGTGCTGCAGAGGTACTTCTAGTGTTTACAGGGTCTCCACTCTTGAAGTGATACAGCACAGATTTGAGTGTAATGCTGATATGCCTGAAGTTTGTTTTTCTTCCATGATGAAATGGATATGGTATAAACCAGGGCACCCTGGTTCACACAGTGTGGAAACAAGATCCTCAAAAAAAAACCCAGTGCTCTCTGCACACAGGCATGGTGTATGTGTCTAGGACAGGCAGCTTCAGCCTGGCAAATTCAGAGACATCATAAATATAGTTCTGAACCATAAGTAATTACAGCAAATCAAACCTTGGACCTCCTTCTGTGCATTGCATCTGTTTGGTGTATAATCAGCTCATAGGTATCAGCTCAATAGCAGAAATCAGCTCATGAGGTTTTGCATTTCAAGTAGAAAATGTAACTGTAACAAAAACTATAAAATAATTAAAATTTATATAATCCTATGCATGTAGAGCTTTTCTTCATTATACACAACAAAACATGAGAAATAAAGAACCGAGTTTTGGGATCAAGGTCCATTCCTACCTTGTTTCCCACAATAGAAGGTGAGGCAAGTGAACACCATAGAGGTCTCTTGGTCCTACAATCTTCTAGTTTCCAAAGTTTTGTGAATTAGAATGTTCTTGAACTAAAGACCACGTCTGGTATTCAGCAGTCTCTCATAGATTTTTCTCTCGTAAATGCTTTCAGCCTCTTTTCAACTTGTGCTTCCATAGTATTCTGTGGACAAACCCTTTGCTAACTATCCAAAGGTTTCCAGGAGTTCTTCTTTAGACCTCCAGCTAAAAACAAGTCACTGTGACTTTGAAAGAAACACTAATGAAATCATAAGACTTAGAAGATATAGTTTGGTTTTATTCAGTAGCATACCGAGACCCCATCTTCTGGTGCACAGTAAAGTACATTGTACTCACTATATTGCAGGCTGAAGTCCAAAGCAAAAGGTTTCTGTCCTCACAGATGAAAAGATTTCAGGGAGAGTGAGGAAACATAGATAGAGAAATAATTTGTTGGCATAAGGTAGAGAAAGAGAGAGAGAAAGGATGGCTGTGCAAGCCTAGATGATGACTATTTTGATTATTTTACATATATTTATAGATGTTTTACTGTCAGTGAGCCATTTCTGATTTAAACAAAGATAAGGCATATCATCAAATGGAGAAAGTTTTCTAATTGTAGTAATACATAGAAGTCTAGAGCAGGTAATTATGCTTAAATGTATAGCACATAACATCACAGTATTCACATGAAAAATGTCCAGCCTAGAAAGAAAAAATAAGAGTAAAAAATAGGGTTTAAAGGTCCCCTGTTAGCTGTAAAGTGAAGCCAGAAAGTCATCTGTGTAAGCATGTGGTGCACTGCCACAGTTTGTTGGTCCACAGTGACACCCAGGCCTTGGAGCCAAAATTAGGGAAAATGCCAGTTAATGCAGTGGCTGGCCAGAGTGCCTGCTAAGAGAGGCTGCGGCTCAGGCAGTGGAAAGGGTACCTGATGGTAGTGACTAGCAGGAGCATCTAATGAAATGAGGCATAATAAGGAGTAGCTTGAAGAATAAGGGTGCATGGAGAGGAGTTAGTGATAGCCTCAGAGCAGAGCAAGGAGCAGTCAGAAGCAGGAGAAGCTATTAGAGAGGAAGCAAGTCACAGCACAGGAAAACCTGACAGTCCTGAACTGTGAGTAGAAGAGAAAGCAACTACCCATCCTCGCCATGTGATGCACTTAATAGCAACATTGAAAAAATAATGTAAAAAGGGAAGCATTCTGTCATTCTATACTGTTGTCTTTTTCTCTTCCTCATTTAAACTCATTCACCACTTCCCAACGGCAGGCAGATGTTCAGCCATCCCCAGGGGAGTAGGACTCCATCACATGTCACTGTGACTTGGGAGGACAAATGCTATGACACTGAATGTTCCAGATTCCTTCTTCCCCAGTTTTATATAGTAAGCATGATGTCATATGGTGTGGGATATCCCCGTGGTCGTTTGGTCATTTGCAGTCACCTGTCCAGAATATGCCCCCTCCCAGCTTCTTGTGCCCCTCCCATCCCTCCATCCTGCTAACTGGTGGGGCAATAGGAAAAGTAGAAAAGATTTTTTTGCTTTGCCTAGCAATAACTGAAATATCACTGAATTATCAACACTGTTTCCAGCACAAATACAAAATATAACCCATATTAGCTACTCTGAATAAAATGAACTCTCTCCCAGTCAAAGCCAGAACAGAATAACAGCTCAAGCGACTATTTTAGTAATGGCCTCTTAACTGTTCAACCTAACCCTTATGGCAACCAGTAATTTCTTCACAGAAAAGTTAGGCAGACTTACAACTGCCATAAATGCCTCTCTGGGGTGGAACACCCTCAAACCACATCGTTGTAATTGCACCACAGAGGTCTCCCCTTTGAAAATCATCCATTTCTTAACTCTAACTGTAATAAGCTTGAAGGATCTGCTATCATCTCTCCATTAGAAATAACTGATGTTGAAGCATTCATGCACATAGTGGATCGTTACCCAGTGATAAAAACAGTCTCTGTTAGCACCCAGGGCTCATGCATCATACAAATTGAATTATTTCTAAGGGTTAAAAAGAACAAAGCTATGAAGCTTTGACCTGTGGATCGATAAGGAACTTACATCTCCAGCAATGTGTGGCTCTTAATCAAAACCATGGCTGCTCATTTATACCAAAATAAAAGGTCATCGATGCACTTTCAGAGAAAAGATTGACAGCTTTCCAAAACACCTTCATTCTCTGATCCTTAAAATTTTTTAATGAGCAAGAAATGTACAAGAGGAAGTTCTTCTGACTGAAAAATACAATAAGAACTTAAATAAAAGACAGCAGATATGAAACTGGAAATAAACTTTTCAGTCCTTTGACTGACAAAGCTGACATGAACAGAAAACTTTGAATCCATGCTCTCTGTAAGAGCTGTGGCAGTCTGAACTCATCTACTAACAGATATCTCATCAATCTTTAGGTAATAACAATTTAAAAACATTTAATGTTTAAAATAATGCATTTCTGAACATATGTTGTTGTTCTACACAGTGTTAATCTAGTTCTGTAAGAAACCAGATTTTATTTTTCATATCAGTAAATTTTAAAAAATATCAGTTTGAATAATAACCACAATATTTGTACATATTTGTACATATTTGTCTTGACATAATTATGATATCTTTAAGATAAGTTTTGTGAAAGTTATGCAGCAATGCCAGTAATGAGTGTCAGATTTCTTCTGTTAAGAAAATTTATAAAAAAATAACCTGCCTTCATGTAAACAGAGGAATACATCACAAAGATCTTGTTAGTGCAGTTAGCCAGTTTTACTGTGACAACTTTGTCAAACTAAGAGTTAAATAAAACTTTATTAATTGCACAGTAAAATTTGAAAAATGATTATATGTCATTCAATTTCCATAAGAAATAAACATGCAAAATATCACAGGGTGGAAATCTTCAGTCATGCCTGATCCTTGAGCAGTGCAGCTATGTACCAGTGTCATGCAGACTCATTTTGAGCACACAAATTAGCTGCTAATGTGATCAAATACAGTAGAGTAACCAAATCACTGAAACAAGCACCCTGTGTGCAAATCTTTATTCATTTTACTTAGACTTGTTTAACTCATAAATTTACTTTTCACAGCAAAAGGTGAAAATAGAGGCTTTGGATGTATTCAGTAAAGGTGAGTTCTCTGACCACAAGAATTCACACAAAACCACGGTCTGAGCTGCTTTGTGTATAGAACATAGTGGCTTTGTTTTGGAAAGGAACAGCCTGTAGATACTTCATCTGACATGTAAACCCTCTCACAGGACTCATACCTGACAGTCCTGTATGGTAGATGCTGAGATAGTAGCACGATGCAGGCTACCATTAGGCTCTAATCCTGACATACATCTGAGTTCCCTGCATTACAGCCAAACACTCACAGTCCAGGAAAAAAAATGAAGTTCCTTTAAAATTCGTACCTTCTTGTATCAGACCACCTCCTAGTTTTCTATCACTGACTATTTTAGCCTTAGTAAGACAGATCTTACGGAACAATAAACAATCTGACAGTGTCTTACAGGACAGTGTTTATACACCAATCTCTGTTCATTGGTGACATTCTGAGCATGTCTGCCACCCTCCAAGAAATCCAGGTCTCTTAGCCTCATTTCATGTACTAATTCTCTGTAATACTTCACTATGTGGCAAAGCAGCAATAAGTATTCACATTAATCCCTTCTGATTATTCTCTGGGTATATATTTATGATTGCTTCTTTTAGCTGACAGAAAAAAAGGGATTTCATTAACATAGTTCAAATTACAGCTCCATCATATCACCAAAACCCACCATCAAACAAACAGTGTACATTGCAATATCATTCTTTTCTGTACAAAGTTTGTTAAAAGCAGTTAATCAAGCCAAAATAAGTATAATATTAACATAATGGAGAAGGCTGAAATCCTTTATTTTTTCTTAAACATGTATGAAGAGGTCATAAAACAAAGCAAGACTATCAACATCTCATACAGCCATTTGGCAGGAAATTCTGTGAGCCGCTTAAAATATTGTCCTTGTGAATTACTTGTGGCATTTTTCAAAATGGTCCTTTTCTGTTCTCATTTTCTACACCTATCAATTGACTGCTTCAAGGAAAGGCACTTTTTATTGCTATACTCATCCAAGAAAAAGGAAAAAAAATTAGTGACAGACCTTGAGAGAAATAGAAAGCAGCAATAACTTGTGTCAGTCTATTTGAGAGCAGATGAATAAAAAGACAGTAAAACCAAGCTGGTAATATTGCCCAGCTAATACATTATGCCAACCACAACCTTATACAGTATTAGTTAATGTAGCTTTCACATTTCTGGGAGTTTTAATGTACCCATTTTCCTTTCTGCCTTAGAAGATGAATCAGCAAAATCTTTCCAAAGCTCTCAATAACAGTATGGTAAATTTTGGTGCAGATTTATCCTCTAGCTGTGCATCTAAATTCCAGACCAATCACGTTTTTACGCTGTTATATTTTCTGCATAATATTGCTGATTGGATAGATCCAGAATATTTGGGCTCCTCCTTTAACCATTTTTTCAATATTTCATTAAATTAGTGGCACATATTTTCCCAGAGTTTCCACAGGATTGGCCTGTTGGAATCAGGTGGAACAAGCTGTGTCTCATACAGGACAGCCCCTGGCCTCTTACCACAAAGCTACCCCTCCATCCTGACACCCCTGTCATAAACCCCTTGTCACCTGTACTCAACACACGAATATGTGAAGAAAATTTCTTATTATCCTTTCTGTGAGATCTGGACTCAACAAAAGATTATTTTCCTTTGGGATATTTAAAATAATGTTAAAGAGGAGTTTAAATACAAATTAAAAGAACTCTTACAACAAAGAGGTGAAAAAGACAATCAGTCAGAGGAAAGTAAAACTAATTTTGCTGCCCCAAAGCACATCCATTCCTCAATGAAAAAAGTCTCAAGTGTCTTGTCACCTACATGAAGTTAGATTTGGCTGATTTTTAAAAGTTTGGAAAATGATCATTATTTTGCTGTCAAGAAGGAATTCCGACTCACCAGACTTGATGAACTTGTACAGAAGACTTAGTTAGACTCAGTATGTTGGACTTACTGCTCATTTCAGATCAGAGAGGTAGTAAATGAGTAGAAGCTCTGATATCCTTGAGTGTTTGGTCTGCTGTGCTCTGACAGCTTGTAGCCAGGTTGTAAATCAAGTTAAATAAGAATAAACTAATCAAACGTCTAGGAAAGCATTGATTAACTTGGTAAGTAAGTGTAGTCCTTCTGTCCTCTTTTGCTTACTGATTTTGGATAAAATCTGAGTCAGAACTTGGGCTACCTTCATCTAGACAATATGCCATAAATCTTTAATTTAATGTGAGTGTTTGTAGGATTGTGTAATGGATGGAAGTGCATAGAAAAAGGTATTGATTAATGGCTGTGACAACGAGACCTATAATGGACATTGACAACGCTCTGGAAGTACTTAATGTTGCACACAATGACAAAGTACAACGTGTTGATAAAATAGGTGTTGTCAACAGAAAGGAGGGAGGTCAGACAGAAACATAATATATTAATTACCTCAAAGTCAAAGACAGGTATCTAAAAAATCTCTCTAAAAGCAATATTTATTATTTAATAAGATAAATTTATGTCCAGGCTTTATTTTTGTGACTTTTTAAACAACGGCCTGAGTACTTTGGTTCTATACAAGCTGTATCATCCTTCAAAAGTTGTAGAATAATGTTTTCCACTGGGAGCTAAATGTGGTGATTTTCTGTCAGGTGTGATCATGCATAAACTTAATTCATAGCACCATAGCATCAGCAAGCTTACACTTAAAGAAGAATTATTTTAAGGTCAACAATCTTCTAGAAGCATTTCTGTCACACCAATGCATACAGTACACTGCTAAACAATATAAAGAACAGAAATTTTAAGTGAAACACATGTCTTTGTCCTGAAAATAAATATTTCTTCTTAAAAATGAAATCCGCTTCCTTGGAGTGGAAATTTTGTACTGAAGAGAAAAGGAGAGAAGAATACAAGACTTTCTTTTATTCCCTTATACCTATACAAGTTCCCTTTAGTGTCAATGGGCATACAGTGAATAAAGTATAATGAATAGAGTGAGGTAAAATGAATAGAGAATAAATCCTATAATGAACAATTTAAAAGTATTATTTTGAGCTAATATACTCTGGCAAATCTTCCTGACAGCCCATCAAAAGTCCAAGAAACTGTAGTTATACCACTCCTGCTCTGTTTCCTTTGTCTGACGCGCTTTTTTACTGTGCTTAAATGACTCTAATGTTCATGGGGAAAGTGGCAGAAACTTCCCTATGTTGAAACTCACATCTCCAAGGCAGAAAGAACATCAACACTCTCAGTGTCAGTGCCACTTTCTTTGTCAGTTTGATGTGAAATTTAGGTAGACCGCCTCCTTAGAAGGCAGAAGGTAACACTGACAATGCGAATAGCACTAAGAAGCATATGAGAACTAAAATTTCATTCACAGTCAAAAGAGACACCACTCGCTGCCAATGGATAAGACAAGGACCCATGCCTGTTCTGCCCGTTCTGTGCACAGTCAGGGGACTGTGACTGCTGTAGGTGCCATAAATATATGAGTAAGAAGTGTCAGATACCCCATCCCCACCTTTTCACAGAAGCCCTGTCCCCTTCCCAGCAGCGTCAGGGGCCATTTTCCCTGGAAGTCATGCCCAGGAACAGACACTCTCTACCAGTTTAGCAGGAAGAGCATTGGCTCCAAAGGCTCTTTGCCTCTCTGTACAGGGGACTGTCATATTTCAGTCACCATTTTAGGCAAGGGTGTCTTGTCTTCCTTCTATGATAGGAAACTGTCAGTTGTTATATGTCATCCTGCTCTGTGACTTGCTGATTACCATTTCTTGGCATCATCATATCCACATGTTCCCTGAGACTGACTTCACACTTCCTTTCAACCAGGAAGTGCTCAAATATAAATATATATACTTCTGTGTACTCTATATATATGTATAAATCATGTTGTATTTAATTATACATAAATACACTCTTTACATTATATACACACACATATATATGTGCTACATATTTATGGAACTGTAGAAATTAAATAGATATAGCCATAAAATCATAGGTACAAAATGACTAAAACTGGTTTAATGAGAGCTAATGGAATGGATAATTAATGTTGAAATATGAGCAGCAAGTCATTAAACAAAAGTAGAAGAGAATCTCAGTGCTGCCACTTTACCAGGTTGCAGTACAAGCCATGGCATATCTGAATAGTGAGAGCTTCAAGAGAGTGGGTGGGTTGTGAATGGGATAGGGGACAGGGCACAGACAAGCTGGAATATGTCCAAAGACTGCAGACCTCTTTTATGAATCTAACAAGATGCCTCTGTTGCAAGCTTGGAAAGATGAGCCCAATCCAGCAAGCTGGAGTTAGAGATCCCTGCATCCTGCTGCAGCAGAACAGAATGGACATGCATTTTCAGTGGTGCAGACTTGGGTCTTTGCATGCTGCTGCAAGACACAGGCAAAGCTGTTGAAAATAAAAAATCAGAACAAATGCTAACTTCGGAAAAACCTGTACATATGGACAATACGAAAAAGGCACAAAGGGATTCTCCCAAAAGACTGCATTCTTTTGCTTTCTTTTGGTGTTTGCCCTGACATGTACTTCAGGCTTAAAAGGATCGTGTAGGTGGACTGGCTGGGACAGTGAAGAAATTTAACATTAAGATGGTCGTCAGTGCCATAATACTAAGTAAATTGTGCATTTGGTAGTTAAAATTCACTGCATAATTTTTTGTTTCCAAAATTTCTGACTATACAATTACAAATGCGTGTAAATAATCAAATGCACATTGCAATTAGATCAAAACTGTCTGCACAAAAGTTAACTTTGCAGGTTTTTCTGGGTGGCAATAAAATTTATCCAGAATGACTAGATTTATGAGCTGTTGAAGTGGTTTAACTAGCCAATATATCTCTATGTACAGACCTGCTCAAGAATCCATATGCCAAGACGACAACATCAATGCCAATACCATCAATACAATACCAATAGGTTCTTTCATTTCACAGTGTAACATCCTAGAACTGAGTGAAATCTTTCTTGGTCAGGGGTATGCTACCTGGAGTCCACCAGTGAAGATTCTTCCTCTTCATGATTGGAGAAGCTTTTTGTAATCTGAGATTCCTACTCCTACTTGATTTGCAATGGAGAGCATCTGGCTTGTATCTGAAATAATAATTATCTTCTTCTGACACATTTATGTGTTTTCCCTTCATTAATTTTTATCTGGGAAATATTCACTGCTATGGTAGGGTAGTTTTAGAACAAACACCTGGTTTTTACAACTCTTATCAGAAATTTGCAAGGTTTCAGGCAGGGAACAGCTTAAAATTAATGAAGTGAAAAGCTTAACCCTTTGGGCCTCCTTTCAGAGTGTCTCAGCAATACCCTTTCCAGTAGTTTTGGAGGGTAATTTTTTCCTTTACTCCATATATGTTATCCTCCCTCAGTGACTCATAGCTCACAAGGTGACATTACTTTCTGCAAACCAGAAGTAGCAGAAAGTAAAATATAGAACAGAAGTCATCTCACCTGAAAGATCTGAAATCCTTCCCAAGATTCAAAATTCATTCCCAATTCATAATTTTTCTGAATGCAAACCTAGAATGAATTTAGTGTCTTTGAACCCCCCTGTGGTCAAGCCTCTACACATTACCCTGTATTCCTGTTAATAACCTCTAACAAAGAAACGTTGGTATTTTTTCAAGATGGTTCACAACATCTGGCAGCAACCATTAAAGTTATCTAGGCTACCTCCCTTAAGTCAGTAAAAGGTACTGTGTGAAAAATGCAAAATTGTTATTCTGTGAGAGGAACAGAATTTACCAAAATTATTTTTCAGCTCATAAAATAACAAACAACTATATTTGTAAAGTGTACTAGGAACAATTTGAACCTGATTGGATAAATATTTTTTTTTACTTCAATTGCCATGTAAAACATACAAAGACTGCAATCTCTCCTAAAAAGAGAATCCTTGAAAAATAGAAATATGGAACATATTAAATTGATATAAGTTCTAATGCATACAGTCTCATAACACAACCACATTATGATAGTGTTCAGCTTTCTACTTACTTCCTATATTTATTACATAATAAATATATATTGTTTCATTTAAAAAACCCAAAAAACAACAAAAACAAAACAAAAAAACCCACCAAACAACAACAACAAAACCCACACACAAAAAAAAGAAAACAAAAAAAAATTTAAAAAAAACTCAAAAAAACCCACCAAACAAAAAAAAAAAAAGAAAAGAAACCAGAACAAACCCTTTGATCCCTTTAACTCAATACATCATTTTTAGAGTTAAAGTATAAACCAGAACAAAATCTGATATTAGAGGAAGGACTGAAAGCTCACCGTCTTGGTGACAAAACAGGTTTTCATTATCTCTGAGTCATGGTGCAGGTACCTTTCTGAGAGCTGTGAAAGATATTGTGTGTCTTGTTTTGAGCAACTCAGCTTTTTTTTTTTTTTTTTTTTTTTTTTTTTTTTTTTTTTTTTTTTTTTTTTTTTTTTTTTTTTTTGGTTTGTGTTTGGATAATATTTCTCAATTCATGTAGCTAAAAGTTTCTGTTTTGACATTTTCAAATGACAAGTTTTGACTTCAAAATATATCTTTCCAAAAATTATCTCTGAAAGTCTCATGAAAAAGTAATGACTGTCTTAGCACACATTCACAATGTTAATATATTTAATTTCCACAAGGAGCTACAGTTCTAGCATGTGCTTATCTTTCTATATATAATTTTCATGTTAGCTGATTATCTTAATTTTCAGAATATAGTTCTCTCTGTTATAAAAGAACAAGAAATAAAAAATTAGAAGAAAATAAGGAAAAAAGAATAACCTCTTTAATCAGTTGACACATCTCATGCACTACCAGCACAATAAAAACCAAAATAACCAACACTCTGCGATTCATAAAGGATTCTTTTAGTCCTATGCAAAGGTGCTTTGTGTCTTCCACAAAAACAAAAAAATCATTTGAGCCTTTAAATAAGATTTGCATCTTTCCCTTCAACAGATACGTTGTTATTTGAAATTAGAAAGTCAGAAGAAATTCTCATTATTGTTAAATGAATGAAATTTCCCCCATATGCAAAAAGTCCATATTCACATACCAAGTCTATCAATGCAAATTACTTGAAAAATCTTTTAGCATTAAAAAAAAATCTGCTTTTCACTACTGTGACATACTTCAGTCTGTTTGCAAAAGAAAAATACATACATTTTGCCTATTATGTAGGAAATGTAAATGCAAACATATCACTTTTAAGAATTAAAAAGAAAAATTTAAAAATCCTCATGTTGCATTAGGTTTTTTTTTATCTAATACATAGTGCATATAAAATAGTTCATTTTTAAAATCCTACTGCAATGAGAACAAATTTTTGAATAGCTTGATGTTATAAAAGTTCCTTAGTTCAACTGTGAACAGAAGAATTTACCCTTAATAGATCAGATCACCCTTAAAGATCAGAACTTTACACTAAAATCTGTAGAGCTGCATGCTTAAAAAACTAATTTTTAAACTTTGTAGTTCCTGCTACTGGACTTGTTTTTAATTGTCCTCTTGCTTCACTGAAATGCTCTAAACAGAAATGCAAAACCCTGAACAGGCTTAAGATCATACAGCACTTATTAAGTTGCTTTTCTTAGGGAACAAGTGTGTTTATTCCCAGCTAATGATTTTCAAACATACTAAACAATTTAGCCAAATTTTGCAGAGATCTTGAATATTTCAGGAACTGAACAGCACCTTATGGAAATTTGACTGTGCCATTCTATTTTACTTATTCAAACCCTATTAAATGTTTGAACTAATAATTTGGCCACTTTGACTGAAACATAAGTTGATGATGTCATGCTACAATTCCACCTGCTTATTTTAATACCAGGAATTTACAAACATAATCCCATTTGTTTGGGATCAAGTCTCAGCCATTGTGTTGGCTGTTTTATGTACTTGTCCTTAATTTGAAATTATTACAAAATAAATTTTTAAAGAATTTCTACATTCAGACCATATGTATGATCACATATGTTAATGTTTTTTGAGATCCTTATGAATAATTATGGAAATAACCATAGTCAAATTTAATTAAAAATTATTGTCTCATCTGCAGAAAAAAGGACAAAAATACATTTGTGACAATCAAAAAACCTAAAGATCAGAGAACACTGATTTCTACCTGAATTAGCAGTGTTCATGGCTTGATTAACTGAACGACCTAGTATAATTCCATCACCTCATTTCTCTTTGCAGATCTTTGTTTACACATAAAACAATAAGCTTCTAAAGTTAAAAAGACGGTCAAGTTCCATAAATTAGTTTTAATAAAAATCAAACCATAAATGTTCCATTACTTATCTTGTTCTCTTTTATCTTTCTCTTTCCATCCATGATAATAAATTGGAGATGGTTGTGTGCATATGTATTCTGTTACGTCAGGTGGAAAGATGGTAGAAGATAGTGCAGATATCTGCTAACCATGCCCTGTAACAAAATGCTCTTATGGAGGTTCCAGTAACACCCTCAGCACCCAATCTTATACAAAGTGGTAGCAAGAACGAGTAATACGTCAACACAGACAGCTCTCAACCAAAGAACCTGTCTCCAGGAGGCAGGATAGACTTACAAAGAGCTCATCAAAGCTCATTTTGCCCAGGCTATCAATAGTTGGCCTAACTAGATAAATTTTAGGTTTTGAAAAAGCCATGTTGCACTGTGGTACAGGGAGGCACAAACTACTCTTAGAAAAAATAGCGTTACAAGATCTGCATTTCTTACATGTCAATGTGTGTAACTCAGTAGGTCACAACCAAACACATAGACACTAGATCAGTATAGGGAGGTGTCACCCTGATTTTCCTAGCCTTCTGAGAGGTTTACATTCTTTAGTGGAGTCTTCTCACAAACCTATATGTAAACTATGTACAAATTTAGAATTATCTATTTTATTTACATATTTCTCCTCTGGGAGGAGTCAATTGACAGACTGTGATTTTTGCCAATGGATTGGAGAGGTGGCATCTTCCTCATCCAATCCTTGATATTTTCTAGAAATCTATAAAAACCTAAAACCCAAAAAAACTTTCCTTCTTTTTCTTCTTCTTTGCAAGAACCAAGTGCCATCTCATTCTTTCGAGTCATACAGTGACAGGGAGGGAAGGGCTGCCATCCAGGGTGACCTTGGCAAGCCTGAGAGGTGGACCTGTGTAAAACTCATGAAGTTCAACAAGCTCAAATGCAAGGGGCTGCCCTGGGACAATCCCAAGCACAAACAGAGGCTTGGCAGAGAATGGATTGAAAGCAGCCATGTGGAGAAGACCTAGGGTGGTTGGTGGATGATAAGCTGGGTGTGATTTGGCAGTGCACAAAGCCAATAGTATGAAAAGGTCAAGGAAGGTTTCTACCCTTCTGCCATGCTCCAGTGAGACTGCACCTGGCATACTGTGCCCAGCTCTGGGGCCTGAAACATAGGGGAATGATGCAAGTGTAAGTTGCACAGAAAGTCCAGAGGAGGCCACAAAGATAATTGGAGGGCTGGAGAACCTCTCCTATAAAAAAAAAAGAAAAGGGTCTGGCGAGACCTGATGGAAGTTTGCAGTATCTAAAAGGGACCTGTAAAAGCAGGAGAAGGTCTTTTTGCAAGGACATGTAGCTGATGGCTTTAAATTGAAAGAGGGTGCATTTAGATTGAATATTAGGAAGAAATTCTTTGCTCTAAGGGTGATGAGATGTTGGAACAGGTTGCCCAGAGAAGCTGTGAATGTCCCATCCTTATAAATGTTCAAGGCCAGGTTGGATGTAACCTTTGAGCAACCTGGTCGAGTGAAAGGTGTCCCTGTCCATGGCAGGGGGGGCTGGAACTAGATGACCTTTAAGGTCTCTTCCAACCCAATCCATTCTACGAATCTATGAGTTTATATATTTTGCTTACAGAGTGATGAGAGGAGGAGGTTGCAGAAAAGTAAATATGTGGGAGCTAACAATACCTACTAAGAAGAACTACTCTAGCAAGTGCAAAGAGAGACAAAGAGGCTAAAGTGTACAGGATACAAGTTCCAGAGATTTTCCTGCTCGGCTGTCTTGGTAAACTCTATATTAAATTTTTTACAGACTACCAAGAACAGACAGGCCACAGGGACACATTTTTACAGGGCGCTGTTTCCAATTTAGTTACTGCATTTGAAAACTTCAGAGGCTTTCTTGTTGGAGTTTTATAGAAAGGATGGATAACAAAAACCTAAAGTGTTTTGTATCAAGTGCTTCCTTACCATCGTCTCAGCATAAGTCAGCACAGTGACACTCAGCTGCACATAGCTGAAGGCACATATCAACAGAAATAAAAATGTGTTCCAGAGCACAATTACTGAAATTATAAACTTTGTTTTAAACAGATCTACTTAATTTTGTTTATGAAATTCCTTTTATTTTTGATCAGATTTCTCTTGTCTTCTTTTCTTTCATTTTTGTTTTCTTTCATTTTCGTTAACAGTTTAGAAACAAAATTGTCTTTTGTTCACACACCATTGAAAAAGTGAGATTTTTTAAAAGCACTGAGTGTTAGCCTAACTGTGTCTATTCATGCCAGTATGAGCCTTACCTCTGACTCTGGCTGAATGGATATTTTTTATATTTATTGTTTGCGTTTCCTTCCAATTAAAGTTCTTTTGAAAAAAGAGCAAAAAGTTTCTGTGAGCAAAACAAGATTGGAAAGAATGAATTCAACAAAAATTGGGCAATTCAGCTTTAGAAAAGTAAAGAATTAGTGGCTAGGAACAGTGGTAGTATGCATTCTATAGGCCAAGAAATAGCATTAGAAATAAGTGTTAGTCTACTGAATACTACTCATTTCCTGACCTGGTTTCTCTACCCTTTGGTGCCAGAGATTCTGCAGGTGACTGTAACAGAATTTCTTAGGGAATGTGGGCATGAGAT
>VZSR01001283.1:21241101-21278423 GCA_013398615.1 Brachypodius melanocephalos | reverse complement strand
TGTCAATAATTTTCTTATTGATCTCAATGAAAAAATTACTTTAGTAGCTAATTTATGCTAAGGCTGATGAGGAAAACACTACATGAATGATTTACTGAGAGAAAATGTATTTTTCTCAAAATTTAAATTTTCTATAAAACTCTGCATTGAGGAAAAAGTTAATTTACATGTGAAAATTAAATCAGGCATTGAATTTTCAATATATTTAATATATAATTTTAATATAGTTCATTGCTAAAAGACCTAAAGAGTCCCAACCACATTTCTCTAAAAGCAATAGGCTCTGTTATGTGTAAACTCCTTGCCTTGAAGATTTATATGTGCCAGAGTAAACCAGGATATACCCCACTAAAATAACAAAGAGCATTCTCATAGCACATTGCAAGTCTGCTAAACCTGTGTGTGCATAACTTTGCCTGGACTAAAGAAAACTTAGATTCAAGCTTCTCCTCAGTCTTATTTGGAAAACCTGGCCTGAAAAATTGTAATGGGAAAGAGGCTAAGCACAAACATTTTCTGCATGTAGCATGTTCTTGCTCAGGACCACTTCCAATACTTTTTCAGTGTGGTTTTCCTTTGAGATAATTCTGTTTTCTCACTCCTTCAAATATCTGGCTTTGTTCTCAGGAAAGATAAAACACCTTTTGGTGCTTTTAGTTTTGCTTTGGAATAGAATTGCCATATTCATTTCAATATTTATTAAAATGTGCTTTGAGCTAAGAATAAAAATATGTAACATTAGAAAATTCTCTAGCAATATGTATGAGTAGGATAAAACTCCAGTTACATAAATCTTGAACACTAGCTCTTAATGTTAGTAACAAATAAATAAAGCTTTTTTTTTTATTTGAAAGGTTATATACTAATCAGATTATGGTTCTCAAATTTATTTTAATCAGAGTTATTGCATTATAAATCTTGACGCTTATTTTAAAACCCAAAGAACTTGTATATACTTAAATTCCTTGAGAATTTTCTTGTCCCTTATGAATAGGAAATATACAATTAGCAAAGAAAGGTGTTTCATGAAATCCATGGGGTGTAGAATAGCTAAAAACAAAATCTGAGATATAGCTTATAAAGTATATTAAACCAGAAATAAAATTAGGCATTTGAATGATGAGCAGAGGAAGTGAGGCATAAAAATTAAATATAATTTAGTTTGGGTGGTCTTTTTGGGTTTTTAGGGTGGTTTTTATCAAGACATCATGAGACAGCTAATAGGAATAAGCTGAAGAAATTTTCCTAATCAGGTGAAAGAAAATTCAAAATGCTTAAAATACTCAAGCATGGACACAGTATTGACCATACCAAGTTTCTGAAATAACTGCAAAACTAAATCAAAAAATTCATAAAAAGAGTTTAAAATTATGTTGGGTCAGCAGCATTGTTATACAACAATGGAATGACAAAATAGTACCTGCATTTAAGAAACTAAGATGAGTGATATCACACCTGTAACACACAAGATATTAATATGTGTCACACACTAAAGGTTTGTATAGAATGAAGATAAATAGAAGAATAAAATGCTGATTTACAAGAGTGAGTTCATGACAGAATAATTGGGTAGATTTCTCTGAGCAAGGTAGTGGCTTTCTAGAGAGAGAAAATGTACATTTTCTGCAGATAACTAGAGCCCATCATTTGATACTGATGGTCATATGGGAAACAATTAGGAAGCCAGAAATGCTGGTTAATACAAAAATAATAAGCTGAACAAGCAACCAGTTAAATGAAGAGCTGTGAAGCTAAAAAAAATTAATTAAACTATTAAACTTGTAATGGTAAATAATCTGGATGTATTTTCAGTACATAAAAATGAAATACAGGAAAACTTCAGTAGCCTTGATGAAAAAAGTCATAGGAAAAAGGTTTGAGTTTTCTTTCACTAGAATTCAGCTGGCCTAATCCTCAAATAATAAAGTATCAAATAAGTACAAGTCATGTCTAGATTCCATCAAGATTCAGAGAACATATATTGCCCTAAGTGGGGGGTTTTTTTGCGTTTTCAACTACAACTTTTTTTAAAATTAGATATCTAGATAAGGCCCTGCTCAATGATGGAGAGTTTATTTTTCCCTTTTCAATGCAAATCCAATGGCTATCACAATTAATGTGTATTAATAGCCAAGTCTTTTGAAGGAGATTTTAGCTTGAATTCTTCATCTCCTATGCAAGAATTTTTTTCTTCCATTTTAGATTATTTTAGGCTATAACTTCTGATCTTTCTTAAATGACTATATGAAAGAGATTAAGAAAAAGACTTTAGTTGAATTCTTCCATATCACAGAATCGCAGAATACCATGAGTTGCAACGGACCCACAAGTATCACTAAAGTTCAATCCCTGTCCATGCACGAGACAACCCCAAAAATCACACCACATGCCTGAGGGTTTTGTCCAAACGCTTCTTGAACTCTCTCAGGCTTGGTGCTGTGACCACTTCCCTAGGGAGACTTTTCCAGGGTCCAACCAGCTGCAGGGTGAAGAACCTTTGTCTAACATCCAACCTAAACCTCCCCTGACACAGGTCCTGTATCTGACCATGAGACTGAAGGGATCAGTGTCTGCCTCTCCTCTTCCCTTCATGAGGAAGTTGTAACTGTAGTGAGGTCTCCCCTCAGTCTCCTCCAGGCTGAACAAACCGAGACCTCAGCTGCTCCTCTCACAGCTTCCCCTCAAGGTCCTTCTTTGGGTGCTGCCTAATAGCTTTGCTTATATTACACAGCCAAAGCTGCACACAATATTCAAGGTGAGGCTGCCCCAGTGCAGTGCAGAGCAGAGAGGACAATCCCCTCCCTTGTCTGGCTGTCAATGCTGTCCCTGATGCCCCCCAGGGCATCGGTGGCCCTCCTGGCTGCCAGGGCACTGCTTTACAACTTGTCACTGACCAGGTCCCTTTCTGTGGCACTGCACTCCAGCCTCTCATTCCCCAGTCTGTCTGTGCATCCAGGGTTTCCCTGTCCCAGGTGCAGAATATGCCCTTGTTAAACTTAGTACAGGTGGTGATTACCCAGCTCTCTCATCTGTCAAGGTCTCTCTGCAGGATATCTCTGCCTTTGAGGAAGTCAATATTTTCTCCCAATTTAGAATTATCAGCACACTTACTTAGTAAATCTTGAGTCCTGCATCCAAGTAATTAATGAAGATGTAGAAGAAAAGACTTCTGTCCTGTTTCCTTCTCCAGTTTTACAGTGATTGTGTATTTTTTATTCAAATATTCGATTTAAAGAAGAACTGGGAACCATTAATTCAAACTCAAGATTGCTCTTTCCTAGCTGAATTACTGAACAATAGAATCATATTTAGTCTTGGAATTGCAAAAACATTGGGCTTGGAAGGGACTTCTGGAGGTCCAAGTCCCACCCCTAATCCTGACAGATTGGACCCGATCACAGCAGGTTGCACAGGACCACGTCCATTTGAGAACTGAATACTTTCAAAGATCAAGATTTCATTACCTCTCCAGGTAACATGCTTCAGGGATTGACCACCCACAAGGCAAAAAAACCCCCAAAACTTTATAAAACTGCCTCATCCTCACTCTCTTGATTCAGTCCACATTTTGCACTTCTGTCTCCTTGTTAGGCAACTTCAACTATGAGTAGAAAGTGATGCACTCCTTCACATGCTACTGTCCTCTGGAAGAGCACCATCAGGCTTAAGAGCATTCAGGTTTTGAATGAATGTGTTCCATACCAGTTTATTTTGTATGAATAGTTGGTACGTGCTGCCCAAAAATATATTTTGCTTGCTTTTAGAGGCATGAGTTTATGAGTCTTTAAATGTTTGGGGTTTCTGACATCTGACTCTCAGATAAGTTCAAGAAGGTTGAAGAGGAGAAGATCAGGTTTACTGACAGGCAGTCTTAAGAGAGAGGTAATACAGTCTTACTCTCCTTGTTTGCTAGTTTTAGGCAACTGCAAGCTAAACTGATGTGAACTGGTCCTTTCTACTGAGAGCCTGGGCCTTTGAAGATGCCAAAACTTCCCTGCATACTGTTATTGGAGCTGATGCACTATCTGCAGATTCCTGGATCTCTTTCTGGTGTCTCTTACCTGTTACTGTACTTAAACTAGATGACAATTGTTTAGGAACTGTAGTCTAGAGTGACGAAGACTCATCCTGAACTGACAAGAGGATAAGCAAGAAAACTTGGTTTGTTTTTCTTTTGATTTGGTTTTGCCAGTGGACCACAAGGCATGTGCCATACATAAAGTGTTATAAAATAAATGAAGCCCCTCAACTCAGTCAAATGCCTTTTCTATGTCTGTTGAAAGGATTATATGAATCCTAGCAAAAAGTACCAAACCTTAACAGCACTTTGTGCCATTACAGTCATGAGAAGAATGACTACTGTCCCCATCTAAACACAATTTGCTATTTGTGGAGCAGGATACCTTTCCTATGATAAGGGTGATATTGTCTTTTTACTTAGTAGGAGGGAGGGAAGAAATCTGTAGCTGGCACATTTGTCACTTAAATGACCTTCTTGTAGTCATGCTGAGACATCTAGCCCCTCTATGGAAGAAAACTAAATAAATTAGTCATAACAAGAATCAGTGGTGGGGAGTGGGAAATGTAGGCATGGATTATAGTGTGCTACTGAGATTCATTAAAATTGGCAGCTTTATCTGATTTCCTTTTCTTCATTTTAGTAACTACTTCTACTGTTATGTTTGTATTCAGAGATTAATTGCTCTGAGGATAATTTAGGTAATTTAATATTTTTTTCGATTTCTTTCAGAGTGGACTATTCTTAGGATATTGGATGCTATGTATTCAACTGTAGTAGAAACAAAGTTTTAATTAGCATCTTTGTTACCCTGTAGCACAATTAACACACAGCTTTCTTGCACATAGAAGACCAACACCTGTTTCACAGTAAAAGCCTGTAGTGTATATGCTTTTGAATTTACCTGTTTACATCAGTGTGTTTGTCTTTCACTTTCACACTTCTGCCTTGTATTGTGTGGTTAATATAACAGGAAGCTTAGTTTGAGGAAGAAGATTCTTGCCTACTTTTGGTAAATATCTTTGTTCCTTGCCTTTGTTCTTAAATGAATAAGGAGAGCCCTGGACTGTAATAGCATGCCATGTTCCTTTCTAAAACGATCACAAATATTCTCTTTTTTCCCAGCAGTGAACACAAAATATTTTGAATATTAGAATATACTATGATGACCATAGCCTCTCTGTCATTTACTGGAGAATTCCTGCCTAGTACCTTGCTAACTGTTCCTTTTAACATAAAGAAAGTGTCCAGAAAGATTTTTTTTTTTAATAATGTTTTACCTGTGACCTGAAATTGCTTGAACAGGGCAGATGATGATGATGATCCCATACTACAACATAGAATAGCAGCCACACTCAGAATAGGTTTTGCAATGAATGTGTTCATTTTACAAATGGGTCCATGCATGCTGTGTTATAACAGGCAAGTGGTGAAAATCTCCTACCAAGCAATGCCCAGAAGGTCTCCAGGATATCTGATGAGGGATCTCCTGTTGCTTTATTTGGCCCTTGCTGGCACCCATTTCACTGCTGACTGGACAAATGCCATTCAACAATAAACTATTCTTGCCTGGAGGGCTTGACACTGATGGGTCTGGTCAGATTAGTCTGTTTAAGGGTAAGGAATCAAGCCCATGACTTTTTTAACTGATAATGGTATTGTATGTCATATTTTTCACAGAACAGCTGTTAACTGTTTGAGTTTACATTGTATTTCTATTTAATTTTTACTTTTTTGGCGTTTTTTACCTGACCCTCCATGTGATGGTAGATTAGTCCCTGGAAGCCCAAGATAAAACATTATTATTCTATGCCAAATATAAAATCAAACGACTTTTTTTTTCCTTTTGTTTTCTTTTTTTGGACAAATGCCACTTTTTATTAACAATTGACTAGTCAGTGTGAAGATTATTATATCCAATCCTTAAAAATAATTTTATGGTGATTGGTTGTAAAGTAATTATTATTCCTACCAAAACTTAGACAAAATGTTAAAGAGCAGCAATTCATAAAATGCCATGTAATGAGATGGAACACCCAGCCATTCCTCCTTTGGCAATAATATAAATTTAGAAATAATTCACTGAAGTCAGTAATCGGATGCAAATGAAAGGAGAATAAAGTTGCTGTGCTATCATAGACCTTAGCTATATAGTAATGTGGTGAATGACTAAACTCAAAAAGTTTCAGAGGTTATCAGAAAGTAGATTTTATTGATCATATTATACATATTTCACTTTTCTAAATGTCTAATTTTTTATTGAAGTAATCTTGCAAAAGTAATCTTTATAATCATATGTAAGCAAATGCTAATACATTCCTGTCTATGGAATCTAGAGAAATATATATATATATTTTTTTTTTTTTACTATGGGTAAGGTGTGACTAAGGCATCTTTCATAGTGAAAGTAACTTATAAAATGATTTCTTGAATCTCAACATTACAGAATACTACAATTCCTTGCCATGATATTTTATGTTACATCCCTTCTTTTAGCAACCAGAAATTAAGGAAATGAACACAGGTTTAACATTTTAGCTGAATGTATCAGGACAGCCAAGCCACAACAGTTGGATTATAAAATAACATTCCATTCCATCTTAGGGCTCTGGCAGCCTGGACACCCAATTGCAGAAGTTAGTGATCCAACAGCAGTAATTGAGGCAAATATCACCACATGATCCCAACCACAGATTACGGCCACAGGCCTGGGCTAATCTCATCCTAGAAGAGAATGCTAGAATCATTGGAAATGTTGGTAAATTCCTCTGTGAATTGCTCCCACAGTGTTTGCAAGTGCCTGGGGTATGCAGTAAGGACTTTTGGATCTGGGCTAAGGGTAATAATTTTGCTTTTGATCATGTGTCATGTAGGTCAGGAACATAAGTCAACTCAGTAGACAATTATAAGGGGTTACCTCCCAGTACAGCATACCAGAGTTTTGGTATGGCCAGGTAGATTTACTTGTAAAGTCAGGTAAAATTACATATAGGGATCTAATAAGGACTTAGTTTAAGAAATTTCAAATGTGCATGTGTGGAGTTCACTAAAAAGGCCAAGTTTTCTCTAATTACTTGCTCATTATGAAATATTTACCCAACTCTGATGAATAGTCATTGGCTGGCAGAATTTAATCTTCAGAAACACTAGAAACGTTTTCATGTAGATGCAGCAAAATAACTGGAATGTAAGTTTCTTCAATTTAATATCTGTATATCTCAGGTCTAAATTGTTACTATAAAGTTGTTTTAAATTAAAACTTGGAAGTTCAAATTGAAAATTGTCTTGTATGTTGTAATCGGTTTTTGAAAAATGTAATCACAGCACAAGATGCCATTTAAATAGTTATTTCCCATGGTGTAATTACCACTGAAGAAGAATAGAGTAGCTAAACTACAGTGAGATTGAATTTACAGGTGCTAATGCAGCTCTACTTCAGAGCATACAGTTGGCTGAAAGGCGGACGTGAGATCTCCCAGGGTTACAGGTTTTAAGTCTCAAAACCTCCAACAGATTACTTCCTTCATAACCACACATTTCAAAGAACTCAGAGGCTTGACTTTAAAACAGAAATAAGTATCCCTCAGAGAATGTACTACATGATATTCAAGAAATTTCAACATTAAAATGATGATATAAGAATCAACATCTGTTCATAGAAAAATATTCCAAACTTTTGTCCAACCAAACATCTCCCATGTGAAGGGTGTGTGTCTCCTGCTTCTTATGGATTTCAATAAAATTCCAAACCCAGATATATAAAGAGATAGAGGGTTGAAGGAAATATAGTCATAATGAGCCATTAGTAGACATGATGAAGGATATGTAGAGATGTCCATGCATCTCTGATTATCTCTGTATCTTCAGACTTGTCTTATGCGTTAGTAGTAGTTTGTCTTAATCCTATTTTGACTGTTCATTTTGGCATAACAACCTTACTGTTCCCCACACTTAGGTTCACATAGGAGATCTGTAAGGGGATGAAAGGAACACTGCATTGTGTTCTGCAGTTCTCTCCTCTGTTGGACAGGACCAGACCAGCTTCAAGAAACAATCCAGCATACAGATGTCCTTTTCCCTGTGGTTACCTTTTGCTTACAAAGGAACACGTACACCTTCCTAAAAAGTAGAGTTTCCATAAGCTTAGGAGAGAATACATGTCAGATAAAAGCATTGCAGCTGCTGAATATGTTTTTATATATTAAAGCACTTTAAGATTGTGGGTATATTGCAAGTAAATGATTTAACTACATTCAGCTGCCCTGTAAGTTGTTTGTAATTACTGATTTTGCTTTTCAGATGTGCATAATAAAGTTCTCATCGTAGCTCTTTCAAATGCAGCAGCAATGCTGACTCTTCAGTACTTGATAGTTCAATCACATAGGATATTTTCATATTCAAGTGAGAAAAAAATAAAAAAGAAAGATTGAGGCAGCACAAGGTAAAGCATGGTAATATTAGTGGCTCAAATTCATTTGCTTTGGAATGATAGCTACAGTCTTTGAAAAATTTTTATATTTTTAATCATATCTCTGGTAGTAGTCACAGCTTTAATATTTCAGTAGGTCTATAAAATGTTTCTTTCACACACTGATAAATTTTCCTACATAGTCTAGACTGAAAGTTTCCTTCCAGTCAAAAGTGATATCAAGATATATTGTCCTAAAGATGTAAGATGCTCATACTGCATAAAAACAGAGCCAATTTTTCAAGTGTCAGGGTAAGCTAATTTGGCATGTACTCTGATCTCCAGTAATCAACCATTTTTATCACATCTTATCACCATGATATTCAAGAAATCTTTTTTTTTTCCCCATTTTCCCCAATAAGGCATGGGGTTTTTTTCTTGGTTTCCTATAGAATCAAAACATACGCATACACTTCCCCATATATGTCTAGCTGTAGATAGCATAGCCAAACAAAATAAATTGTGGAGCCCTCTAATTATAATTAGTGTACTAAAACTTTCTTTCACAAGATGTATAAGCAGATAGGCTGACACAAAATAAATTGTGATTCTGCCAACATATTCATCAGTAAATATGGGAAAACACGATTTTATGAACTAGCAAACAATTTGGTAGACAAAAAGATGAGAATTAAAGTGGTACTGAGGCCCAGATAAGAAATTACAGTTGTTCCACTCAAGCAGAGAAGAGTTCATCCTGAATAGTATGTTTAGCTTTGAAGAATTATTTAAACATTTTTGATTTTAACTTTCATTTTAATTCATTTCCTGACAGATGATTTGACTTTCAAAACATCTCTTTCTGCTTCTTTTTTTGAAGATGGGGGCTTCTGGTGGAAAAACTTCATCACTACCTCTAGCTTCCCTTAGGGAGACATCTTAGAAAGATGTCTACTGACATCTGCTCTTCGAGTGTCAGTAGAAATGTTCATCTTACTTTGATTGGGAAAAAATGTTTTGCATTCTATGTGATGAAATCAAACTGTTTCAAAGTACAATTGGAGTTTTATTTAAATCATCTCAGTACCTGTTCCACAAGTGAAAGTACTTTTCAATCTGCTTTAATTCGATGTCATAATGTACACACAATCTGAATTAATAAGGGTTTTTTTGTGCTTATGAAAAAGACCAGATACACAGACAAATGTCTTTTGCTTACCTCAGACCATCCAACATTAAACTGAGTTTCAGGAGTTAATTTTAAGAGGACAGGAATTAAAATGGTAAGTAAGGCAAAGAAATGCCCTTCGAAAGTACTTTATTTTCAAAGTCTTCAAATTCTCTGCAAATACAAAGTAGCAATTATGAAGATTGCTTTGTATATGAAAGGCAAAGCTTTGTCTGTCTTCTCCAAGCAAGTTCTGCAGATTTTTGTACAATATGCCCTTTTCTTAAGAGAAAACTGGCTTTTGAACTCTCTGTCCTGTATAAAGAACTTGAATCCTCACTGTAGCGAGATGTGAATGTTGAATACAGGAGTATTTGAACAGCTATCTTCCCTTCAGAGCGGTGTATGGTTTAATCCGCAAGTAAATATATTTTACACAGATAAAAAACAATGCAAAACTAGGGCAGGGGTTCAATAAATTGAGCTCTAGTTGTTCAGGTTCTTGGCCTGCCAAAGTGTACCCTTGGGACAAAGTATCAATTTTTATGTTCTGATTCAACACCTTTGTCTAGCACCTGGCATGAGGGAGTTTCCTCTCCATCTTAATCTTCCCTGGGCAGAGAAACCGATTGAAAACTTGTTAGAAGAGATCACTGTTCTGTTTATGGCTACTTCTGTGCAAGGACTGGTTTATGGATTACACAGTAACTATTTATGAGGGAGATAAAACCAGACCGTGCATCCTCAATAGACAAACTGTGGTCCATCATAAGCCACTGCTCATCAGAGAAGCAAAAGTCAGATGAATTAAGCTGTCCCTTTGAAACCAGCACTGAGGCTATCTAAACAACTATTAACACTTAGCCACGCTGAATCTTCTCTTCAGTTTAGTGCTGCTAGAATTTCATTCAAATTCAGTGAGCCAGCATAGTCACAACATAGAAGATGGACCTAATCTAAGAAGTGGCTGTAGACACATCACTTTGACTGCTTTTCTTTCTCGTGTAATGCACCCAGATTCACACAATTCCATTAAAAAGTAGGATTTGTCTCACATTTAGTCACTTGTTCAAAAATTTAAGTGTCCAGGTGTTCTCTTTAGCAAGAGATACCTCTACAGAGCAAGTAGGTATCTGAAATAGGCTTCTTCACACCTCTGAGTTTCTTTTGTAGTTCATTTTGGTTTTTTAAGGCCCAGACTATTAAGAACCAAAATGTTTTGGTTCAGCTGTGTTGACCCTCTAGATATATACATTGACTGATATGAAAACTTTCAAAATCCATAGGGCTTCTACTTATTTTCATAATTTTGTATCTTTTGTCCTCTCTTTTTCCTCACATCAGCATTTTGGTCTCACAACACTATTCCTTTGATTCTGCTATTGATTCTAGTTTTGATAGCACTGGTCTGCTAAGATAATCCTAGTAGTCCACTAGGGGGACAGAATGAATACTGGAATTCTCATTTAACTGCTTTTTCTGATAAATCATGAAACTTTTTTTTGTTTGGAAAAACTTGTCTTTTTTTTTCCTCACTGTTAATGCAAGCCAAAATATATATCAGCTTCCAATTTCACATGAAATATTGAATTCTGTTCTAAATTATTCAACCTTTTAAAGTCCTTTTTGGGGGGAATGAAAATTAGAGCTTTCACTAAGAAATTAAATATTCAACTGGTCAGGTTTTCAAAAAGGTTGTAAAAATCAACACAAAACATGGCAACATTTCTAGAAATTGTGTCGTATTGACAAGAGAATAATCAATGGAACTGAAATTTAGGAATAGTTTCAACATGGCGGCATTTACTATTTGCTACAAAGAGGTCAGCATTCAAACCCATGGCTGAGTTAACATGTTCTGAAACATTACTACAGACCAGATGAACAGTCACAGTTCCATGTGAGCTCCCTATCTGTGGTGAAGTCCACCAAGGTAATTAGGATGCGTTTAAACTGGGAAAATGACCAGCCTGAACCTATGAGTGGTCAGTGCTGTAGCTTGGTATGGAAGAGTTACATGCTATTATAACTGAGTCCTCAGGTTAGTTATCCCTGTGAATTTCAACACCAGCACTTTTTAAAAAGTCTGTTCCAATGCCTTTTGCTATTTACTTTTACTTAGAAGGGAGAAGGAAAGTCTTAAAATGAAGGCTAATGTATAAGAATTATTTCTAAAAAAACAAGAAACAGCAGCTATTTAAAACAAATGAACATGTAACAAGCTTACAGCATTTGAACAGCAGGATACAGGACAAAAAAATACAAAACTAGCCACTTCAAAAAATTGTTTATTAGAGCACTCATCTCCACAGCAGGAAATAAGAAAAATACTGGAACAGTCACCTGAAAAATAATTTAATAAAAAAAAAATTCATGACCAGAGATGTACAGAAAGAAAACAGTTTACCAAACAGCTTAAAATAAATTTATTCAACTATGCACCAGCAGGATATACTACAAAATCTAAAATTTCCACTGTGTGAAATAAATAAATAAAATTATTTTCAAACAAGGAGGAAGAAAAAGTCCTTTTAAAACAGTTTTATACAGTTTGCTTTGCATTAGTTGAGCATGAAAACACCTCTGTTCACCAGTGGCTTCCCTCTTCTTCCCTGGCCCCGTTCAACACCAATGTCCCATATACATTTAAACAGAAGCATGTGAGAGGCCCCTGCTACCTCGAATTCAAACATTGATAAGCTAACCATCGTTAATAGTTGTAAAGTAATATATATCTTAAACTAAATTACTTGCAAGCTTGTTTTGGAGAGGATGATACAGCTGTTCTAAAATTTCTTTTCCAGTCAAGTCACAATTTTTACTGTGAATCTGTCATCCTTCATGGCATATCTCAGTTGTATTTGTGTGAGGGTGGTGCCCAAAGTTGCATGGAAGCAAACTATCTTTAAAGAAGCCAAGGACTGCCTAATTACCAAGTAGGAGCATGACAGTGTCTCACCGTAGTACAATATTATCTCATTCCACCGGCCCCAGTGGGGCTGTTCTGATTCACCATGGTACAGGTGACAACACAGTCATTCCAAGCTATCAGCTTGATTTTGCCATCTACTGTGTAAACTCAGATATACTTGTTAGCCCCATAGATCGTGGTTACTCATTTTTACAAATCAACCATTATCAGCCAGCACTGCTGCCCTAAGGTGGAGCATCCAGGATCTCTATGCCAGGCCATTGCCTCACATGGAACTAAACTGCACCTTGAAAATACTTATGATCTACATCCCTCACCAGGATTTTTGTTGCACCACTGTGAGCCAGGTTTGTCAACCCAGAGAACTTCTTTAATATCCAGATAGCCCAAAACTCCCCCCATGTTTAGGAAGAGGCTTGGGGCAACCAAGGATGCAGTAATTCTGCTGCACTTCGGCCGACCTAAATTGGCTCCCTGCTTTATCCATGCATTTTCCAAGCCTTGAAAAACCACCATGCCTACTAATGCTATGCAAAGAGAAAAATCAGATCCCCTGACTCCTCCCAGCAGCCATCATCTCTACTCCAACATGCCAGGCTTTCTGTGGTAGTAATAGGAAACCCCTACTCTCAGACATGTTACTATAATATTTATTCTATAAGTCCCTGCCCTTCCCCACTGATGCCGGGAGCAGGACTCTCCTTCTGGATGCAGGTAAAACAATCACACTGATAAGAAGCTCTGATCTGTTTGCATGAAGACAAAAAAGACAGGAAAAAAAATCACATGAAAAATATGTATGGTCTTAGTAATGATGATGAGTTGAGAATTGAACCTTCTAAGTAGCACTACTATAAAACCAGGGAAGATAAACTCACATTATATACAGAGTAAATACCTCCACAAATGTAAACAGAAGTGTGTGTATAAATATAGAGAGTAAAGGAGACAATAAAAAGATGAACATTGACCAAAGCCTACTGTGTGAAAATGTGGTTATTATAATGTCCATGACATTAAAACATTTCACTACTTTTAGGGAAAGCTAAAATAAATGCAGGGAACCCCTTAAGAATTAATTCTGCATACAAGTCAAGCAAAGTTACTATTTGCATGAATAAAGGCTCCAGGATCAGGCATCCTCATTTATTTCTTAGCCTGTTGGATAATTCAATAACTAAAACTGCAAGGTAAAAATGTGTATAAAATTTAATCTATTGAGACGTGGCTGATCACTTTAACCAAAGAAGAGGATTGTGCTGTTGAATTATGTTAAATCAAACTTCAGTCTCTTCATGATCTTAAAAAGCACCACCAGAAATAAAGTTCATCTGCAGTAAAGCTTCTGTTGTTGCTCAGGAAATTATTTGTGAGTGGCAATGGTGATCATGGCCAAGGAAATAATTCCTAGCAAATTATTTATTCTGTGAATTTCACCATTTCTTCTGTCCATGATTTGTCTGAGATCAGACAGCAATTCCCTCAGTGTTGTTCTTAATTCAGAATTGTTTGGGATGTCATCACTGAGTTCATTGTGATCTGAAAGGCATTCATAAACAGCTATTCAGGTTACAAACTGTCCTGAAGCCTGTGATTGACACCAGGAGGTTCTCTAACAGGTGTCTCAGCTGAGCCTTTTCTCACTGACTTCCCACTAAGATTTGTAGAACATCTTGGAGTAAAAGTATGTGACCTCATTTAGAAAAAACGTCTCACTAAAAATGCATTTCCAGCTCTGGAAAAGAGAGGCTTAACATAAGTTATATGGAGAAAGCTTAAAATATTGAACAATGCAGTTTTCTTCACCAATTTCTACTTGAAATCCAGTCAGTTGGAGGCTGTGGAGAAAGCAAGTAACACAGCTGATGGCTCCTCCTAGAACATCCTTACAGTATTTTCCCCCTGGTATTTCCTAATTCACCTGTACAGTGGCAAGAAAGGAAAGCTGGGATGTTGAGATTATCAGGTGGTCTCAAATACCATGAAAAAAAAGGAGCAATCTTTGAGGTGTATATTGACTCCCAAGTCCTCCTTTCCAGCATTCTTCCTTCTCCTTTTCCTTCTTCATCAATGTGCTGTGTATAAATAGTAATATTCAATAAACATTCAAGGTTAATATTCAGGAAATAACAATTTCAAGATCACAGCCTTTAGGGATGACTTAAAACTCCATCTTACACTTTTGCTGTTTTCAAATACTTTGTATCTACATGAAAAGGTCAATAGTGACACAGAACAGTATGACCTCAATTAATAGCAAAATCGCAAAAAATAGCAAGAACTTCAAATGAGCAAATCCTTGCAGATTCATTTTACAATCAGTTAAAATGTACACTCAGTACAGTAATGTTTACTAAGGATGCCAGGGATTGGTAAATTGATGTAAAAAAAATGCCTCTTCATGTCTTCATCAACTTTCTACTCACCAGTCTAATGTTTATCTGCCTATTGTACTATTGCAAGAGATTTCTAGCTGGCTAGTAAAGGAAAATTCTCATGGGATTTCGCTTTCATAAAGCAGTGAGATCTGAGCCATCAACATATAGAAAATTTCAGAGTGTTTCAGGTATAAAAAGTTTCATTTAGAATAGTTCATATCTCAGTGACAATATTGGACATACCCCTTAGATGTGTTGTGTACATTGGCTGTGGAAAGGAAAATATAATGTTTTGTAATAGGGTTATAGTAGGTTCTTATTATTTTTCATTCTTTTTTTAATAACAACATTCAAGAGATATTATTGTTCTCCTTTTATGGAAAAATTCTTTTTTGGTTGTATTAAAAATCATTCATCTAAGGAGTTTAATAACATTCCCATATAAAAAAGTTCTTATATTAATATGTGTATTTTATGCCACTTCAGCTGTAGTTCTATCTTTAATTTCATATAAGCTATTTGGAGTTGATTAACTACTATATAATCTCTGCCTGCCAAATACATGAAAAGTTGGTGGTGTATTTTTAATCATCTATATTCAGGGCTGGAAATTAATTTTACTTTGATTTTTTTTAAAAAACATCTCCTGATTAAAACTTAAGCAGTCAAATATCTCAGGCATTTAACTTCAATGTTGTGTCCTCCTCCATCAGAAAAAAATTGGGCATTTTCCTACACACAATGGAGGAAAAAAAGCAATTACTATCAATCAGTGACTAAGCAACAGATTGGAGTATTTAGAAAGACTCATTCATACACAGATTTGCAGCAGTGTTCAGCTCTTCTGATTAGATTCCATAGATTTTAAATTGTAGCTAATTAGGCTGTCATAGGTTCATTAATGGCTCTACTGATTCAGCACTCCCTCACCTGCATGCATATTAAAGCTCATTAGCTCCCTTGTCTAAAATACCACCTGCATTAATTGCTGTTGATGTGCTAGGACTCTTCAGAAGGCTCTTCTGACAACTACTCTACCTGCTTGGAATACCCACTGCCCCCAGAGCTCTTCAGGACAGCCAGCACATAAAGTTCATAGTGTTTCACACATTGTAATGCTGCAGCTGTTGTCAGGGCAGTCAAGCCTGTTTTCTGCTTAACAGCAGGAAATAAATAATTAGCAATGCCTGTACTGTAATGCTTACCACAGGACCAGTTTATTTGCACTGGAATCTCACTACTGTAACCTACTTAACATCATGTACTGACAGAGTGGTGTGGGAGATCCAAAGACATAAACAATCTGTCATGACCAAGAAGACTAGCTGACCTCAAGTTTGACTATGGCTGATGTCCTGTGACCGCTTTAGATTAAATGTTTTAGTGAATTATCTCCCATAAATCCAGTGGGCCAGGCATGAGACACAGTTCTTACTAATCCTTTAGTCATTTGTTGTATGACAGTGTCCTCACAGGTATTTGAGCTAGAGTTTGTACCACACGCTCTTCAGCTGGAGTGATAAAGCATGGCTGTACCTGGCTGGAAAATTGCTCTAAGAAACAGTTTTCCCTGGCTCCTGACTTCCAAGCAGTTACAATCACAGGTGGGCCAGTAAGCCCATATATGTATCATAATATATGTATCACAAATTCAAAATACACTTGGCAAGATTACTGACAGCAACTTGCTTTCCTGAAAGGCTGTTAAATTGCAGCCAATGTCTTCCCATGTCATGGAGAGTCCTGGGATAACCTTTCATAGAAGGTGTCCCCAAGTGTAGTTTTAGATTTGTATTAATCATGCTTAGGAAGATTTGATTTTTTTCTCCCAGGAGTTATGTATAGCTTATTTCAAAGTAGCTTCTCATATTTGTTGTTGTATTTTCATACATACATACATGATTGTATTATCAAGCTTCCAAAGTTTGTTTTTTCTCACTTCATGATATAAAAATAATTAACAATATTTTGAAATAAACTTAATGTATTATGCTGATTTTTGATAATTAATTTATTGTTATTACTTTATTTAAATTTCATTGAAATATTAAATTTTTAAATATTGACATGATAACAATTGATTCTTTATATTTTCTTTCTTAATTCATTTATGTAAAAATATATATGTATGCATAAACAAACATCTGTATCCTCCTAGACCTTTGTATATATTAGACAAAGAGAAAATTCACCAAGTTTTACTTTGCATTTGTTTACTGTAGAAGTATTTTGGGGGTGAGAATGAACCATCCTGGCATCTTCTTTCCCTTGGAATTATTCAAAATATCTCCTGAAATTTCCTATCTTTTTTTCTAATTTTTAATGAGATATTTGGAAGAAGGAACACTACAAGTGAAAAAAACCTCTCTGTTTCACACCCATTATTGCAAACTTGTCATATAAGGTGATATTTAAAATTTAATTCTACGATGTTGAAAATATTTAATGGAACAGAGAATCCCTGTACAGTATATCTCAATTGTGTTTTGGTAGAAATCACTGTCAATATATTGTCTTAAGTTAGTGATTCCTAAAATAGAAAAATATAGAAATTATTAGAACTTTACAATTACTGTTTGTGAGTTCTTTCTTACATGTCCTTTTAAAAAATAAAAAAAATATTAATTATCAATTTAAAAATACTATTTGAGTGAAATCTCAGTTCACTCCACCGGCATTGCAGTAGTTGGAAGACATGGAATATTTAAAGCTTTTACAGTTGTGTTTCTGTGCCGTTTTCACTGGACACATTCTAGTGTTTGATGACACACATCACTGTTCCTGTTTGGACGATTTTACATCCTGTTACTTTTTTTTTTTTTTTTTTTTTTTTTTTTTTTTTTTTTTCCCTTTACTATCATAAAAGAAAGAAGGAACAAAATGTTATTTAGTTCAACCTTCTTTAGTCCACCTGAGTCCAAGTCAGAGTCAGAGTGAGTATAGAAAAAAACAAGTCCATGTTGTCAGTATAATTTGGTTGTGATCAAAGGCAGCATCCGTAGTTATGATAGCAGTGTCACCATGGTGAGAAATGAATACATCAGAAAATGTCCCAGCCCATCAGGGGTTAGTGTAATGGGAATCTAGATAGGCAAGTTAAGGTTTAGGAGTAATACTAAGCCATTCACTGAATTTTGATCAATACTTTGATCTTGCAAGTCTGAATGCCATTTGGAAAAAAAAAAAAAAAAAAGAAAAGAAAAGAAGAAAAAGAATCCCACTGCATCAACAGCATGTGGCTTAAAAACACCTTGCATGTGCACTGAAGCACAGACAGATGGAACCAGCAGAGCAAACCCACCAATGATGTTTCAGAGACATTTTGGCAATATCCAAATATAATCCCTTCTTCCCACCTGTGTAACTGCAGACAGATGTCAGCAGACCTGGGGTAAGAAAATGAGAGCTCAGTTCCCCTCTTCTTCCCATCTAATTCATTCTTTCCAGTTCTGCAGTGCTCCAAAGTGTGACAGGAGGGGCTTATACTACAGGACTTCATGTGAAGCAGAGTCTAATTATTGTCTAAGTGATAGCTAGTGAGAAAATTACTCCTTAGTCTGTATTTTCCTCTAAGTTTTATTGCTTTTCTTTTCTATCTTCTATTAATTAAATGCATATGTGATCTGAAAACAAAAATATTGGCTCTTCATTTTTCAACTTTTATTTAGAACTTAGTTGCATTCCAGGGGTAATCACATTTACTAATTTATTTGGATTATATTCTGCACTTTAGACTGGCACAGAGACAGGTTTTTTTTCAAATGTGGTTATGATCATATTATGATCAGTTTCGGTGCATATGGAGAAGTCACCAATTCTCAGGTACTTTTCCATTAAGAGTTTATTTTTCCATGGTATATTATAACATATAACCAAGTAATGACAACAGACAACAATTTGCACCTTTACTGTCAGCCTCAGCTGAGTGGATACACCAGAGAGACCAATGCATTTCCTTATCCTTCGATGTGGGAATTGGGACACAGCAGTTAGCAACGTGAGGATAGCTGCTGCTTTTTACCAGTCAATGAAGGGAATTTTTTTGACAGTCTAGTGTTTTCAGAATATATTTCTCTAAGAGTTTTTGAGCTATATAAACCACTCAAAGGCCTCTATTTCTTCTATGTCTAGTGCTGTGTGGAGTTTTTTGGTATTTCCCAGAAGTGCTGTCTGAGAAGATCTGTCACATCACAATAGACTTCCCATAGGGAAAATACACGGGTGCTTCCAGCACTGCACAGAGAATAACAAAACATATATTTTGTAAGCATATACAGGATCAAATTGTCAGCCAATGCTGCACCAGAAGACATATTGTTGGAAAGAATGTATTTCTTAGCCCACAAACAGATTACCATGCACTAACCCCAGCAAATGCTTTTATGTACAAATCACAGAAGTATTTATCTATGCTGTACAATAGGATTGTTTTCTTCTATTCACTTCCACATATACAAAAACATCCTTTTATTTTGGAACAGAACAGTTTGGAAGAAGACGTTTGAGGATCAAAAATTATTTTACTCCAAACATCTGCCTTTGAGCACTCCAAAAAAGAGAGTGTTGTGCGAAAGAAAAATCAGAGGCGCTCCTGGCAAGGAGGATGTAGCTATTACTGACATTTTTTCCTATCGAGTTCATACTAAAACCTCTGCTTTAACTCGGGATTAGTTATAAGAGCCTGCTCACCAGGGCACAGAGCAGAGCCCCTGGCTGCCAGCCAGGAGGCACCGTGGCCAGCTGCCAGCTGCCTGGGCGCTGTCAGGGAGCGGCTCTGCGGGGACAGTGCAGGCACACACGACCTGCACCGATGGCTCTGACACGTCCCTGGTCATGCAACTTTCGGTGGGCCCCAACTGCAGCTTCATCTGCACTAGGGAGCTCAGCCCCAGATACTGACACCAGGAAACATTGTCATTCTTCATTAGTGTCAGTGGGAGCTGGCTTTGGGTTAGACCTGCAGGTTTTGCAGTCTGCTGGAAATGAGCAATTCTCTCCTTCATTTTTCTTGTCAAAGGAAAAGAATATAAGGGCTCGTCATTTTTATTTCTTTTATTTAGTGACCTGTTCGGCCAGAATATCTAAAACGATAGACTAATATCTATTACAATCAGGTATGAAGCAAAAACCAGGTTTGCTGCACATTAAATTTCTATATTTGCTTTAAATAAACTAGAAATGCCCCTACTTTTCTTTTCTTAAAATGTTTTGTCCATTTATTTTTCAAACTGCAACGTTAGCAGGAAAAAGATCCTCTCAAATTCTTGCTGCATTGTCTTTTATTTTTCTTACACAAAAGGTAGTGCACAGTGCCTTTGAGACCTTAAAGAAACCTGATGAACAGGACAGGCCTTTGAAGTCTAAAAAACATGTGTAATCTACTTTTACTTATTCTAACAGAAGAACCATATTTACCATGCTCATGTCATTATGTATTTTACGTTTTTGTTCTGAGTACAAGGTGTATGATAGTCTGGAGATTATCAATTTGGGATACATTTGAAATTTGACTTTGATCTCCTTAAAGCTATCAATTTCAGCTTTGGAAGGAACAAAGAGATAAGAGAAACTAGAAGCTTAATTTGCATCTGATACCTCTGAAAAAAAAAAAAAGAAAGCAGAGAAAATAGGGAACTAAATAACTAGAAAGCCAAAAGTCTTGCTCTGTGCACCGCAGGGTCTTTCTAAAATTGCTTGTTTTATAGCTAGAGAGACACCAACAGACTGTAGTGAGATAAAACCCAGCAACTCAATTACAGCCATGGGCAGCCTTATTCTTTATATGGCTCATAAAACTAGGATTTGTTTTTAATGATGAACTAGAACCTGTGTCTTCTGCAAGATATAAGCCAGAAGCCACACAATAGGGGCATTTATTTAGACTTCAGAAAGAAGCCTGATAAAAAAATGGATGTTAATTATAAAAGAGAATACAGGAATAGGGCTCTGTTAAGAGCTCTGTTTGAAAGTGTGTTTTGATGATTTTTTTTTGAATCAATTTCATCCACTCTCTTATCACATCACACCACATCTTCACCAATGATTCAATACCAACATACAAATGCTGCATGCCTTTCTCCCCATTATCTATACGAATGAAGTGCCCTACCAGAATGGGTCAGGAAAGCCATTGCCCTTTCCTTTTGTAATTGTTTCCTGAAAAAAACCACTTTTCTTCTGTTGTCTGCAAGAAAATGACCAGGTCAACACACACTTCTTCAACCTTGTAAACTCTAACATAAAAAAATGTAACAGTGTGTACATTGGAAAAAAATGCCAAATGCCTAGCACGGCTGAATGCTTTACTACTCACAATCCTCCCCTAAGAATAAATGCATTTGAAGGTATTTCAAGGAGATGCTAGCAGTGTCATTTAATGCAAAAGAGTGCATAACTTTTCCCTTATGGCACTCAGAGTCTTCAAATGGCTGAAAGAGTACAAGGCACTGCACACAGCTGAGAGGATGAAGAGCTCTGGGGATGCTGTGTGAGTGGATACACAGCACCAGTTCCTCAGCCAGCTGACAAACCTACAGGGAGGGATGGCTGCAGCAGAGCTAAACTCTGGGATGGTCCAGCCTCCCCATCCACTCCAGCCACTTCTTTCTGCACCTAGAGATCCAGTGTGCCCTGTAGTTCACACCTGGCAAATTTGCTGTCAAGCCCTCCAGGCAAACAGTAGAGCCCCCATGTCACCGTGTATGGAAACGCCAGGAGCAGCCAGGAGCGAAAGCTGTCTGTGCCTTACACTCTGACCATGGCAGCCACTGATCAGAACAGAACAGCCTCTTGTTGACCTCAGTTAATTATCTCATAAGGGAATTGCTTGTGGGTCAGTGGGCATGAATTAAGGGACATAGAGACACCAAGTGAAACCCTGCTTTCACACCTACTGCTAACTGCAAAACTCTCACTGATGGAAATGAGGGTGGGGCAAATTTCATCAATTTAAACTAGAAATGGAAATCTCTGTAGGAAAATGAGAAAGGGTCACATAAAGGAAGGACATTTGACTGTCAAGATAAGTCAAATAACTTGCAGTGTATAACAAGACCTCTTCACTTAGCTGAGGCAATATATCTTACTTTATTCCCAAACAGCTTTCTGGTGTGTGTGTTGGAGCTTGATGGGGCCTGAGAACACAACCCTGTCAATGGAAGGAGGATGTGTTCTCTTTTTTTCACTAATGATAGTCTATAGGTTATTTAAGTCAGATAAGGAACTTTCACTTTTTTTTTTTTTTTCCTTAATATTTGTACCCTTAAATTCTGATTAGAGCCTACAGGAATTGTAATGATATTCGGTCTGTATCAGGTGATACAAATAACATGCTACTTTTAGTGCACAGTCTTTTATTTCGTGTTTCAAACATTCCTTTATTATCCCTCCATCTTGTGACAGATTATCTTTTTCTCCTCCATTCTGTGAAATATTTAGTGAATAAAATTCTTATTTCAAACTGTTCTTCAGCAGCAAGACCTGAAATACTGATGTATTTGAAAGCTGTGTAAGCTGGTGTCTGAAACAAGGATATCTAGGGTGTAATGTACTGAAATATGAGACCTCTCTGTGGATGTGGAATTCTATTTCTTTCTTTTTATATACATAATTTCTAAATTTAAAATTAACTCCATCTCGCAGTCTTTCATTAAACTTTTATATATTGTCCGAAGGTTTCCATTTATGGAATTGATCGCTGAGAAAAATTTTCTTCTTTTCCAATAATATAAATCAAGAGCAATTTTGAAAATATCTGAAACACTTTTGTACCTTGGGAGTTCAACTACTTTTTAACTTGTCACTTCTGATGCCATTCAAAACTGGGTGCAAAATAACATAACATTGACAAAATTTTATAAGGCTACTTTAAATAACAAGATTCACTACAGGAAATTTAGTGATGTGAAAACTTTTTGGTCAGTTTGTAACCATGAGGATCATGTTCTTTCATTCTTGATTAATGCTGATGATCATTTCATCAGTATATTTTACTTGTTGATATAAGATATGATGTTTTAATACTTTGTTACAAAATTCCTCATTTTTGGTGTGAATAAACTTCAACAGATCTGTACTCTAGTTTCACCCTAATAGATTTTTCTTGCTGAATTGTTTCTAATGAACTATACAGAACAAGTTCAATAAAAAATTTTTGTGATTAGTAAAACAGATCCATGGGTAGGTTTCACTACAATCAATGAAGAATTTCTGTCAACTCCATATTGCAATTCCAGTGTTGGATTTCAATGAACCAGAAAGCATGACAATGAAATATGTGAATACTTTAAAGAAAATAGGTACTAAAGAAATGGAGAAGAACAGAGGAAAAGGTCTGAGAAAATAATTCCTTAACAAAGACATCATTCATTGGAGGCCTGATTCAAAGCCTCTAAAAACTGATGGAAGGCCCTGTAATACCACATAAACTGGCTTCAGATAAATATTTGGTTTTGTCTCAAAGATGCAAAAATTGAAGCACAGCGAATATCTCTCTTTTTCTACTTTACAGACAAAATGTTTATGTCTCTACTTGGCCTGGAAGACTTATCTAAGAGCTACAGTATTATAGATTGTAAGATAATAAGACCTGATAATTGTTGACAAACAAAAAAACAGTGAACAACTGATCTCCTTCCTGAGTAGAATAAACAGAAGGTTGCTTCCTTTGATGACCAGAGTACTTGGTTCTGACTGGTTTATGCGTCTTTCCTGACCTTTTTTATCCTTATGCCTTCTTTTCCAGCACACTTGTCTGCTCAAGCTTCAATACACCAGAGCTGAACAAGCCTAGCAGGCAGCCTTTAAATTTCAACAGATATGGAAAGGAGATGATGCACTGCAGCAGAAAATTAGGTAAGCTTTACCCATACCCCCTGAAACAAAACACATTAGCAGCCATGAGGACTAAAATGTGCAGACCAGACCTCCCAGAATGAAAACACATGCATTTCCACTAGGAACTAAATAGTGTCTTCCAGGGAAACTCTTGCTCCCCCAGTTCTTGTGTCAAGGATGATAAAATATATCAGACAGATTTATTGAGACTAGCTCTGTGCTTGTGCGTAAGGAAAGGAAAAGGACACAAAAAGTCATGTCTCTCTGCACTCACCTTGCAGCAGCATTCCCATACTGAGCAGTGGTTAAGGTTGAGAAGACTACTGGAAGCAAATCCTGGCATTAATTTGCCTAATTAAACTGGGTCAGGAAAAGAAGAGGGTTATGATCACATAACCTGATATCTTATGGTAAGAGATTCAAGTCTTTTGTAGTCTTTGCAGTTGTCTGGAAATCAGTTGAAAATATTTTTTTAGTTCTTACTAAAGATTTAACATGAACCAGACATGAGGTGCTGTGATAGTACTACTTGTCTAGACATACTGCACAGATCCAATGAGAGAAAGCCCTGGAAATTTGGCAAGTGTGGTGAAGTTTCTCAAACAGTATCAATGGTTTGATCCAGGTTTGTTTTCTTTGCACTTGGCTTTCTATGGAGCTATGTACATATAGGCAGCTACTTTGTAAGCCTGAAAAAGTGTATCAAATAACATATTGAAAATGGATCATAAAATATGGGGGTTTATTGTGCTGTGGTATCCTACTCTTCCAAAACTAATTCTCAACATTCACCAAATGAATTCACTAAATGGATTTAATTTATTTACAATTACATTTAATCAGTAAAATACATTTATGATTCATCCTTTTTTTGAAAATACTGGGCACCAAATTTCTCTCTCCAAAAAACAATCGGAGATTATATAGTAGGAGGAAATTTTTTTTAAATTATATTAAAATATTTTTCACATGGAACCACAGGCTGAGAAATTATCTTTAATTCCTTATGTAAGATACATTTTAAAAGTAAGAGTAACAACAACGGAGAAGGAAAGGAAAAAGTTGACATGCAATCTCAAAAATTAGATGGATTTCAAGGAAGTTTAGCAATGTCATTTGAAATAATTTTTTCCTCCTTTGAAGTCAGCAGTGTTCAGATATTATCATGTGCTGATTGTGAAATCTTCTGTGATCATATTCTGATTAGTTCTTCCACTCCCCATGGATCATTGCTTGCATAACACTGTAAACTTTTCTGGGTTGATTCAGTAAATTATATATAGAATTTAATTGTAATGCAGAGCAATTTGTGCTGTCTATCTTTCAGGATAATCACTTGTGGGACTGATGAATCTCATGAAAACAATCGCTTTTGTCTTAGGTGAAGTGGTTTTGTAGTTAAACAGAGGAAATTCAATCCACAGAGTATATATATATAGCAGATTTTACCAGTGTTGAAACCAGTGATGCTATTTTTTTTTCTTTTTGAATGTGCAATTTTATACTATTTCTTCTCAATACAACTGTCTACTGTCCTGAGATGGTGCGTCCCTGCCTCATCTAACACTTGTAATCTCATCACTGCAAAGTTATGTGGTAAAAAAGCCATATCAGGATATTACGAGAAAGATTCAATTGCACATTCATAAAAATCACTATTATATTCATTACTAAAGCTTAAGGTGTAAAACTACATAAAGGCTGCAGTGACGATGAGTCCCTTATGCCATATATGCATGAACACCCAACAAAGTTCAGAAAACTTCTTCCAGATTTCACTGCAGTCAGCACTGGAGATAAAACCACCACTACATGACATTTCAAAAAACTTGCAAGAGAGAAGCTGCATCAGAAAGTTTCAGCATTATGACACTGTGGACCATGCAAAGTGGCAGTTGTTTCTTCCAAGGTTTTTGGCTATTTTTCAAAAACTATAGGAATATATTTCTGATGAAGATGCAGCACTTCAATGAGTATGCAAACTGTACTATTAAATCTTTGTGGTTCATCTATCATCACACAACATCTGACACCTTGATAAATCATCATTTATTTCTAGCTTAGTTTATGCACGTTTTTTCTGCAATGTAGCTGATTATACTTGTTACAGATCCTAAATTTCAAAGGTTTGCAAAAAAGTAGATCCTTGTCTAGAGTTCAAGCCAAAGAAGATAGTAGTAATGGAACATTTGCAGCATTTCACCTCAAAACTAGCAATTAAACTCAGGATCGAATCAGAATTAACTGAACTTATAACTATACAAAGTTTTGATCATCTTCACAAAGTGAATTTATTGTCTCCATTCAGTTCCCAGTGCCCATGCCAAAAAAACCTCAAACCACATGCAGCTTTCCCACCCAATTTCTGGCATGATTTCAGTGAAAGTCTATACCTTTCATAGGCACAAGCATTTCTGGAAGTCAGAACAAATGTAATAAAGAAAAACTGAAAGCATTTTATTTCCCTTTAAATTTGCAGACAACATATATTTAGTTTATATTGCAGTCCATGTTTTATTTGGAGGTATGTCGATAATCATAGCAATGATGGTATCTAAAACCCTAGGTGTGTATGACCCTTGTTATCAAAGAGCAGTAATCACAGGATCACAGAAGTGTTAGTGTTGGAAAGGACCTCCAGAGATCACCCAGTCCAACCCCTCTGCCAAGGCAGGATCACCTGGAGCAGGTGACACAGGAATGCAGCCAGATGGGTTTGGAATGTCCCCAGACAGAGAGCCTGGGCAGCCTGTTCCAGTGCTCTGCCACCCTCGGTGTCAGGGAAGTCCTTTGTGCTGAAATGGATCTTCTTGAGTTTAATTTATGGTCATTACTCCCTATCCTGCCACTGGACATCACTGAAAGAATGTGGCCCCTCCCTCTGGGCACATGCCTTTGAGATATTTATATGCATTAGTGAGATCTCCTTTCACTCTTCTCCAGACTAAATTGGTCCAGCTCTCAAAGTCTCTCCTCATGGAGAGAGATTCCCCAGACTTCAGGAATTTTATATAAGTGATGATTTTATGTAAAAGCGAAGCAATTAAAACCAAGACATCAGTGATGGAAGGTCTACGAGGATAAAACTGATATCATACTCATGTAAAAATAATATGTGGGTGGGTTCAAAACATTGATGTATTGCAAAAGAATAAGTTTTGAGGCATCATAAAACCCCACATTCTGCTTGACTCAGCCAATGGTAGTTGGCTGATTTTCTATGGGAATCAGAAAAGAAATAAAACTTTCACATGAAAATAAGAATGTCCCTTTATTCAAGAAAGGCATGTCATGATTATTTATGCAAAGGAAAGTTCCACCAGCAAAAACAAGAGAGACAAGAGTTATGCTGCATCTGGAAACTAAAAGTGAAGGAAATCTGTTATATGCTTATCAAGGCTATAGGGAAAAGTTGATCTTAACAGTTAGATTTTATGCATGGAAGAAAAATATATTTCAATGAAAGCAGTAACAGATTAGTAAGAGATAGTGCTGTTGGGTTGGATGGACATTTTTCATGATGCCACGGGAGAAAAAGTAAAACAGAAGTAGAAAAAGTATGAGTATTAACCAAAAATAACTGAAGGTCTGTCACTCTGTCACTCTTAAAATATTTACACATAAGGAAAAAAATTAAATATAAAATATGTTATGCTGGAATTGCCAAGCATATGCCATGTCATCTTTTTTAATCCTGTTCTGGTTTAGCAGGGTGGAGAGGATAACAGAATTTGCAATGCTCACAGAGGGTAAGGTTTGTTTCACAATGGAGACTATACAGAAACAAGAGTAAATAGGTATTTAATAATTTGGATGCACTTTGAAACACACATTGTGACTTGTTTTTAAACATCACTTTCATAAAAATCAATACATTTCAGAAATTGTCTGTATTCTAGTAGCACTATACGTTTCCATCACACCAATCTAACATAATCACTGCTATTCCCGAAATAATTCTTCCACAACTCCCTTTCCCCCTAAATATTAAAACAAGTAGCAAATCCCAGTCTCTACCTGCAGAGAAGGATGTGTTTTGAAGGATGATAGCTCTCTTAGGCAAAGGGAAAAGAATAAAGAGGAAGCTGCAAGTGAGCTGACAGCATCAAGCGAGTACATGATGCTTGATCAATGCTTGCCTTTGTCAGAGACATCCTTTAGGGAAATTTTCCATTGCAGATGTCATACACTAAATGAAGTGGAACAGAATTAATACAGAACCTGCAAGACTAACAATGAAATTTTCAGGCTTACATTTCTTTGCTGCTTTTCTTCTGTAACTGGTTTTTAAATTGTCTAAATTTGGGAATGAATTTATATACCCTAGCTGTAAGCATTGCTTATTTAATGTACTTATGATCTTATGATCTCAAACATGCATTACTACATTGATTTGGTATTAATTGAAAAATATCCCAACAAACTTGTCATGTATTCATATAGAGCATTGATACCAATGTAGAATAAAAAATGTTGAAATATTTTTGCAACAAACCAGAATGGCAGCAAGACAAACTTGTTTCACTCCTCTGTATTTTTTTTTTTTTTGACCCAATACAGATGGGGGAGAGTGGAGAGAACAGTGATGGAGAAAAACTACAAATTTTGTGTTAAGGAAAAGGAATTGTATTGGGGATTTTTACAGCTATCCTCAGGCCAAAAAGAGAAATAAGACATCCTTCTGATAAAATGTCATAGAAATTAAACAAGTCGATCAATATAAGTGGAGGATATGTAACAAGGAATAATTCCATCAGCAGTACAGGTAAGTAATAAAGATGACAGGATTTTCTTACATTAGCGTATCAAATCTAACATCTTGGTGCCTTGCTGGTGTTGTTGCTTTCCTTGACGCACACGGTGACAAAAAACATTATGATAAAATACTGGAGAACAAAAGGGTGCTTATTATATACTCCTTCACGCTGAGAGATGGGCATTGTCTTCTGTGTGTCAAATTAAAATACTTAATAATCGTTTCCACACTCATGCTGCAATAAACCCTTTTTTTTTTTTTTCATTTCTATTTCTTTTCCTTCCCTTTTTTAACAGGATATTTCATTCGTTTCTAATTCCGCTTAGGACTCACTTTAGTAATACTTTCTGCCTTAGATTAATTACCCTGATCTAATTCATTTAGTGGAGGACAGCTGTGGTACGTGGGTTGCCCACTGATGTATTGTGTTAAATGACGCCCATCTGTCATTGCAGCATATCAGCATGGATGCGGTGTCATCCACTTCATTGGCTCTGCTGAGATGTGAAGTGCAGCTACAATGTTTACCACTGTTGTTAATTTAATATCTACACCTTTAATAACCTGACTGCTGTCATTTGCTGAACAATGATACATGATGGCCAGCAAACAGCCAGATAGAAGGCATTAACATGACAGTGGAGTAGGCCATTTGGTGCAGTTAATTAGAGCACTTCTGGGCAAACGTGCTGTTGAGGGTCTTGTAGGGCATTCCCATGCAAAAATGCCATATTGGAAATAAAGGTAAAAAACCTACTTTCCTGTTAACAATTATTTTGACAAGTATGATCATTAGCCCATTCTCTCTGCTGAGAAGTGGTGTTTTTTCATAATGGCTGCTTTCTCTCATGACTGATCAGTCTCCTGCTCTTTCATCTAGCCTGCTTCATGTCTCCCCTTGTTTCTTTTCCCCTTTCTCTCTCTGAAAAACGGAAATGTTGGGAGTTGCACATCCAAACAGTCATTTCAGTGCACTGGTTTGTAAGCATGTACCCAAAAGCAGTGTGGATTTCTTATTGTACAATGTGAGGTTCAGTCACTGAGCCTTTAATGAATGTGAAGAAGTAACCCATTCTAAGGATTCTAACTGTTGTTTTCTTTCTGAATGAAAAAGGTAATATCAAAAGAAAAAAAAATGGTAGCTACTTATCACAAAAGTTTTCTTACACTGTAGACAAAAATATGAATACTGGTATTCAAGTATTTTCCAGAGGGATACTTTATAATGGTTTTGTCTCTAGGCTTACATGAAGACCTCACTGAGTAACAAGAACATATATTTGTGAAAAACATACAGTGTGCTCTTAACCCACTTCTATGTGTCTCTGCAGACAAAAATAGACACACATATCTGACCCCTCTGTGGATATCATTGTCAGGGAGCTGGGGAAACTCGTATGATTGCCTGAATCAGGTAGTGTGTGATAAGTGTTTTAAGACTCTTGGCTGCGTGCCTCACGTACACCTTCAGCTTTGGAGCAAACCTCCCACTTGTTACACCAGCTTGAAAAACCTCAGGATTCACACAAAATAATTTGGAGCATTATTCTGAGGAAAACCTTGCTGAGTCCTTTGCTTTGTTTCTTTTTTAGGATGCCATAAATAGGAAGGGTGCCTCAATGGTCACAGGGTGGGAGAAATTGTTCTTGCACATATTTCCTATTCAATTGCCTGTGAATAGAAGGGTTTGCTGGTATTTTAAGGGATCTGGGACTTCATGTTTTTCTGTTTTCTAGTTGCAAAATTAGGACTTTCCTGTCTCTGCTGACATCGCAGTAAATGCCTCGAGACCTTCACGTACAACAGAGATGGACAACACTGATTGAGGCCTGAGAGGTCCTGAAATTCCAGGTTGGTTGAGATGACCCACCTTGTCCCCAGACTGGTGTAGTTAAGATAAGCCTAGGAGATTTTGTAGACAAATATTAAGTCACTGTAGTCAACACTGCAAAATCGATATGACTACATTAAAATTGAGCTACTTCTCACTATTCAGTCTGAATGACCCATTTACAACTGGATTAAGGTGGTCTTAGGAATGAATCAGAACAAAAAATTAAAATCCCTCCTGCAGTATGAAGACCTGCAGCGAGAAGCCTGAGGGTATAGCAACAATAGAAGCTTAGAAAGCTCTGTAAGGAACAGCCTCGTGCCGTTCATGAAAGAAAGATATCACTCCCTATTTCCCCATACTTAAATAGAGTAAACCCAGCATCTTCCTGTGGAGATTGCCTTCCCAGATCTTGCAAGAGTTTTTTTTCACATGTTCCTGAAAAATAATGATGTAATATTGGCAATCGTCCAGGATTCACAATACTGAAAATGGGTGGTATGATATATTTTGAAAAGTATTGCCAAACTTTTTACACAACAAACAAATAGTTCTAGCTGCAGAGCTAAGGGTCAATTAACATCATATCTGTTACTTAACTACCCAAAATACCATTCATCTACTACTTTTCTTTTGATAAATAATCTATAAAAAATCAATGTTCACAACAATTTTAGTACGCCAATTTTAAAATAAGGGTGCTTTTTACTTTTAATTAAAAATCTCAGATTAGCAGAAACATCATAGAGAATGAGTTCCAATTGATAATATCCAACTGTTATTTTAATGCATTTTCTTCCTTTTTCCATCATACAAAAAATACTAAACACTACCACACAGTGAATAAGGTGTCTGTAAAGATGGTGAATGTAAAGCCAAGGTGTAACTCAACATCTAAATACCTTTGCTGATTACTGTGAAATGGACATTCAGCTATGAATGCAGATAAACAGCTCCTAGAGTACAATACAGTCAGAAGAAAGCTGTTGAATTCTGCTCCAAACCATTTATATTTTGACAATGAAAAATTTACCTGGCTTTGAGAAGAAACATGGTCCCAAGCTTTTCAGTTTTTAAGGCCCATAAAATGGCTCTCATGTTTATGTTTTCCCATGCTTTTTGTGTGTGTGTCCTCCTACATTTCCCTGAAAGAATAAAATAAGACTAAGAATAGATTGCTTTAATCGACTGAGTGTTCCTTAGGCTCAACCGAAAATAAGATTTTTTTCTTTAAAGCAGTCTTCCTGAGAACTCACACACAAAAACATTTGGAGACAGAAAAAATAGGGTCTGGAGAAAGGTGGATGGAAGTGTATTTTAATTGGCTCAGGTTTTAACTTCTTCCTTTTCCTTTTAGAGTAATAACGTATCTTGCCTGACAAAAATATAAGCTGAGTCAAAGGAAAGCAGACAGGTCTTGGAGAATGAGACACAGAAAAAGGGATTCAATTCAAACCAGACATGCAGTCATTCTTGACTCCCTTTAAGATAGGTGAAGGCATCTTGCGTAGTATTAACCTGATTTTTGAAAATATACATAGAAAAGGCCAGATTAATAATTCTGTAAAGGAAATTTAGCTCAAGAGAAATTCTTGAAGTGAAGCAACCTTGTTGCAGCAGATAAACACTCTTTCTCCTTGGATAGTATGTTCTCCATTTATCAGGTAGAAGATTTCTACAATTTATAGCCAAGAAATCCCTGTGGGGCATTATGGAAGTTATATTCAGGATATGTTTGCATCTGTATCACTACCAGTGTAACACATTGTTTCTGCCATTCTTCCCACTTACAGCTGTTTGCCTTTTAAGAAATCCCGTGCAGTTTAACAAGACCAAGGGCAAGGTACTGCACCTGTATCAGGGCAACCCCCAGTTTCACCACAGGCTGGGGGTGAAGGAATGGAGAACAGCCCTGCTCAGAGAGAACTGAGGGTGCTGGTGGAAGGGAGGCTGGACATGACCCAGTCATGGCACCCACAGCCCAGAAAGCCAAAACTGTCCTGGGCTGCATCCAAAGCAGCGTGGGCAGCAGGGCAGGGAGGGGATTCTGCCCCTCTGCTCTGCTCTGGTGAGACCCCATCCACAGTGCTGCATCCAGCCCCAGGCTCCCAGCACAGGAAGGATGTGGACCTGCTGGAGTGAGTCCAGAGGAGGCTACCAAGATGATTAGAGGGATGGAGCATCTCTACTGTAGGGAACGGCTGAGAGAATTGGGATTATTCAACCTGCAAAAGAAAAGACTTCAAGGGTGACTTAATTGCAGCATTCCAGTACCTGAAGGGAGCCTACAAGGAAGTGGGAGAGGAACTTTTTACAGGGAAACATAGTTCCAGGACAAGGGGGAATGGCTTCAAACTGAAAGATGGTAGATTTAGAGTAGTTATTAGGAGGAAATTCTTTACCTGATGATGATGAGTCACTGGAACAGGTTGCCCAGAGAAATTGTGTTCGTCCTGTCTCTGGGAATGTTCATGGCTGGGTTGGTTGGGGTTCTGAGAAACCTGGACTAGTGGAAGCTGAAAGCAAGAAACAGTGCTATGGGATGCAAAGCAGACTTTTGCCTAATAAGTCTGAAGAAGGAAGCAAAAGTGTTTAGAAATGGCACATGCATGCATGGGATGCAGAAGGGAAGACACATGAATAGAAAGAGACAGCCATTTTCCAAAGAGACAGTACAAACTTCATCATACAAGACAACTTTGACAAAAATGCAGGTCCAATAACGTTTCTTCAAAAAATTTCTCATTAAAGCTGCAACAATCACAGAAATGGTCCACCAAAGTAATTGATGGCACACAGCACCTGCAAACTGAGATAAGACTCTGCGACAGAGTATCTACACTAGAAAATATGATGGTAGGAAAAGAACATGAATGCGTTAAGGAGGGAAATTCTCTATTTAATTAGAGGTTAACATTGGTGCATGGGCATAATTGCATAAACCAGTATAGATAAATTAGGGGTGGAAGTTATAAAATGGCTCCTGATTATTAGGGTCTCTGCCACTGCATTCTAAGAGGAGTGATTTGAGCTAATGGCCGACCAGATTTTAGTATGGAATTTTATAAAATTATAAGTAGAAATAGAAGAGAGAAAAGAGAACTATCTGTCTAGACGGTGGAATGGGTTAAAAAACCCCTGCACAACTCTAGAAAAAAATTGTCTGTTCCCTTGGCCTAGAAATGCTAGCTCAGATTTCCTAAAGCAGTTTTGGAACCATCATTCTGCTCATAAGCTGTCAAACAGCCTCTTGTCTTTTTCCAGGGTTAAATGAATATTCATTGTGACAAATACTGAAATTGAGGAGCCTCATCCCTACCTACCCAACCACTCATATAAAGGATTGTTCTAAGATTTTGTCTCTTGCCCAGTCTTAACACATTAAACTATTTTCTACAAGAAAGGATGTCTTGTGCAAGGTAGAGTGATGTATCTCCTCATGTCCACAATGCAGAACATTTGATTAAGCCATTACAGAGGAGGGAGAGCTCTTTGTTCAGAGCATAAAATCAAACAGAGAGTAGTACCATAGCAGTCCTTAAATTCTTTTTAATATTTTGGTTTAGAAGAAGTTGTTAAGTTCCTTTAAAATACAATACTTTTAAGTGAGTTTTAGCAATGAAGTAGTTAAATGCAATTATGTGCATAGGCACAGTGAAAAATAGATCTATAGCCTTTTTTACCAAGATAATTGCACACCTCCTGCATGTAATTTGAATGATTTTACTGGGTATCAATGAACTGCTAAACTTTGGAATTAGATTAATATTGCTATTCTTTTCAGTTCAAAGATAAAGAAAACATGTAAGGAAAGGACTATATAGAAAAGACATTTTGTGATTTCAATGAATTTCAGCTTTTGGCAGTTTCTGAAAAAATGCTTCCCCTCCAAAAAAAAGTCACCCTTGCTCATACATCCTAGCTACTTTCAATTTAACACTGTACATCATAAAAGCAAGAAAAATCTAAGGTTAAGAAAAGAAAGTTCTTCCTTTTCTGAAAGAGATCTGTGAACAGGGCAACAGCTTTTGAAAGAGCCAGCTTCCTAATCAGAAGCAGTTCCATCAGAACTATTGAGGGACGAGGGAAACAACTGGGAAAAACTATGACACTAAATACTCTGTAGTCCCTTCCACACTCAGATGATCCATATGAATTAAAGGTTAATTTTGCAGATGAGCTTGCTGGCTTTTAGAATTTAACATTTTCAAAATGTGTGCAACCCCTTGGAATTCTTATTTGTATATGTGCCAAAACAGAAAAAAAAAAAAAATTAGCAACAGAAAAAATGCCAACATTGCTATGTTGTAGATGCCCCGACAGGCTTGTTGGTGGCCTTGGACATGACTTGATGTGCAGTCAGTTCCTTGATCATTGATCACTACATTAAGTCTAAAGAGAATAAACCAATGAAGGGACAAAATGGCATCTCTTTTGCTTCTTAGGGCAACACGGGACATGGAATCTTTTTGCAGCAAAGCAGGAGCATCCAGGTATCTGAGAGGTGGAAAAGAAAGCCATAAACTTCAGTCTCTCTCCAGGCAGGAGACTGAAAATGGATCCTTGGCCAGCACTGTGGTTCAGTCTGTGCCAGAAACCTTGCACCTCTCTTTACCACATTTGCATGTACTCACCCTTTGCCTTCCTCCAGGCTTCATTAAGGTTTTCTGAGTCTCACTGCTGGGTTGAGCTAAAAACAATAGCAGGTACTGATAATATCAGTCTCATCATCTAATAAACATAGTTGTATGCCCATGCAAATAAGCTAAGCATCACAAAGAAAGTCATATGTAAATGTTCTGGGTTCACAGTGTTTGCTGTGTGTTTTCAATGCTAAGTTTTTCACTTTCTCTTTCAGACACCGGCTAGTGGTGTTGCATTGACCAAAAACGACCTGTCAAGATGATTCCCTTGAACTACAAAGGAAAATAAAAACTATATGCACAAGGAAAAGTTTTGCATAGTGTTGCTTTTTTACATGAGAATTTTATAAATTAGTAACAATACTGCTGGATCTGTTAACAGTATTTTATTTGTGAGACTATTGATTTTTTTTCACCTTACTTGGTTGGAATATCTTAGTTCAAAGGCATCTTTGACTGGATGAAAGTTTAGTTTTATGAAACAGAAGAAAATGTGTATTTATTTCTTTCACTTTCTTCTTGTAAATCATGGCAACAAAAATCCCTCAAAAAAGAGGAAAAATCTCCTTATTTAGCCAAAACTAAGTTTGGCTAATGCCCAGTTACCTGAGTATCATGAATGGGATTCACACCCACCCTGAAGTCAAATCCTAAATTTAAAGCCAGTCAGGCATTAATGAAGCATAAAATGAATAAAAAGCAAGCAAGTTATTATCATAGGCTTCACAATCATTTTGGTGGACTCTACGCAAAATATTCTTCTGTGCAGCCAACAATTGTAACCACAGTCAATCTAATTCTGCACAATCACAAAAGGAAGACATTTCATAAAATCTTACCCTTTGTGTCAATCCATTCTTGGTACAAAAACTTGATCTTTTTAAAGAGAAGAAACCTCCTGTTGCCTTCCATGGGTCAAGTAAAAAATCAACCAAAGATTAATTTCCATTCACCCTTGCTCATCTATGTGTGATAAAGCCCTTAGCTGATTCAGCTGGGCATGATCTGATTCATATCAATGGATCTACACAGGAGATGTCTTTGAAAATTCAGCATTTTATTTGCTGTAAGTCTTCTTTTTGACTTGTATTTTGTGATATTTGACACACATAAGTGACAAAATATTTCCTAGGGAAGGACTTTCTGTCCAGTGTCATGATGACAAGATCTCATATTTTAAAAAAACTCATATTAAAAAAAAATCAGTGCATATATGTTACATTAAGCAAGCAAAGTTATAGCAAATATTTTTAAAGTTTTTTGAAGGGATCTACTGTAAAATAAAATATAAGCAATATGATGTGAACTCTATATTCTTTCCTATAGAATTTATTTCAGATATAGTGTAGTGTCTTTTGGCTCTTCAGGATTAAGTATATTGAAAACAGGAAAATTATTAAAGGTTAAGTACTGCATTTTTCATTATAAATTTTGTCTGCACAGTAATGAAAACTGAATAAGCAGATTAAAAATTGATTTTAAAATTAATCCTCAAATCTCCTCTTCAAGAGATTTTGGTCTTCAATTAGTAGCTCAAGATTTATAAAATTCACATTGCAGAGATCAAGATTTACATTATTGTCATGCTTGTTACAAATAGCCTGGGTATAACTGACATGAAATGAAAATATTTCCTCATCCTATTTTAATATCAGACTTAATGAGTAAAATAAAATTAATTAAGTATTCATTTGCTCACACTAATAGTCAGTGAGAAGAAATTGTTGTCACACTAACTTATCTCAAAAAAATTTTTGTTTCTAGAACAAAGTTGTTTCTAGAAAAAATACAGTTCTGCAGAAGTAGGTGTTGTCATTGACTGAATTTGAAATACTGAGTAAAATCCTGATCCCACAGAAGACTATAGCTAAATGTTCAATGACTGAAGTAGAAAATTTTTACCTGTTTTGAAAAAAAGTTTATTATGTTTGATAATTTTGAGAATCTCATATTTTTCTTCCTCATTACTATGAAAATTTTGCAGATATAATCTGTCTAGCAAAATCACTTTAACTGGGAGATAATTTTAGACTTTTTACTATTTATTCTTTTTCTTAGTCAACCTGAAACAAATTTCTCCTCAAAAATATTGACTACTTTAGCAACTAACATATAATAATGCTATTTTGGTGAAAATACAGAACCAAAGGTCATTACTACTTTTTAAAAAGTGAATGTGAATCTCTGTGTCTTAACAAGATGGTTCTTTTTTGCTTCCAAGTTTTACAAAAGTAGACTTTTAAAGAAGATAGTTTATTTTATTTTCTTCATTTACATTTAGAGCTAAACTCAGGAAAACAGACAAACAAACAACAGACAAAAATAAACAATAGAAACCACAACCTAAAAAAAA
>VZSR01001283.1:21164334-21241001 GCA_013398615.1 Brachypodius melanocephalos | reverse complement strand
CCTTCTCCTTATTAATCCAAAACAGGCATTGAATTTTCATACCAACAGACTGCACTGAAATACAAAGAATGATTTCTTTTTCTTTCTTTCTTTCTTTCTTTCTTTCTTTCTTTCTTTCTTTCTTTCTTTCTTTCTTTCTTTCTTTCTTTCTTTCTTTCTTTCTTTCTTTCTTTCTTTTCTGGCCCCTTTTTACATTCAGCTCCAGACCTGGTCCGCTGAGAAAAGAAATGTAAAATTGTGGGTTTCAGCTCAGTGTCATTCAGTCAATGGAATTTAGTCCTACTCTGCTGGGAGATAATAGGAGCTAGGATCATAATTTCTAATTATGTTGTCAAAAATGCATCACATGCTTCTTCTGAAATAATCTCCACAGAAAAAATGCCTAACTTGGCCCAAAGGACTATCTCCAAATATATGAAAACTCCAGCTGTGGTATTTGGGGTAGCCTAGGAAGAATTTGGTTTGTAATTTTGATCCGTTTCACTACCACAGTAAAAAAAAATGAGGTATCTCACTTCTTTTGCTTGTACCCCAGACTTTGCCACCCAGAGGCAGTCCTGCCTTGAAGGTAAGTACCCTTGCTAGTGTATAATGCTGTGCCTAAATGTATATATTGCTTCCAAACCCATCAGATTATGTCATTTAATGGTGTGAGAAGAAGGAAAATGTTCTGGACATGGCAACACAGACATATGCCTTGCAAACAAGCTGGTTTGTGGTTAGTGACTCAAAGCCCAGATAGAGAAGTCAGATCATTTTTAAACAACCTCAGTAAAACTCCTGAGACAGCAAGAACTGTGATTTTTACCCCTTGGGATTTTAGGGTAAAAAGACCCCCACTGTTGCGTAATATAGTCCAACTTCCAATACTGTAATAATATTTCTTTAATTTCAACCACACTGAGTCCATTAACACATCCTTGGTGGGAAGATATCCTCCAAAAAAGTCTTATTTGAAGATGTCAGGAGAGGGACAACCTGCTATTTCATTTGATTCTTTATCCAACAATTAAGCACCATCACTATAAAAGCACCCTGTCTTATTTTGGAAATCAAAAATAAAATCAGCCTAGTTTTCCTCTTTTGGAGTATTAATCTGTGTCCACTTGCTATGCCTACTCCAAAGATATTTTTACACTATTAACTTTGTACAAAGGAAAGTATTGAAGGAAAACTAAAAAGAAAACTTAAACCCCAAATCATTCTTTTATAACAGTTTAACACTTCTTTGGAGATAGAAGATCAGATTTATCAAAACAAACCTAAAAAAAAAAAAAAAAAAAAAAATTACCATTTACTCTTCCCAGCACAGTTTTGTATTTAGTTAGGACTCCATGTGCTTTCAGAAGGGAGCCATAAGAAGCCTTTCTGTGAAGCATTTTCCCCTGCTCCTGCTTAAACCTGCAGGTCTGAAGTTCTACAGCTCTAGATAGCCACAGTGGCTGAAGACTGTTCTTCAACCACTCTTCAGCCACTTGCTTTTCTCCCTGAATATTCCAGTCATGTATCTTGATAAGAAGGGTAGTAAGAGTCCAGTCAAACCTTTATGTTTCATACGTACAGGTGACATATTTTGGCAAAAGATGGAAAAAATGTGCAGTGACATTTGAAACGTACTGTGGGTGATTAAAAGGAATCCATAGCACTCAGTTGCTATATCAGAAAGACATAAGGTCTGGCTGTCTAAATCAGCACTGTGTTAGGAACAGAAAATCACTGACCAAATGCAGGATTCAGAGAAGAAAACATTGTCCTATTTACCAAGGAATTATGAAGCACGCAACTCATTGCAAAGTATTGATTGTTTTAAGGCTTTTTGCTACCCTCTCTTTGTATTATCAGGAAAACAACTATCTTGAATCAACAACCCTGAAATGATTTGAGGAAAAAGGCATGCAACCTTTTGGTTTTGTCATATAGAAGGAGGTCAGTTAGTGATGAAACTATTTTGGCCCTTAAATGTTTTTTCTTTAAAACATTAGTCCAACTTGAATGCTGTGGTTTTTTATGCACAAAAAATGTCTTATTCCCCAGAGAGGAGGTGAATGGCAAAGAGCACTGTCTAGGTTTGAATTTGGTGACATTGCATAGCCAAATAGCAAAATTAAAAAGATTCCTACAAATGTGTTAGTGTGCCTGTTTATTTTCCAAACCTTCAGAATTTAGCAAGCATCAAAGCACAGTTGTACTGGAAGATATGTCCCTTAAATTAGGGATGTACAAATATGTAGCTGAGATGCATGGGGAAGAATCTCTCTTGAGGCAGCTTTGTCTTCTTCCACATACTACACTTAGTGGCTGGATAATTAATTCAGAGTAATTACTTAAATTCTAGATATCTAATTTTCATTAGATTATTTTTATCTGGAGTGGCTAGATTTACAATTTAATTCTCTAATCTTTTTGTTAGATCCATCAATGTTCTAATTACCTATAATATCATTTGATGGAGAGAATGGAGAGAACAGTTTCACCATGCCACTGGTTTTGGATGGCTGACCACAGCTCTGAATTAGGCACCATTGCTGTGTCTGATGATCTGAACCTAAACCAGTTGGACCTGTGAGTGCTTATACCAGTGTAAGAGGCATAGGTTTTGTTTTGAAATAAGTTCCATGAGCTCAATTTCACATGTGACAGAACAGCCAAACAAGTGTACTTTGTCAGTAGGAAACATATTTTTTAACATAACTTCTCTCCCATTTTATATTGTTTACCCTCTGTGAATCCATGCCTGATTTCCTGTATGTTGGGGCTATTCAGTTCCAAATATAAGAGTTTATAGAGTAATGTTATTATGTGTAGGGATCAAAATGGAAATTGCATCTTTTGTATTTTGTTGTTAGGGTTGGTTTGTGGGGTTTTTCTTTCAGAAATGGTAGTGGTGATTCTTTCTTTTCCCAATCCCCTAAAATATTTTTTCCTATGCCCTTCCATGTTTTGCCAATCCAGTCCACAAATCTAACACACCCTAACTGTCTGTGCTAGTTATTATGTTTAATCTTGCTACTGTGAAAAAGTCTGAAAAGTCTTTATTGTCATGATCTCTCACATAGCTCAAACAAAGTTTTTGAGAGTGGATTTTTCCTTCCACAAAGACAATTCAAACTCTAAAGGACAACTGGAAATAAAAAGACTGAAGTCAGTGATGACACGGACATGATTTGTGCTGCCAAAAGCCTTTGAGTTCTAAGAAACACCATTTTTAAAGACCACTAAAGCATTTTGTCTTTCCTTGTAAATTCAAAGCGCATGAGCTTTTCTGTTCCCTTGACCTAGCACTTGCACATTTCATCTTACCCAGAATTTCTAGTAGATCAAGAACACTGAAGTCCTGTGAGCTGCTGCTGGTTCAGTAACACATTCTACATTCTGACAGGCAATAAAGCCCCATCATTTTCTATTGTGTTTTTTCCATGTGCACAAGTGATAAAAGAAAATTAAGATTTGTAAATGTTATTTATTTCGTGAACTTTAGAAGATGCAATAGAAGGGAACACAAATAAGACACTTCTTCAGCAAGATTTCACTCCATACGGAAAACACAAGTTATTTCATTATCGCAGAAACAGACTGCAATATCTGCCTAAGGTGGCAATGGCTCTTCCTAAGCTCACTTAAAATTCAAACACAAATGTCAAATTGAAATGTCTTTCAAGAAAGCTGCATCTTACTTGAAATTTAATATAAGCTTTAAGAAATATCCCTCTGGGAAATAGAGCCCCAATTTTTTATTGCTTCAGAAAAAAACAGGAAGCTATCTGTGGGGCTAGAAACATAAGACCCAAGAAAAAGAAAAGAAGGCCTTGCAAATGGCACTCAATCCCAAAGCAGGCAGTTTTAAAACAGGTAATTCACTCAGTTCTTACTGTTTTAACCTTCTAATTTTCTCTTATTTCCCAAACTGAAATTGAGCCTTTCACTTTTCAGATCAGGCACCGAAGGGTTTTTATTTTATAGTAATAATACTCAAGAAGCAATTCAGATATGAGTGAACACAGTAGCTTATGTTTTCTAAATAATTTGTGGCAATCCTTTCAAAGCAATTCACATAGCCTGCATATTTGTGTGGATTGCTTACCCTCAGACAGTGGCAAACCCCCACAGTGCATAACCCAAAACCAAAATGGCAATAACTGTAAGACAGTAATAGATAATTTTAACTGGTATGCATGAAAAGGGATTTTAGAGGATTAAGTACTGTGAAAGTTGCCCAATTGTTTTCAAACCCAACTGCATTTTAAACTCGTCGTCTGAACTGCTTATAGGAATCTGGCTTCCAGAAATCATTGCTGACCAGCGTTTCTTAATGGCAGAGACACGGACGTGCTAAGGGTAAAACTCTCAAGATGCCTGCTCTCCTGTGATACCCTTCCACAAATATAGGTGGGAGCTGGACAAATATCATTCTCAAATGAAGGGAAAGAAGAAGAAATGGTAGTAAAAAACAATAACCAGATTTAAAGGGAAAGAAGGACAAAACCTACATGTGGGTACCATTTTGCATATTTTAATCAATGCTCAAGAAATTTATGCTCACTTTAAGGGGGGAAGACTCTAGTCCAGTGTGAAGTTAATACTGCAGCATGACAATTATTTTTAAACATTAGGATCAGTTGAATCAAGTACAGTTGTTTAAATTAAGAAGGTTAATGAGAGAATTTTCATTAACCACAAGTCTCTAAGGGAAATTAATTTTAAATTATTTCAGATTTATTTTAGCCGTAAAACCTCGTAACCTGCTTTTATGTTATTCACTCTTAGAAAAAGCTATAAAATGAATTCTAAAAAAAAAAATAGAAAATATTTAATACTGTAAACAATTTGCATGCAATCAAATAAAGAAATGGTGCAGTGCTAAATTTAAAGTATGACCCTGTATAATCTTGCAGAATCCCTCTGAATTACAATTCATTTTTGATCTTCTTACTACCATATCTTCAAACCAATAATCATCACTTGCTTTCATCAAATATTTTCCAGCATAGCTTAATGCCATTCAAGAGTTAGGAAGGTATATTCAGCAAGGTGCAAACAACTAACAACAGGAAAGCTCATTGTGCAGTATTTAGAAGTTACTGACTCTACATGGAGAAAATTACTCTTGTTCAACAACTCTTTTCACAGGTGAATTCCTGATTATGTAAACATCAGTTCATGAGAAAATCAGGGTAATTTTAAGTCTGTAAACAGGACTACAGGAGTAAATTACAAAAGCATGTAATTTATATGGTTGGAGCCTACAAGTTGGCCAGAGCACAGTAGTAATTCAAATGGAAAAGAGTATGTTGGGTACTTTAGAGTACTACAATCAAATTTCGTATTTTGAATTTAGGATGAATGTTATTTAACTTTACCTATCATAAAAATGAAAGTCTCTTTTAAAGCTCATCATCAAGGTTCCTACAGGAAACATAGAAAGACATATGCCTCTCAAAAGAATGCCTTCATGCAGATGTATAACACCACGACAACTTGGTTTCAGACAAGGTTAAGATGAATCCCCAGTGACACCTGTTTAATGGGACTGATGATAACAAAAAAGCACTATACCAAGACAGAAAACATTTAGAAGTAAAGAAGCAATTTAAAAATATAATTATCTTATAAACTACTTAGACAGTATTTACATTCCAACATCATAGAAAGACTAGAAAAAATTACCTATTGCCACAATTTCACAGCTAAAATCAAGGCAATGTAAACTCATATTTCCTTTTTCTATAGCACAGACTGGTATTATAGCCCCAAAAAGCCTAAAGAAACAACATTTGCATAAGCATTTCCCAGTAACATTCCTCAACTTTTTACCACTATTGGGAAACAAAAAGAGGAGTTCACTGCTTGCAATTTACCAATAAAATATGCATGTCTGAGTGACAAACTGTACTGGTTGAAGCCAACTCAGTACAAACTGCACTGAGTGTGAGGTCTTGTGCCTGGGAAAGCATAATCTGGGCACGCAGCACAGGCTGAATTCTACCCAGCTGGGGAGCAGCTCTGTGGAAAGGGGCCTGGGGGACAAGATGAATATGAGAGTACAGTGTCCCTCTGCAGCAAAGAAAGCCATTGAGATGCTGGGTTGCATCAACAAGCATAGCACCAGCAGAAATAAAGAAATCATTATCCTACTATACTCAGCACTTTCCAGGCCACATCTGGAACAGAGTGTTTACTTTTGGTTACCACAACACATAACAGATGTGGGCAGGCTGGAGAGGATCCAGAGAAGTCCATAAAGATGACCAAAGGACCAGGAAGCCTGATGTATGAAAATGGCTGAGAGGGCTAGGTAACTTTGGCGAGAGCTTATCAGCATGTTACAGCATTTAAGAGGTGGCTACAAAGAAGATGGAGTTTCCCTTTTTACAAGGAGACACATGTAAAAGATGAGGGAGAGTGGGTAAAAGGTGCGCTTGGGGATATTCTGATTGGACACGAGAGGAAAATTTTTCGCAATGAGAACAATTGGCCATTGAAATAATCTCCACAGGGATGTGGTACCTTCCCTGACATCAGACAGTTTGGAGATCCACCTGGTTCAGATGCTGGTCTCTCTTGCCTAAATAGTGCTTTATACTGAGAAAGTTTGACCCGGATGATCCTTGGGGTCCTTTTCAACCTGGTGTTCTGTGATTGAATTCCTTCTTCCTCAGTTTTGGATCTCGATGACTGATCCTTTAAAAAGCAGAATAGTGGTGAGTTAAGTTAAAATGATGTCTCAGTTTTTTACTCCTTACATCACTGAACCACATATATGAAGACCACGAGATTTTAAAGAAGTTTAAGACTGTTAACGGGAAGTACCTTTGGCTTTTTATGGGATGACAGAACTTGAAGTCAATTAACATTTTCTGAATTTAGCAGATGGGAATTACATACTCTTTAAGGTAACTGCATGTTTTCTCACTGATTTCTGGTGATTATTGTGGGTTTGATTGAAGCCCTGACAGAGAAGACATTGTTTATCTCATAACAGTTTCCTTATCTTGAATACTCTAAAGCATTACAAAGCTGAGATTTTTTCCTAAGCCTAATGTGATTTGAACAATTCTAGATCGTGTACATATATGAAGCCATATATTTCTTTCTTTGCCACAACTCAAACTATTCGGAATGAAAAATAAGCTAGTTTTAAAAGAGCAGAAAGAGTTAGTGGACAAGTCCTCCCATGATGAGCAATAGCCCAAAATACATCATATCTGAGTAAAGGATTTATTTATATTCCCATTGCGTTGTAGGTGTTACTTAGGTTTGTCATAAAAGGATGAGACTGCATGGCAGTATATTGAAGTTGTGTTGCTGAAAAGAAGAAGAAAGATCTGTAATGGTTCCCTTCACAGAAATGAACAGCATAAATACATTATATTAAAGTTAGAAGAAGCAATGAGTGTAAAAGAAAACAATATTTTCCTGTAGCTGCACTAGCTGATGAGACAAGACTGTCATGAAGGCTCTGAAGTTCTGTAAAACTCTGACATTTGCTAAATATAGTTTAATGACGGTGACATTTTAGCCTAATTTGTCCTTTTAACAGTTTTCATTAAAAATGCTTCATTTACTTTAATTTCCTCTACCCCTGTTTCTTTTTAATGCATTTGTTCATTTGCTACTGGAGAGAATGGTCTACTCCAAACTTTTTAGATTTCAAAATGTATAATTTAAAATAACAAATGTAAATTTGCCTAGACATGGGCTAACAAACTCTAAGAATTTTATGGGATTTTTTTTTTCATTTATTACAATGACAGTAAGTCGTTATGTCCAAGTTAACTGTTTCTGTTAATCCATGTGTATATGCCAAGGGTTATCCCTGGAAGAAGATTCATGTATTATTATGAAACTGCAATTTATAACACATATTCTTTCCTAAGAAAAATCTTTAGTAATGATCCCCTGTAATGAACATGATGAATTCAAAATCAGAGTAGGAGTTTTTCTCTCAAGATCTTCCTACAAAGGCAATTAGAACTCATAGAATGCAATAAGGAGGTTGGGACATTAAAATGCTATAGGCTGAATATAACCTGACTTGGGGGAAAGAAAAGATTGAATGTTGATGTGAGGCTGAAATTCTGAACGGGAACTCAATAAGTTCATATTCTACATCACCGCATTACCATCCATATTCTTTGTCTCCCTGAATCTACCATAAAAAAATTCTGTGCCTCTGAGGCACTATATAGAGCTTTTGGAAATTCATTGGTTCTAATACATTCTTCATATAGATTAAGGATTTTAGTCCCTGTCATTTTTGCTGGAAATTGTGGAAGTTTATCCAAGAATCTAAAAATTTCTCTTAGTGTCATTGATTGCCATTCAGTCTGCATGAAAGAAAATCTAAATTTTCAGTCTATATAAAATATGTCCCAATTCACATTTCTTTGTATTTCTTCATCCTAGAATGCAGTTTAATCCCTTGGTGTTGATCATCCATCACATTTTTCCCACTCTATTACAAAATTTCTGAGTCTACTCCCATATGCTTTCAAACAGATTTTTTTCATTTGCTTTGCTGCTTCACCTTTCTTGAATCCATGTGTCTCATCAGTCTGTTCAATTGCTTCAGTCTTTCTTTGTTTCTGAGTCTTATACCTTCAGAATAACACACCACTGGGCAATGTAGTATTCTGACTATTGACAGTAGAAGACTCTGTAGACCTAAGTCAGTCTGTTTTGCAGGCACAGTTTCCAATTTCCCACTTAAAGCACATTGAGTGTTTTTCATTACTCTTTTAGTGACTAATACACAAAGTCATTCTTCTTAATTTCTAACTAATCAATTTTCAGATAATATAAAAGTACCAAGTTACCAGCCCCTATAAAACCCTATTTTACTCCTTCCATTTTCTATGGTCTGCTTATTCTTTTTGTGAGCTACCATGCTGCTTCTCTATATAGACTACGTCTTCCAGGTTTGTATCATAAATAAGCATAGTTCCCTAGTTCAATTGACTTTATGATAAGGTCACAAATGAAAACGTTATGTAAGGTCACATGAATTTGTTGAAGGACCCTGGTAATAATTTCTAGCTCCTAAATTCTACCTTGAATACAATTTATTGTCATCATCTATCTACTCAATTTCTTATCCACTTCACGCTTCTTTTACAAATCCCAATCTTCTCCTTTCTTGAGGTGAGCAGGAATGCATGCATTGGTACTACTACTTCAGATTGCAAAATCCACATGTTTCAGTGAAATTATTCAATTCTTCAAATTTTCACTGTTCCAAGCCCTTACAAGTCCTAACCCAGGTTCACCTGTTTTTGTTGGCCACATTTTCTAGTGCCCCAGTTTATTCCACACACTTTCTGTCTGCCCCGCAGAGTCAGACAGATTATTCACATTTTTCATTTGCCTTTTATCCTACCAAGAAGAAATATAGTCAGAATTCAGTTTCCTTGAGTATGGAGGTGAGTATCATAATTAAAAAAAAACAGAACTTGCTCAAAAGTCTGAGTCTGAGTGCCTTTTACAGCTAAACTTGGAGAATAGATTTTTCCTTAAGTTCAAACTCAGGTCACTGTGAAGCTTAATCTATTAATCTGTGTGAAGAACTAGGGTACCACAGTGATTGTCTCCATGAAAAAGCTTGCTGACTTCTGAGAAATAAATGTCCATATTTCTGGTCAACAGATGAAAAGCTGTAGTGTCTTTGATGTTAACCTGCTGCAGAAGCTACATGACATTCAGCAGACAAACTACAATTTTCCAACACACTTTAAGAAAGGCATAGTTAAGCTGGATAGGGAAGTAAAAGAATTTTACTCATTCTACCAGACTCTGGATAAAACAATGATTTTCCTAAGAATTCTCAAAAACAAATGGAAGAGTATCACTGATGTTTTCATTTTTTACTAAATAAAGACCCACTTTTCAATTAGAAGCCAAGAAATGCAAGATAGAGAAAAGCCAGATGTCAACAAAACAGTTTCAGTCATGTAGACCAGGCTGAAAAAAATCTTAGGCTACAGCTTCAGATTGTATACAAAAAGAGTTCATATGGGCTGATACAAGCCACGTATGTTTAAAGCTAATGAGATAGGTTTCATGATTAATTGACAGTGATGAAATAAGCCCCAATTCAGTATTGCATGTAATAGCTTCATGAAATTATTTCTTTCCCATTAAATGGGGGGGAAGAAAGTATCCATTAAAATATTTTATTTATACTTTTATTTATTGAAAGCAAACCACTAATTTCCTTAGCACAGAGGCATAGAAATGATCTATCCACTAGAACAGCATGAACTATCAGCACACATCACCAGAAATATCCTCATCTGCAATTTTTCTGTGGTATGTCTGCTGTAATGAATGTGGCTTTTCATTCTTATTAATTTAAATATTTTTTTTTGTTTGCTATATTTTAACTTCTTTATGCTCTGCAATTTTTCAATGAGTTACCTGAAACCTGTTCTACCAATTCAAAGGTAAGCTCTACACTTACTTTTTTTATGGCAATACCAGCTTAAGGAATTGCCACTTTTAACCACGTTAATTTTCTTATTTATATATTAATTTATATATATATATATATTTTTATATATAAGACCGTTTAAAATGAGGTACATGGGGTCAGCTGGTGGCAGGAAGGTTATAGTGAACAGCCAAATGGAAGAGCTACTACCAAGCCACTACCATATACGAGGTAGTGCATCTAAGCAAGGTTTTCACCTTTGCCAAAATATTAGTATGTCTGCAGTGTTGTTGACAAGAGAGACAATCTTTTGGTCAGATGATGCAGTAATAAAAGTTTGTTAAGTAAGTTAGCTACTGAACTAAGAGGTTTATGTTCCTTTACTGGGTCCAGAGGAATGTGGAAAAAAAGGACATGCCACACTGGAGGAATATGGGAAGTTTTTCACAATATACAGGGATGCAGTCAAGTAAGGCTAAGGTCCACTTGGAACTAGATGTGATAATATATGTCAGGACAACATAAAGAACTTATTCAAGTACCAGCATGTTACCGTAGCAAAAGGAAGACCAGGAAAAATGGGAGCATACTGCCAAATGAGGTTGGTGCCCATGTGATTGAGGATACAGAGAATATGCAGTTACTGAATGCTTACTTTCCTTCAGTCTTTATTGCTAAAGACAACTCTCACCAATTACACGCCATGGGGGCAAGAGAATGTTTGGAGAAAGGAAGATTTTCCCTTTGCGGAGGAGGATCATGTTAGAGATCATTTAGGCAAATTTAACATCCAAAAATGTATGGGCCCCCTGAGTGCTGAGGGAGCTGGCAAATGTTATTGCTCAGCCAATCTCCATCATCTTTGAAAGGTCTTAAAGAGATGGAGAAGTGTCTGAGGACTGAAAGAAATCCAGTCCAGTTTTCAGAAGGGAACATGGAGGACTAGGAAACTACTGCCCAATCAGCCACACCTCCAACCCTTGAAAGGTGGTGGAACTACCCATCCTGATTGTCATTTCCAAGCGTGTGGGGAAAGGTTATCAGCAGTCAGTATGGATTCATCAGGGGGAAATCATGCTTGACCAGTCTGATAGCCTTCTGTGATGGCATAATCAGCCAGGTCAATGAGGAGAGAGCAGTGAATGTTGTCTCCCTTGGCTTCAGTAAGGCTTTTGACACTCTCTCCCATAACATCTTCACAGGTAAGTTCGGGAAGTACGGGTTGGATGAGTGGACAGTAGCATGGATTGAGAACTGGCTGAGTGGCAGAGCTCGGAGGGTTGTGATCCATGGCACAGGGTGTAGTTGTAGGTCTGCAGTGAGTCCAGGGGTCGGTAATGGATCCAGTCTTATCTGTTCTTATCTTACCCATCATTGACCTTGATGAAGGGACAGAGCTCTCCCTCAGCAAGTTTGCTGATGATAGAAATCTGGAGGAGTGGCTGACACCCCAGTGTTGTGCTGTCATTCAACAGGAATGCTCTCTAGGCCCTGTTCCTAGTTTTCAGGGAAGGGAAAGAGAAAAACTTTTATTTTAGAAGTTCTTTAAAGTCGCCAAGTCCAAAGCTTACTGAAGTCAAACTCCTGTTAATCTAATTGGGCATTTTCAATGCAGCCCAAACAGGAAAACATTACCAATAAAATAGAAGTAAAGACACAACTGAAAAATTCAGTTCTTTCGCTAGGAATGATGCTATAAAGTGGTGGACTAATCAGCTGAATCACTGGAGGACGTGGCAGAGGGAGGAGGAAATTAAAGGAAAGCATGGGGAGGCCCCTCTGCTATGATTTACTTTCTTTTGCTATACAAAGTAATTGAGAAGTCAAGGAGAAAGCTATGGTCGTTATGGTCTAACATGAGTTGGTTGTTGAGTGTATCCCCCAGAGCAAAGCATCTAATCAATATCAAGACATTTTTATGCCTAAATATCTAAATGATAAAAAATGGCATTAATTCTTTTATTTTCACCTTCAGTTACAAGTCCCACTAAATAAAAGAAAAAAAAAAGTAAAGGATTCTCTTTCTTGAAACTTACCTTATTAGATCAATTGTCTAAATATTTTATGTCAATGATCCTGTGGAAAATAACAAATTGCCATTGTTCATTCAGACTTGCAGTAGCACTTCACTCCTGAATTCTTCCTAATTTTCTAAGAATCTAATCAAATGAATCCCACTTGCTGAACCAATTGAAAATATTATCAGTCATGACTAGAAAAAACTAATTAAGAAGTGTGGAGCATATAGAAACAAAGATTAAAAATGCATCTTCCTTAATTTTGAGTCATTATTGTGCATAATCAGAAGCATTCTTGCAATTGAAGGCATTCCTGAAAAACCTAGCACATGATTTAACAAGTGGTCTGATCTTGACATCAGAAATTATCTAGGATTGAAAAATCAGAAATGCTTCTATCATAACAACAGCTGTAAAGGAGATTTGCACCTAGAAATAGTAAGATATTTTGAGTTCAGTAATAACAGATGATAACTGAGAAACTTTGAAACTTTCCAACTTTTTCTGAGTTAGAATTGGGATAAAATTGTGCATTTAAATAAGGCTGTGAATATTTTCATGCTCCTTCTTCCTTCTTCCTTTTCATAAAATCAGAGAATCATTAATGTTGGAAAAGGTCTCCAAGATCATTGTGTCCAACCTTTGACTGAACACCACCATACCAGACCGTAACACTGTATGCCACGTCCAGTCATTTCTTGAACTCCTCCAGGGGTGATGACTCTGCCACCTCCCTGGGCAGCCTATTTCAATTCTTGGTAAATCTTCCAGTGGAAAAAAAGCACTTCTTCACACTTAGGCTCCTTATCATTATGTGGTGATACAACCTGTAGTGAATGAATGATGAGAAAGAGGGTTGGAAGATCACTAGAAGAGGAATGCACAGCTCAATGACACATACAAGTGTATAACTCAACTGGATAAGGGTTGGGAATAGTACAGAAATTCTCACTCCACAAAACATACACATGTACCAAAGCTTGATTCCCTAAATCCAAAATAGCCCAGTCAATCATAGGCCCGGGGAAAGAGGTCACTTGGACCAGTTGTCATGAGGTCAGGGGCTGTCTGGAAGTTTGGGTTCATTTTGTGGCAGCATTCCTCAGGCTCTGCCACCCATGTGGAGTCAGGCAGCCATGTGTTCTCCTCCTGCTCCATCAGCTAATGTTTGCACTCTTTATGGGTTTGTCAACTAGTCAGCCAAAGCAGCCCACAAGCTCACCATATCTGTTTTTGTCTCAACAAAAACTAGGACTGCCCTCAGAGAGCATGTAAAGGGTGCAGAAGTGTAATGATAAAACATGGATATACCAGAAGATCATTCAGCTATGGAAGTTGTTACTTTTATCACCTTAGTGGTCCAAAAGACTTGTCAGGATCCTCCTGGTCTCTCATATATAATATACATTATTATTACATATATAAAATAATATACTGTGAACAAAACAAATCCTCAAGATCATGATCTTAAGCTGGCAAAATCCAGCTATCCCAACTTTCAGTTGACCATACTCTGTCAGAAAATAACCCCTAAACACCACAGGTTCTCATCCTCTCAAAAGCAAATATTGTGGATGTTTCCTGTCCCTCTGGAGCACCATCGTGGGAACCCAAAACCATCTCTTGACACAAGTATAGAACCACTTGCTTTTCCCTCTCTCTGCTCAGACACTAGTTTTGTTTTACTTTTTACCATCTGGGGACAGTTCCATCAGTCTGATTTCTCTCCTGTACCTCAGGTGCTGTTTCTCTCCATGGTATCCAAAGAGTCATGTTGAAAAGTGTAATACTTACAAAATATTTGCAAAAAGCAAAAGCCTTGAAAAGAAAGGCATATTAAAATGATGCAACAGGTTATGTGTGTGATACATATGTATGAAGCTTGTTCACAGAGATGTGATGAGTCTGATACTTCTAAGAATTTTCTGGAACTGATAGGTGTCACTCTCTTCCTGGAATATGCTGTTACCTTGCCTTCCCTTGTCTTAAGTGAGAAGTGGAAATAAGGAAATAAGTAAATTCTGATTCACTACCAACAGTCAAAGGAAAGAAGTGACAAGGTTGAAGATTCCCCTTAACTTGCTTTGCATTCAGTCAGGATAAAAAGCTTTTGTGCTCAGAACCTTCTTGGCTGAAAAATTGGGGGTTTGTTTGTTGTTTTTCTTCCTTGTGCTCCTAATACGTTCAGTATGTAAAAAAGTGTGTTCAGCCAGCTTGTAACTGCTCAGAGATGACCAATATCAAATATTTGCCCATAAGAGAGTTTCATATTTCACTTTACACAGAAGTTGCCACTACTGTTTCTTTCAATGACCTGAGATGGTATTTTCCTCTGGACTAGGATGTTAGAGTGTGGAGAACTTTTATCTTGTTTGAGTTTATTCGGCTGAGTTAAAAGGTTGAGTTAAGGAGTTCAGCGAGTTGAGCTCTCTCCTTTGCTTGGATGCTGCACTGAATATTCCATATTCCTGTTCTGGCTTCTTAACCTTCCATCTTTTATCAAACCCTCAACCACTATAAGAGGCATCTAATGTTGACCACTTCTTCTAAAGTGTCCCCTCTCTTCTCCCTCTCTTCTTCAGAATGTGGGAGAAAGTGGGTCTCTGATTATTAGCAAGGATGCTGAGTGACAAATTAGCACCAGGATTGCATCCAGAAGCTGTGATCAGAGTCAGACACAGGACAGTGGTCTCCTGGCAAGTCCACAGTGGCAGGGAAGGCCAGGAAGCCCAGTCTGCAGGTATGGGTCAAGGACAGGATGGATGGGGTCTCATGAGAGTGAGCACACACTTCACTGCTGCCCATCTGTGAAAATGCACAGGCTGGGGCTGGCAGGAAAGCCTATCCTTAAAAGCACCTCCCTATGGAAAGAGTGCTTTCCTTACAACAGCTTTTATCAGTGAAGGAGTGACCTTGGGCTCAGCCAGCTGAACACCCTAACTCAGCCACATAAGCTCAGGAGGAGGTGAAGTTTGCTCAGGATCTTGAGGCAGGCTGTGAAATACACAGCAGCACAGGATGTTTCTCAATACTCTTTTGATAGTATAAGTTAAATTACAGAAAATAGCTCATTTCATAGGCATCTTGCCATTATGTCTAAACTAGGCTAAGATTCTCAGATATAGAATGCCTTGGAAGTGAACAGCATTTTTTCTTTTCAGGAACTAGGTACTGAGAAAGAATTTGAACAGAAATCATGATGAATTTAAGGGCTTTTCTAGAACATAATATAGGAAGTATAACACAGCCCTCATTAGAAGAGATTAATGGGCTTTCTCATGTTGGTAGGTCGAAAAAGAATGAAAATAAATATAGAGAAGACTATCCAGCAAAGTAACTTACCCCTGCAAATACCCATTACTGAACAGAAGCAGAAGATTAGGTGGGCCAGGGCAGCAGAATAAATCCAGAGTAACTACTGAAGACAGTGAAGTTACTCCACATTTATACCAGTTTAACTGAGAAAAGGAAAAGGTCCGTTGAGTATAATTGAATCAAGGAGTTTTCCATTAAGTCCAAACGACTTTCACAGCAGGAGGCTCCTGAAAGCTCAGAGGAGAGCAGCCATTTCAGAACAATAACATCTCACTTGTTCTGCATTTAAGTCTTTACTATTTGGACACAGTGTTTTAAAATATATGCTATATTTTTTACATTAGCTGTATCTGATGTCAAAAACTCTTGAATTCCAGTTACAGCATCCACATTTTCCATAGATATTTAGTTATATTTTCTGAATTTCTTTGGGGTTTGTTGGGGTTTTTTGGTTTTGGTTGGTTGGCTTTTTAATTATCTTTGTTATTGTACAATTTATATGGACTTGAGTATTGTATGCTTTACATACTGTCTTTTGGAGGTTCTGGTCATGTGTAAGTGAGACATTAGAGAAATCCAAAGGTTTAAAATATTCTATTGCCTTACTGAAAAATTAAACATAAGACTAAAAGCAAGGTTCAAATATTCAAAATCACAGTTGATTTTGCGTAGTATAGAGATGAAGTATATTAAAAAAACTGTTAAGGATTGTATTTATTTCCAACTGCTCCAAAGGTTTATTCTTTCTGAGGGTCTCTTTTGGAGATAGGAGGGAATTGGGTGCTTGTTTATTAGTGGGGGGTTTTTTTATTATTTTTTTTGTTTGTGAGCTCCAGTTTGGATATCTGTTATACTTTCTACCCATCAGGAAATACCTAGAGTAAAATTAAACTTACAAAGATATATGTACATAATGATTTAATGAATAATTCCTATACCTAGAGCTATTAAACAAAACAGGGAAGGGGAAAAAACCCACACTTAACTCTTTTTAAATGTTTAAAGTTTACCTATATGTCCTCACATTAACAAGGCAATTTCTGGCAACATATAGATAGAAATTTTGCCCTGGCCACCAGTGCCTCTTGAAAATAGTAAGACTAACTACCTAAAGAAGACTTATTAATTTTTTTATCATAGCAACAGGTCTTTGAATACTTACAATATATGCATATGTATATGTAGCTATATATGCACATGCAGTATTATAATTATATATCTATATATAATGGTCTAATATCTTTAATACAGTAACGCCTGTACAATATTATAAGCAAGTAGAACTATATTGAAATGTTAAAGCTAGAACTTGTTTATTTATTTGAAAATTATACAAATATTAATCAACCAGTTATTGGAAGAGAGATTACACAAAAATTGATTTTGGTGATAACCAGAAATATTAGTTATTAATTTTTAAAACTAGTTTCTAAAATTAAGCAAGACCGCTGAAAGTAAAGTTACAAAGTAATTAACAGTGTGTTTTCTTTTTTAATTGCAAGTGAGAATGTAGTTCTGGCTCAGCAACTGCATCTCTTTACTTCAGCTTTTACTCTTTTTCATGAAGTAAGTCCATTTCATTTAGCTGGCAGAGACAGTAGGTAATGCTATCCTGAGTTGACAAGTAAAAGAGCACACTACAAGAGGCCTTGCATTTCCTTTTCTAGGATCAGACTATATTTAGGCACATTTTCTTTTTCCACGATGAGAGCCTGGTTAAAACATGCCTTGCTTTTTCAGAGTATAATTAATTTGCCTTCCCAGCTTCAGCCACTCAACCTGATTTACATGTATCTGATTATTTGTTGCACTATTTTATGATTAATTATCAAATTCTAAGGAGTGATCAATGAGGAAAGAAAGCAAGTTTTCACTTTGCACATATATGTTAAAATTTTAATAGTGTCTTTTTTTTTTTTATCCCTCTCTTTTCCCCCAAAAGAGAAAAGAGATGCATGAAGGTCACTACTGAAGATTCATAAACCATTGTGAATAATGTCAGAACTATAATTTAATTAGCGGCCCATCTGTCACTTTCTGTTTGATGAGCACTAAATGTCCAATTATCATTTAATATCTGCTCTAATCAGCTCTGGCAAATTTCACAGGCACACTAGAGATGACATTAATAGATGGAAGTGAGGCTACCTTTGCAACATTATCAGAGAGAGGAAGCTTGTGCAGTTTTGACTTACAATGGGGAAGGCATGAATTCATTCCAATTAGCATCAAAGGCCTTTAATGCAGATTCTGTTACTGCATATTGCTAACTAAAGCTTTTAGTTGGGGTTGTTTTATTTTTTTTTTCCCAGAGTTTGGTAAAACACTTTTAATTTCTATGGAATTTTTTTATTTTGTTGGTATCCAGAAATAATGTTAAATACTATATTCCCAAAGCCTGTATCTTTCATCTCTCTTTATTGTTTTAATGAATTAGTCTGCACCTTTTGATTCTTCATTCTATTTCTGTCATTAGTCCTTGCAAACAAAAGACACACAGGGTTCTTTATAAAGACAGGAAAAAATGTGTTGAATAAATAGGAGTAGATTTAATAAAAAAATCCCAAGCAAATAAATGAAAAAACAACCTGAAATACACAATACAGACAAAGAAAAATACTGGGATAAATTTTTAGTCATTTGCTGGGACAGAGGACTAATACCCACCATGACCTTTTTCTGCTAAAGGAAAAGCAAAAGAAAAACTCTTTTAATGAGAACCTACAGCACATGTGTCCTTTCAGACAAGATGCAGAAAATGACCACATGTTAAGAGCACAGACTAACTCACTGGTAAGGCTGATGATCTATGAAATATGTATTGGTAGCATCCTAAAATGTACTTTTTCTCTTGTAATAGAAAATTAAAAACCCTCCTTTATCCACACCTTGGGTCAAGGTCAGGCAGCCTATACCTTCTCAGTTTTGAGATCAATAACATAAGTCTCTGAAAAAGGCTTTTGTCTTGACAAGAAGCTTCCTCTAATAAGTAGCAACTGCCCACGTTTCTCTTTAAATTTAGTCCCCAACTCTAGTTCAAAGTGAAATCCTCCAGCACTAGGAAAAAAATGTGGCCAAAAAACTGCTGTTTGTAATATGACTGCATTGGTTTGATGCTGAGTAGCTAATAAGATTGGTGTTGCTGCCTGGCAGATCCACTGCAGTGATAAAATAGTCAGCTAAAAGATATAAAATAAGCCCCTTTTCCATCCTGCTATATGCTTTGGCAGCAACTCAAAAGCTAGAATGTCTTTTCTGATACTTCCATATTTCTACTAATAAGATTGATTCTGAGATTGTACCAACTACAGCTTGAATTTATAAGAAATTGTCAGGTTGTTACAGACTCCTTAACCCCTGATTATTCTGCCCAACCCAACATGCATCATAGCACTGGCTATTTAGAAGAAGGAAATCTGCTGCTGGATGCTATGCAGGTTCAACTAACGCACATAAAGAAGAATTCTCATTATGTGTGTCTTCTCAGGTTTCCTATGGTCTATTACTTTTTAAACCCGCTGTGCGTATGAGGCACTGATTTAACAGTAATCTCCTAAAAATGGGCACAAGAAATCTCTGAATCAAGGCATGACAAAGGGATTTTTGCATAAGGACAAATTAGCAAGAATATACACAAAGAAAACTAGTATCACCCCAGGGGAATGGAAATGAAGGAGATTATAAGTCCCCAGACATGACTGATGCTCATTTCTTCTCCTGAGCTTTGGCTCAGAAATTTGGCTCTAGACACAGGTCTGAAGACGATGTAACCCAAATGCATAGATTTGCTCATGAGAAACTCTGAAAAGAAGTAGTCCACTAGGAATTAAAGACAAATCCAGCAATGAAAAAAATGGTTATCAAGGACTTTGGGGAGACAAAGAAGTGCCTTGAATCTGAAGACAATTTTAAATGACCTTGAGAATTAAAAGAAAGAATCCAAGAAGAGAGGAGGTTGTTTGAATGCAGGATTGATATAAACAAGGACTAATTTTCAGGTCTTGATCAGATCTTTGCCTTTGGATGAAATATAACAGAAATTTTTAAATATCTGTAAAAGGTAGGCAATATAGTAATATAAAGTGAGTCTTGAGGACAATAAACTGTCCCTTCATGTGTACATGATGCCTCAACATCTCTGTGCAGTCTTTTATTTCTGATTATGCAATGAACAGCTAAATAAACTGACCATATGGAAAAGTAATACCAGGTACAACATATTTTAAATTATTTTGAAGCAGGTATAAGTACCTCACAACCTGCACACCATGACAAAATTTTAATGCAGCCTTGTCTTGACTACTCTTTTTTTTTCTTTTTTTCTAGAAAAGAAGGACTCAGTCATATGGACTAGTGAATAGCTAAATAATTTTTTTAAATTGTGACATTTTGAAAAAAATGCTGACATCAGCACTTCCTTTGGCTCCACAGACTTGCTGAAGTTCCTCAGATGTTGTGGCAGAGATGAGTTATACCTTGTCATGCCCTCTCTGTGACAGTGTAATGGATATCTAAATCCTCATCTAAGTAGGCTTCTTATATTTGCCTTGTAAGCACAACGATAATCCAAACAGATATTTCTAAACGCTTTATCTATCATTAAAAAAATGGTTTAATTCAACTGAAATGTAGTACTAATTTAGACCCATATCCAGAATTAGTTCTGGATTACTGAAAATACATATTCAGGAAAAGGTAATTTGCTTTCAAAAATTCAGCTCATACCTATGGGCTTTTTCCCATCTCTTTAAAGTTTACATACTTTTAAATCAGTAGAAGAAATGACAGAAAGTCAGTTAACACCTATTAATAGTTTAGCATTGCTGATACAATGAGACATTCTTCAATATGATAAATTATGGGTACAGACCATCCCCCGTGAAAAAAATTATCTGTCTACATAATGGGGAACACAGCACTTAGAGCCAGGTTTTCTAAAATATGAAAGAAGCCCATTGAAAAGAAGCAGAGCATCTCTAGGATGTTCCATAAAGAATGGCAGTCAGTTAGGAAAAAGGGTGCTGGGGAAAGCAGCTTTCACTGGTCAGATAAATATTTTTCATTAGCATCAGATCCTGCCCTGAGGGTCAGTGCCTAGACACAGTGTTAGATGAGTAGGATATCTCACCAGCCTAAAGGTTAGGATTTTGGAGGGCTTTCAGCTCAGGTTTAGCTGATAGATCTTAACCTGGAAGATCTTAACCTTGCCTAACAAAACTAATCATATGCATCTAAATTATAAAAAAGGTCTGGGCTTTTTTATGACTTAGTTCATTAGCAGAACAGGTCCAAATGCTATTCTCATTTCTCTTTCTAATCACATCTTAAGTTTTACCAGTCTCTATCATGGCATTATATTTCTGTAATATTTTTTCAATATTAGACATACATAAGTATAAAATTACTACAGGGGATCCTCTCTTCAGATAATGTAAAATGTAATAATGAATCTATTTTCTCTTTTTAAGAAACAAATTAACAGGGGAAAAAATAAGTTCCAGAGCATTGTTCAGTCATTTGGCCAGGACTTCAGCATAACTCTTTCCCTGAAAGCAAGTTATGAAAGTCAGTCAGCCACCATAAATTAATGGTGCTCTTCAGTAGCATGCAAGGAGAAAAATAGATACAAAGAAAAGAAAAAAAAAATCTAAAAAACCTCAACAACAAAAATGGAGCATGACTTGTTAAAAAAAAAAAAAAAAAAAAAAAAAGGATGTAATTAATAGTGTTTTAAAGAAATACCAGCCAGTAGAGAGTGGGCTGGGGAGTATACCAATAAAACACTATACTGGCATATTACAACTGATACTGCAGGTAACCCTCGAGAGCCTTTCTTTGCATCTCTGTCCTTCTGTGCACCTGCTGTACCTATTCAGGAATTTCTGTGGCTTCTGCTTATGAAGGACATGGCCTCGCTACCTTTGATGTCAATGGTCAGACCGTCATTACTTCCTTGGAAGCAGATGGGGCCCATATGGCCTGCTTGCATGATCATTGCTCATGTACAACACCCACAGAGCTAACAGGTTTCTAACTGGGATGGATTGCATTGTGACAAACAGTGCAATGAATGAAAGAAGCTGAAACAATGTGAAAACTTTGTAGGAAACAGTGAATTTTATAACCTTCTTCTGGGTACATCATGGCACTTCACACCTTTTGAAAGACTCACTGGAGGAATGAGTTGTGAGAGGCTATAATGGGGCAATGAACAACAGCAGGATGATGTGGGAAAGGCCTGCTACTCTGGAAGCTGAAGCAGTAAGAATTAATTAGAGAACTATTACTCTCTTGGGTTGTTAGTATATGACCCTGGTGATGTCACTCTCCACTTAGGAGACTCCTGCTTCCCCTGGAATGTGAAATGTGGTGGTTGTGAAGTGCAATGCCCCCAGCATCTGAACCACAGTGTCACTCTCTCCAAAGCAAAAAAAGGATTTGGAGATGCTGCTAAAGAGCATAAAACTAAAACCAGTTTTCCCCAGCTACAACACTGAGTGTGTTAATCTTGAGAAGTGCCAAGGGGAGTGCTGAATGAAGCACCTAGGAGTAGCAAAATGGGGGGACTTCAGGGTGAGGAGACAGAACTGCTGTCTGCACAGTTCAATATCAACTGCACTTAAAGGATGTGGCAGCAGCACACACAGCTGTGAAGGCACACAAATTCAGAGCTAACTTGGACTAGGCATGTTTGAGAAAGGGTGTGGCATCAGAGTGTAGTAGCTATGCCTTGCTACAAGGCAGGGTTAATTAGCTTAAGTGAAACAAGCTGTGGAGCTAAAAGCCTCTCAGATAATAAACAGTGTATATAATACTGGCAGAGATTCACTGTGTCATCTAGAGACAGTTTACTTACCCTTAACTTGGAGAATCTCAGGATGACTTGCAAGTAGTGCTGTCCAGAGGTGTCCAGAGGTGTCCAGAGGTGTCCAGAGGTGCTTTTTTTGACTAACAGCCTGCCAATAACTAATCAAGGCAACTGATCTCATGTTTCTAACTGGTAGGAAAACACATGCACAAACAGCTTTGTAGTTACAAACTCAGGGCAGGCAAATAAGATGTAGCAATAACTTTTAAATATGCACAGCAAGCAATTGTTTCGACCCTCCCCAGCCGTCTGTAGTTCCATCCCTTCTCAGTGTGTATTTCTCTTGATGAAAACAAATACAGTTCCAAGATGTATTTTTGTCATGAAGAGCTTCAGTTTAAGTGTGAAAAGTCTTTGATGGTTTCAGCAGTTAGTCTGAGAATCCAAGGCCTTGCACTGATGCCTAATATTTGTAGCTTTTATATTTTTCATATATTTGTAGATTTGTAGATGGCTAATGCATTGCTGTGCTTTTCCTACCCTTTTCCCCTACATTTAGGAACAATAAGCTAACCTTATAAACACATTCCTAAAATGTTTATTCCTATTCCAAGAAGAAACACAATGACAAGGATGTTCTCTTTTTCAACCAGAATCTGGGAAGATGTTAGAAAAGCAGGGCAAAGAAGGCCCTAGACTGCTTCCAGTGAAGCAAGACCCAGGGAATTATTACCTAACCTTCTAACTGGACATTATCCACTAACATTATAAAAATTATTAAATTACTGTACCATGTGCAGTTTTCACCATACTGTGTACCTGAAGGCTTTCAAGTAAAGGTTTGCTTTTATATTATCACCCCAACTTTGCTTGGGAAGGTTTCTTCTACTTCCAGACAACAGCACCAACAGCAGAATTTCACTCTTAGCAAGGAAAATAATTCCTTGTGTGGCCCAAATCATCAGATACGGCAGAGATATTTTCATGTTAGGCAATAATATATTAGTTTAGGAAATCAATCTATAAGTTATATTCGTGAAAACAAGTAACATCTTTAAACTTAATGCAACGGTCACCTATAATTAATATAACTATTTTTACCAGCTGCCCATCACAAATTTCATGGGGAGGACAGAGATCAAAACAAAATAGAATGGAGATCTACATTTTCAAAAGAGAGGTATTTATATTTTGGCAACCTATAATTTACTTTAAAATGTTGTAGTGTGTACCTGATGTTATTTATTGATATTTGCATAATCATCAATCTGCTTTAAAAGTAAATATATTAATTATATATATATATTATATGGCACACAGGTATAAAGAATAAGAAAAATAGTTCAAAATTGAAGGCAACCTTAACTAACAATGCAAAATCTTCATATTTATGTACTTAGTTTGCTTTGAGAATCAGTGAGAAATCTTTGTTTATGAATATTAAATGTTTGCTATTCTTATTTTATGAGAATCATGAAGGTGGTGACAACAATATAGCATTGCAATAGTGCTCAATGCCCAGTACTCTGCTATGATAGAGTAATACCAGCAGGAAATATAAATATAAACTTCAGGCTCTTTCTGCAATGAGCTGTAGATGATGAGACAATGGTGTAGACAATGACTCAAGGCTGATGACAATGACATCACAGTGACGTTGTAGAGGTGGCCATCTATCTCAGGGAGTTCATATACGGATTCATGAAAGTTTTAACTTGTGTATACAAAGGCCTTTGATGTTCCCTTTTCATGAATTCTAATGAGTTTTTAATACTTAGGGCAAGGCATCTTCCACAGAGGTCACCTGCTCATGCTCCGTACCTCTGTCACAGCTCATGAAGCTTCCTAAATAAATTTTAGAACTGACTGGTGCTATCTGAACAAGAAATTGTCAGAACTCTCACAAGCACAAGCTTCTTAACTAGCTATCAAACCATCATCACTGCAGAGGCATGGGAGCTTAACTCTTAAAGGGAAACTCAAACAAGCTTTCATTTTTCTAACAGACTGAGAAGTGCTACACACTTTCTAAAAAACCCCTCACTTGTTCCAGGTAAAACTAATTTTTCATGTAGCTAATGGTTTAAGGAAATCTCTCTTTCTCTGTTGAGTTTTTATAACATTTGAACCTGCCTTAAGTAGATGTTCAATTTGGATATTTTGATCTTTTCCTTTACAACTTTTAAGGGTTCAAAAACAACAAAACTTCCTATGCTTTCTAAATTTTATTTGTCCTTCTGACCATTTTAGTACAAACCCTCTTTTTCCTTTTCCTTTTTTCCTTTTTTCCTTTTTTCCTTTTTTCCTTTTTTCCTTTTTTCCTTTTTTCCTTTTCCTTTCCCTTTTCCTTTTTTTTCCTTTTCTTTTTTCCGTTTCTTTTTTCCTTCTTTTTTTTTCCTCATGCCATACTATCAATATAGTAGAACAGAGTTTGTTCTTTTTGCTTGTTTGGTTTGGTTTTGCTGTATGTGTGGTGGTGGCGGTGGTTGAAGTGGGTATGCATGGTTAGGTATATGTGGTACAGATGGTTAGGTATACAGTGAAGAGGGAACCTGAAGTTAGGCTTAGAATTTAAAATGGAAAAAATATTCCAAAGATGCACATCAGTATCTTAAGAGAGAAAAAAATTACCAATCAAAATATTAAGAACATGGCTAGCAAGCTATACAGGTTCAAAGAAACTGCAAAGAACTGTGCTCTTCTCTGTCAAACCCCAGTTTCTGAGATGCAAAGTAATCTTTGTTTTTTCATCCCTCTCTAGAGCCCTCTGTTTTTTCCTAATGCCTAATGTTTTGTCCCGGTATTGCTAGAAATATACTATGGGGATTTTTAGGAAATCCATGGCTTTCTTAGAATGGGGAAATCCTTTCTCTAACTCCACTAAAGGTTTCTCATATATCATAACTCCAGTCAAGTGTTTTATGGGTCACTGAAGAATACAGGCAATTAAATCTTCTGGTTTTTCATTTCTGATGAAAGGAAAGTTGATCTTATCTGAAGAGATACTTGTGCTTGGCAGTCAGAAATTCCCACCCTCACTTGTTTTAAAGTGGAGGTCAGGATGAAGGGGATAGTGTAAAACTCTAACACTTACAGGAGACCTTGAGCACACATCTTGAATAATAGGCAGAGAGTTGAGTTTGCATGAGTCCTGCAGGAAAAAGGTCCTTGATCAGTCATGCTGCTGCATTCAACATGAGTTGCAATCTGTAAGTGGTTTTCAAGGGTAACTCCAAATAAAGCATGTTACGGTTATACAGCCTGGAGGCAAAGATCAAAGCTGAGAGATGGGAGGATATAAATACACTTCCTTTACAAATGGCCAGACGATTCTTGAGCTGTCTGCTTAAATACTTCCCATAATGAAGTAATAGAAAGTAGTGCAGCAGTGACAAGAGCAGAAAGCAGAACAGGTGCTTTCAGCTTATTTCTGCCATTTATCCTGAGCTCAGTGCCTCCAGATTCTGGTATTGAACTTTCATATTTCTTGAGCAGAAATCCTTAATTTAGGAAGTATAATTGCCCATTGCTTAGGCAAAATTGCCCATTAGCCTATAGTCCTTGGAGTGTCCATCTGGGAAAAGTTCAAGTATACTTAATTCTGTGGAATACTGAATCACAAAATACTTTTTCTTTTCTTTTCTTTTCTCTTTTCTTTTCTCTTTTCTCTTTTCTTTTTTCTTTTTTCTTTTTTCTTTTTTTCTTTTTTTTTATCCATGTAAAATACCCCACAAAAAGGTATCAAAAATATTTTATGTCTAATTTTTTTTTGAGAACAAATAATTTCCATGTGCATGTCTGGTTTATTTTTGTCTTCCACATGCTGGTGGGTTTGTTAACTTTATGGGATATACTCTTTCTCAGATTTCTGTTGTTTTGTAATAATTTTCTGTTGCTATGCTAGATGTGCTGAAAAAAAAATTGAAACTTTTATAATGTTTGAACACAGAATCATAGAAAAAAATGGAAAATTTCATATGGGTTAAGAATTGACATTGCACTTAAAATAAGTACAAAATGTACCTTAGCTATCATTCATCAGCTGCAAAGTTCAGAAGGCCAAGTGTAGGCTTCCAGTTGGGCTTGGTTCTATGGAAGTGTTCAAAATAATTTAAGAAAGAAAGCCTTTTGAGGAGAACCTGAAAGAAAAACTCAGGTTTCCAAGCACTTTGAAGCATCTTTAATGTCATTCTTGAAAGCATTTCAGGCTTTTCTCTTATTACATTGTAGAATTTCACTTATTTCCAAGTTCTAAGTCACATTTCTGAAGCAAGTTCAATTCTGTCATATAGAAAAGATACACTAACAAAACAAACAAATTGAAATCCCAATGGATGTCAATTTTTTTACATTTGTACAAGCAAATTAAAAAATGATGAAAAATTGCACATTCATGGATTATTCTTTACTTTCTGCTTTAGTTTGTGACCCCAGTATCTTCAGCAAATGTGACATTTCTAAGTATTTCTAAAATTTTGCTTACTGCAACAAATAATACCAGTATCATTTATCATTTTTGAAGTAGGCTGACTTTGCTTTTTGTTCCATCCTCCATGATTTCCCTTCCACAGGTTTTCCATAACAGTAGCCTTTGAGTTGCAAAGTGTGTTACAAAGCTGTCTCGGAAGTTGGATGAATAGTCATAAAAAATCCACAGAAGAAATTTAATTGTGTTCATATTTGCCAACTGCCTCAACCTTTTTTTCATCAATGTCTGCTTTTTTTACTGCCTCACTTACTAGCTATGAGGTGAAACACCTTTTCACACAAAAAAAAAAATCCTTTCCTTAAAGGCATAGTTTGAAAGGAAATTCATATCCTCATCCACTTTCAGATATGTCTGTTAAGTGTCTTGTTTAAGTGTTTTACTAAAACAACTTCATAATACTTTTTGTATTCATAACTTCATAACAGATTCATGTATGCTTCTCTTATTCCTTCTGATATGATGCTTATTTACTCTATTTGCTGGCCTTTTTTGTTGCTGTTTAATAAATCCTAATGAATTATCATCTGTTGCCAGCTTTTTTGCCATTTTAATGTTAAACAAGCAGTTTTTATAATTTGATGTAAGCATTTCCCCTTTAAACCATATCACCCACTCTATCTTTTTTGTCTTTCTTAGACCAGAAGAAATAATATTCATGTTATTTTTGCAGGAAACCATTTTGTCATCATAATCATTGCCTCTTTCATCCATCATCATCACAAGATTTAATGCTCAAGAAGTTTCTGTGACTTTCCACTCATTAGATATCCTATGTTGTGGGAAGTGTAGTGCTGGAGGCATTTTACAAAACCATATATATTTCTTTCAAGTCCATTTTCTATTGTAATGTCATATTTTTTTTGTCCTTGCAAGTCAAATCTTCCTTATTCAGATATGTACATTTCTCATACAGTGCTGATTGCTTGGGATTTGGTTTGGCTTGTTTTTGTTGTTGTCTTTTTAAAAATAGATTTTTGAAAATTAATGTCAAATTGGAAACAGTTGGCTCTAAGTTATAAAATCTTTCTGCTGGGCTCTATATAAGAAGGAAAGACTCCTTGGAAATGAAATTGTTATTTCTAAAAGGGATTCAGGAATCTCAGTCCATTCAGCATATCCAAAGTCCATGCTTCTATACAGGTAGAAGAATGTCATCTTATGTCCAAATAAGATGTATCTACAGAACATCAGTTTCTGCCTGCTGGGAGAAAATAAGGGGGACATTTTTCTGTAAGAATAAGCAGACTCTCACTGCACTGGCCTTTACAGAGTGAAGGGAAATAGAAAGTTCCTAGTTGCAATCAGCTTGAGATAATAGATACATAATGTATCCACAGAGGCGTAGAGCAACCTTGCTTGTTCCCAGGACTTTCTATTTACTATGCTTGCTTCTATAAATTGTTAGGCAGACTAACACTTTCTGTACCAGATCTACTGCTTACTCAGTACTTATTTTGAATGATGCTTGTATATGTGCAGGGGACCAGATGTGTCCTTCCCAAGTGTTAATGAGGAATTGCCATGGATGTATTTCATAAAGGCAGCCTCAGTTCCTTAAAAAAATTATTTATCATCCTGGCAGTAACTGGTGAGAAAAGTATGCACACAGGGCATTTATTTTCTTCTGGATAGTGTAAGCTAAGGTCAGAGGTTCAAACTTCACTTTACACTGTCTTTGTTAGCTTAACACAGAACAATGCAGAGACTAAAGGGGGAGAAATGCTCATTTTTGTCACTCACAGTGGTATCAGTGGCGGCCAAAGAGTGATAGAGGCCACAACACTTGATAATTTGCCCGCAGTGATGCTTGTACTCCTTGAGAGTTGTTTGAATTAAACACTGCCAACCAGGGAAAAATCAATAAAGTTGTTTAAATGGTTTCACAGGGGCCTTTGTGATGATTGAATATTACTCTTCTTACAAGACCAATAGCTCCTTCCTTTTTTTTTTCAGTGCATGACCAGTAACTAAAGTTATTCAGCATAAGAGTTCAAATGAAAGCTGAGCATCTTCTCTTCTTACTGTCTTCTTCTACTGACAAATAGTTTTCATTTCCTTCTTCTTTTTTTTTTACTAAGTAGAACAAATCAATAAACCTCTCAGAAGCAGCAACATTAACATTCCAAATCGTCCCTATTTCCAGCTAGATCTGCAGAAAAGGGCAAGACCAACACTGATTTACACCATCTGAGGATCTACTCCAACATTTCTTTGGGTTAGATGACATTCAATCAATTTACCCATAGAATGATGCACTGTACAAGAGGAATTGCAAACAATACAAAATTCCAGTGTTTGAAATAGCATAAGTTTTTATTTTTATAAATGTTTTTTACTCTCTTGAATGATAAATATCAGTTTAGAGAATTAATACATAAGAATTTAGCATCCAAAGCTGCTTTTTAAGGGATATGGCAAAAAATATAATTTAAGTAGTATCTTAGAGAAAGCAATAAATCTGAAAAAACCTGTATCATGCTCATGTAGAGGATCTATTCATTCAACTAAAGATGCACGATGTGATAGGTAAAAAAATTAAAAGATACCTGTTTGCACTGAGATAAACCTCAGTCTTCCTCCAATGTTATGTCACCTAAACTAGTACCAGTTTCTGACATTACTCACATGGAGTGACAATGCAGGCCTTGTAGCAGTCAAACAGGGGGTGATTTCCCACATTATTATAAAAGAGAAAGGAAAACCATGAATCACCACCATATCAGTGAAAATAGTCCCTTCATTCTTTGGAAATGTATGCTGTCAAATATGAGTTTTCTTCCACATCTGATGAAATGTTTTAATTCTCCTATGCACATTTTTCTGAAGTAAATGTTATTTTCCTGCTAGAAGTCCCACATGGAAATGTTATTTTCCTGCTAGGCATCACAAAAAGAGTGGATGAAATGACATCAAGGGAGACAGGATTCCTGTTTTTTTATCTCTGCTTTTCCACTAATCAACTTTTAGGATATGCCTTGATTTCCCTGCTAAAACAATTGCAGCTACAACAGTTAACTATAGAAATGTTTTGAGATGTAATTAACAGTTACTACTGTTTCAAAACCTCCATTAACAACTCTCTGATGTGAATGAATGGCACATTGTGGAGCAGCAAAATATGCCAACACAGGATACAGCAAGCAAACATCCAACAAAAACAAACAATCCTTGCCCCCCTCCATGAATGCCTTTACAGTGTTGTTTCACAATTCTGGGATATGACACTTTGCAACAATTTCTACAATGTTCCCATCCCCATAATGTGCTCTTTTAGACTAACTGATATGTGTTTTTACTGGACAACATAACTTCATAGAATACTATATATTTAATGCAAACCTCTTCACAAGAATCTCTCTTCATCTGCTTCAAATTGTGAAACTTAAACTACATCTTCTATAGACAATAACCACTGAGACAGCTTACACTGTCCATCCCAACTTTTGGCATAGGAAAATCTAATGAATTCAATAGCAGCAACCATCTTGATTTAAAAATGCACCATTTGAACCTAACATATACCCCTAATCCCCTTATTATGCTTCCAGAGGAAGAAAGATTAGGAATTTACTTATTTTCCTTTCTGAGTCTAAAGTTTTACCAATTAAAAACCAAAAAACAAACCAAAACAAACCAAAACAAACAAACAAAACAAAACACGAAACACCACAACCAAAAGCCAGGAGTAAAAGTTGAGTTTGCATGAAGGGGGTCATAACATTCAAATGAGAAATAGAGCATAAATAGTCTTCTCAAGTTTCCAGTACATCATCATGGCATGATAATGTATGCATCTGCATTACTTCATTTCTTATGAGTTTGTCTTTTTTTCTTCGAGATTCCATCAACAAGTAGAAAGTACAGATGAGACAGAAACACCAAATAATTGAAGGAAAAAATACCAAGTTGTCTTTTAAGTATCAATAAAGTTCTAGCATTGGGGAAATATTCAGGATAGTCCAGATCCAAACTAGCCTATCCATCTTCCTCTAAGTACTTGGTACATACAGGTCAGAGGCCCTCTGCTGGAAAAGGGACAGGACAGTTATCTTAAGGCTCGTATACTGCACCCCTTGGTTCTTCAGCTGGGCTGTAGGGATGACATTCTCAGCTCAATTTTGTGGCTGTCTTCCTGGAGTCAACTAGACCCATTGGTAGTCATGCACACGGACTAAACCAGCAATTAAAAAATACAACCAACTTTGTAATCTATAAATTATTAACTTTTTAAGAGCTAATCATTTTCCATCTAATGAAAATCTTAATTAAAAATGCTTATGTTATTTTTTGGGGGTTTTTTTTGCTTTGTTTTTTTTTTTTCATTCTGGTGTTGATAAAAAATTCTAATATCTGGATTGTCTTATATGTGACATTTGCTTTCATAAGCCATGCAGTTATCAGAAGCTAATTCTGTTGAGAAACTAATCAAGGAAGGTGTTACACAAATGCAAAACTTATGATTAAAGAGAGGGAAGGCAAAGCTCATGCAAAGAACTGAATATTATAATGAAATTGCCACTGAATGGAGATGTGAGGACTTCAAACTCAGTTTAATTAGGCCACTGAGTGGAATCCCCTAAGACTGACGGGAACTGAACAGCTAATAATCAGTTTGTTCTTTCCTGATTACCAGCTAATCATGCCCCAAACACAACCCCTTTCCCCTTTCTCATTATGAATACATTTGCAAGCCTTTTTTCTAATTTCTGCACTTTTATGGGCGCACAAGTCCTAATCAGATAACTTCAAGAGCTTCAACTAGTGTTGTTAAAAGCCCACCTATTGTTTGTGGAGCAAATATTTGCATCCTTCAGCATCACACTGGTAAACACTGCCTGTGCTTGCAGGAAGCGACGAGAAACCCAATTATGCAAGAGCAGCATATTCTGTTACCTAATTTTCCAATGCTGATTTCCATTTTCCAGCGGCTGAGGGTGCCTCTCCTGAGTACTGTAATTCTATGCACAAAGAAAACCCACTTGCATTCAGAATTTCATGCATACCACGGCACTGGCATCTGAGACCTATCCCTGTGAAGCTCCTTTTCTCTAAAAAGGAAGAATAAACTTGCTTTTTACGTGTCAGCTTTCATATGAACTGTAAGCTCAGATTTTTATCTATACCCCTTTTAAGTAATTTAAAAGAGGGCTATTGACTTCCTTGGACCTTACATCTGACCTGTCATGTTACAGACAACAAAGTGATATGGTCTGAGGGTTAGCTGACAGGAGAAGTAGAAAGCAACTAAACCAGTAGAAAAGTATCAATCAACTGCAGTGGGGTGAACAGGTTATCTGGGATATTTTTAGATGAGATTTGTCATGAAAAGCTTTAAAGGGTCGACTGTCTTTTGAAAAACATTAAGCCATTGGATGCCTATGTTCTATACATATCTCAGTTTTCATCAGTAGCATTTCCTAAATTCCCTATAAAGCTTCTTTACTTATATAAATACTAAAGACTTCTTTTACCTTAACACGGCTAAGTAGTTCAGCATCAAGGCCATGAATATGTCTCATCAGGATCCTCAGAACCTGTGAGGACCAATCCCACATTAGAAGTAATCCCTGTAGACAACACAGAGGGCAGAAATGCTTTTATTGAAGATCCCAGTGAAACAGGACAGAGGTGCCTGTGCACTTCCATCTTTTCTGTAGTTCACACTAGAGGACCTTTGTAAAGTGTTCCCAGCATGATACGACTCAAGCTTGCATCTGTTCCTCACAATGCACCACACTTTTTCAAGCAGTCACACATTTTCACTCTCCTGCTGTGGCTTTGATTTTTTTTTTTTATAATGATTCAGTATTTTTCTTTGGTCCAGAAAAAAGGAGCAATGGGAAACATGATTTCTTCCCGCTCAACAAATCAGAACACCTGCAGAGGAGACCTGTGTTCTGATCTGTTTCCATGGACTGTTTCTGTGTCTCACATGGTGAACACTTAATGCTATGTGTGTGTAATGACATGCAGATGAGAGAGAAAATACCTCAGTATACACTACACTTCTTTAGGACACCAGCAAACATCACGTCTACTGACAAAATAACCAGTAAAGTTAGCTAAACAATTCCCAGTGACATCATGGATATGGAAAGGGCAAATAGCAGGGCAGTGGGTCACAGGGACATGATGAGTAAAGCCATCATGTATCTTATTACTGCTACAAGCATGTCCAAATTCTTCCAACACTAGCTAAATTTTTCTTGTCCATTTTTAACATTTCTTTAGCTGCTCTTACCATTAATTCCTACTGCAATAGTACACATATATCTAGCAAGAGTATGTTGGAAATAAACTTCATCTTACTGCATCAGTTAATACATTGTTGTTTGTTTGGAGTTTTTAAATTATTCACAAGAAAAGGTTTATTTTGTCTTTTTGGACTGAGTCTTATAAACAAAATCAACACAAAATGAAGAAAAACAAGTAAATCTTTAAGGAAATGTGGTTAATTTGCACAGGCATAAATGTGATTGCAGTCATTGTTTTTTGCTATTAATTTTAAATTTTAAAATATATCCTAATATTTTTAGATTTTTTTACATTTATTTTAAAAATAAACAAGCAAACAAAGAAACAAACCCAAACAAAAAAAAACCTTCTTGAAGAACCCTCTCACTTCCTTAAGGGAAAAACAAACCAATTTTGAAAAATAAAGAATAAAGAGATGAACACACAAAAATAATTTAAAGATAAAACTTTACAGAAATAATTGTTTTCCCTGGCTTAGTTATTTAAATTTTTTAAAAATAAAATAAATAATTAAAGGGAAAGAAGGAAGCAGTAAAGTGACTGCATTAAGAAGTTGATTGATGTGTTGCTCCTGTGCGACGTTCGGCAAGCTTTTCTCTGGAGAGACTTTATTGGTTTGCTGGTACTAAATTTTCCAAACATATATATATCTTCTGATGCATGGCAAGTTTGTCACTGTTGAGAAACTACGTCAGCCAAGTTAGAAAAGTTAAGAGCCTGTAAAACTTAAGTCATCCAGAACTGCCACTAATGGAAAAAAATATAGAGAGATATTAAAGAAATTCAAAGTTATATGAAGGTTGAGGTTTCAGATGGATGAGGGTAAAAGGTGGGTAGCACAGGCATTAGATTTGTAGATTGCTTAAAACACATAGAAAAGAATAATTTTAAATACAACAGAATGTCAGATCACCTTCTAAAAATTTTCCTTTTAAAAGGAAAAAAGAAGAGTTAAACCTGAATCTTATAAAAATTTCCTAATCCTGTCATTTGGGCTCTTTGTATATAAAGTTTAGCAGCACAAGGAAGTTTAATTTGGCAGTTGAAAACAATAAAAAATAAAGTATGAATTAATAGCATGAAATTAATTTGAGAAATAATAAATTAGTCGATTAATTAATAATTAGTTAAATTCCTGTCTGAATTGGGTTTGTTCAGCCTGCAGAAGAGAAGGCTTTAGAGTGACCTCATTGCAGCCTTCCAGTACCTGAAGGGAGCCTACAAGAAAGATGGAGAGAGACAAATTACAGGAGCATGGAGTGACAGAAGAAGGGATAAGGGTTTCAAACTGAAAGAGTGAAGGTTTAGATTTTAGGAAGAAATTCTTTATTGCAAAGCTGGTGAGGCAGTGGAACAGGCTGCCCAGAGAAGTTGGGGATGGCCCACCTCTGGAAGTGTTCAAGGATGGGGCTTTGAGCAACCTGGTCCAGTGGAAGGTGTCCCTGCCCATGGCAAGGAGACTGGAACTAGATGATCTTTAAGGTCCCTTTCAACCCAGAATATTCTACAATTCTGTGAAAATCAGAATAATGAAAAAAATAGGTTTGGCTTTTTCTAGAGCCTTAAACCCACATTCATTTATTTCTACAATTTTGATTTTATATATATATATATTTTAGAAAGCCTTCATTGTCTTCCTTAGCACAATTTAACAGCAGCTGCTTTCCACAAGATTTTTTTGCTTGGCACATTGTGTTCTTATTATTTTCTCAAATAATTTTATTTCTGACATTAAAAAAACAATGGAGTTTGTCATTGGTCACTGGTGAAAAATTCAGGTGTTTTCTCATTTTAAAGAGATTTGTCTCTGTTTTACCATAAGAGTGAAGCACAATCAGTTCTTTTGTTTTTAATAGTTCAAATTTAGAGCAAGTTACTGGACTAAATTTATTTGCGTGTATACCATTTCTATATTTTCAGAAAGGAATAATGCTGGAAAATATCAGCTTTCTGTCCTGGAAAATCATATTTTTATATGCAATGCTTGAACATGGTCTCTGAACAAGATTTTCAATTGTGTAAATGACCATTAACAAAACTGGATATTTGCTGGAATATATTGTATAACAGAATGTTCTCTCATCTAATAATGAAACAAAATATCATTAAACCTGGGGCAACTAAAAATGCAATCTAGATTTAAATCTTTCAGAATTCACTCGTGCTTCACCTATAAATATTCATGGACAAAGAAGGTTGATAAATTCAACGGGTTTTGTACATCAAACACTTATTCACCATATCTTTGTATTCCTTATAAATCTCCTCATCAAGTGTGTCAGGACAACCTATTTCTGAATCAGAGTACAGTGTTAGTAGTTGGGACTTGCTATTCAATAATCCATTCACCCTTGAGATCACTGCCCTTCCTAAAGCAGGTGAAACACATAGGTTAGAAAAGAAGGCACAGCCATGGGACAGCACGTTTGTAAAAACAAAATATAATCAGCCAGACAACTGTATAATATACTTTAAAATTATATTTAAGCATGTGTTCTGCTGTTATGGGAATAGTAGATGATACTAATTTACCACTAATCAGACACTATTATCCACCAAGAGCAGCCTCTGCCAGTGAATTGTTACACTGGTAAAAAGCTGACAGATTACTTTCCACTACAGTGTGCAGAAATAAGAGATCTTTACAAATGACATGCCACAGCCATGAAAGCCAATGACACAGGGAGCACTTAGAGCTGATAAGAAGCATTTACTTTCTGCCACTTCAAAAGTGAATTCTCCCTGGGATGCCTTTAATCCTACCTGGCACCTTAAACCCAGTGCTCTGCACTGCAGCAAGAGGAGATGAAAGCAAAAGGGTACAGGCAGGAGAGAGACAAGCAGATTTAACAAGACAGGCAAAACATGTGACTGGTCATTTTTTGACATAAAATGTAGCAGAGGACAATGGGATAATGAGGAAATAACAGCAACAACAATAATTATTATAATTCTAATAGTTTTTAAACAAATCTATTTGGGGCACTTAAGCTTTAATCAGTCACAGCAACAGCCCACATAGTTGGGAAAATGTTCTTGGATTAGGATGAAAATTGAATGATTAAAAAATTAAATGCAAAGGTGTTCTGTTTTGCAGTGAACCTATGTCTGCTAGGTAATAAGCAGATCATCAAACCAAGCAGAGACTCGGACCTCTCAGACGGCAGAAATATTTTGCTGTAGAAAATGGTCCAAAGTTGTTTTCTTTCCAGTCTTCTCCCTTCTGCTAGCACCACTTGACAGTGAGATATCACAATATTGTCATGCTACAAACACTTCCAAGTTTTGGCCAAGACACAGGACCATTAAATGTAAACCCCATCAAACTAAATAGTAAACCAATAAATTAACTGATTTTTAAAATTCTTATTTCATTTAATCAAAAGGCAGTGCTAATTCTTAATAAAGATATCTGTCAGTTCCTTCCTATTCTGAAGGTATGCATCCAGGCTTGGTTAGGAGACGTCTTTGCCTTATAAGTCTTTGAAAATGTCATAGCTTTCTGCTCTTCAAGGATAAGGAGTAAAAATATTTTACATAATATACTAGATCTCAAAGTTTTCTAAAGGTTTATCAGCCTTAACAATGTATTACAGGAATTATTTGTGTATCTAAAACAAGATTTCGAGCAGTTCTTCATTATTGTGGATGCACAGAACGCAAGGACACAGTTTATGACATGGAACAGAATGTAAGCAAGATCTTTAGATTGCATTCGTCCTTTTAAACACGGTGCACGATTAAATAATGTGAATCCTTTTCCCTGTGGATCAGCATCAGGAAGGAAACCTTATAATATTTTTTAGTAAAAGAGATAGGGACTTACATGGATGATGCCTTAATATTTCTAGTAAATGTTTCTTTAACAAGAAACAGGTCAAGTCACACACGGTCTTTGCATGTATTGTGCTCCTTTTAAGAAACTTGTGTAACTTGACTCTTCAGACCTTCTAGAGACTAGCTGCTTATACCTTCTGTGTCTCATTTTTTCTTATTCATCTCAAGATAATTGAGAAGGAAAACTTTTTTTATTGTTTTACTTTTCAATTTAAAACATTTATTATTATTATTATTATTATTATTATTATTATTATATTTAAATTATATAAACAAGTAATCCTGGATTGGTACACAACTGCAGAAGAATTATTATAATTATAATTTTTTATGTTTACTGTGACTTAAACTGGGATTTCTTTTTAGTTTCAGTGAATCCCGGCATAATGCAAATGCTGAATTACTTGCAGGATTAACTTTTAACTGGATAACCATAGGATATAGCTATGATAAATATAAACAAACCAAAAACCACACCACTTTTGTAAGCTACCCATGAAATAATATTGTAATATTTAATACATTCATCATTCCAAAGTATTAGAACAGAAACTCTGAAGAACAGAAACTCTGACACATTCACCTTTATTGGAGGAAACAAAGCTGTGACACAGATGTTCAAATTCTGCTGATCTTCCTCTGCTGAACCATTCTGTCCATAAGAAATACCTTGGAGGCAGTGTTCCCAAAAGAGCAATCTACTTTATGGAAGAAGGTTAACAGAATCTTGATCAAAGTAAATATACGACTGAAAGTGACAACTTGTAAACATAAAATTAAGATAAAGAGAGAAAGAAATAAATTATTATGAAATAATTCTAGTTAGAGGAAAAGCTAGTTCCAAGTGTGAATTCTATCCCATACTGGTGAGGAACTTTCCTTTAAATTTGTATTTAAGATACACAGATAGACATATTCATAGTCTTTGTAAGCTTTTCAACTGTAAACAATCAAAAATACTAAATATAAAAAAGTTTTAAAAGCTTTTTTTTACATATCACATATAATCATATAATTGTAGTTTTTCAGAGGAAATTCTATTTGCTTTGTGTTTCGATATCCAATAGCTATGTGGGCTTTAAATTATGGGGTAATTATATGCTGCGGTTAACAAAAAGCTGCTAGTACTTCAAATCTAATCCTGTTTGATGTATTTCACCCATTTCTGCAACATTAAAGAACTTGCTTTAAATAGTTGCACTTCATCACTTTGAAATTTCAGGACAATGACAACTTAGGGAAACGAGCATCACTCAGTAGTGTGAGCCCCTGTGTTTAAGGATATGGTGACCATTTGCAGTAGTTTCTCTTCATCATCCTCATTATTTCAACAAGTTTTAATACTATTCGTCAATGAACACATTTTAAGTGTGTACTCTGTGGCTATCAGGGGGATTTTCAAACTCATAAAGTATTGTTATTCCTCACCTGAAGTGAGGGACTGATGTTCTGTGCCATGAATCTTCCTTTTAACAGACTATTGTAGGCATTGAATGAAATCTGAATGTTTTTTCATATTGCCTAAAACACAGCATTCTTAAAGACCAATCCTCAATATATTTAATTACCTTGGCAGGGGGTGTTGGACTTGATGATCTCCAGAGGTCCCTTCCAACTCTAACTATTCTGTGATTAATTGACTTTAGTTGAATACCCGGCACTACTGCCTGTCCTGACTTAATGATTTACAAAATTCTACCTGCTGGTACAATGACTAGATTCAGCTTTTCTGAAATAATGGCAACAAAGTAGTTACTGTAATGTTGCTTAGTTCAGAAAGAGCACTATGAGCGTTGAGAAAGGATACTGAACTGAATGATCATAGAGTTTAGGGTGTGTGGGTCTCCTACCATCAAGTAAAAACAGTTGCCATTCTTAACTAAGAATAAGGACTGGCCTCTGAAAGGTTTTTTGGGGGTAGCTGTGCTGCTAAGGATTTTGGCAGTCCATCAGTGGCCTGATGAAGGATATCTCCCACAATACTGTCACCTGTCACATTAGGAGAGAAGGAACTTGTTGCTCTTGGATGGACAGCAGGTGCCCATGAAGTCTCTCTATCCCTTCCCACCTTCACTAGTCAACGAGAGAAAATATAATGAAAGGCTCGTGGGTCAATATAAGAATGGAGTGCAGTCCCTCAGGAACAGAGGTCTCCAGCATGGGTCCACCATGGGGTCACAAGTCTTACCAGCAAAACTGCTCCAGCATGGGTTCCTGCCTCCACAGGTCCACAGGTCCAATCACAGAGTCTCCTTCAGAACACACCCACCTGCTCTAGTGGGAAGTGTTCCACAGTCTGCAGGTGTGTGTCTGCTCCACCATGGAACTACATGGGCTGAAGGGGATCAGCCTGCCTCACCATGGTCTTCACCAAGGGCTGCAGGGGAATTGCAGTTCTGGAGCCAGCAACACCTCTCCCCACTCCCTTCTTAACTAACCTTGATGTCTTCAGGGTTATTCATCTGACATCTTCTCACTCCTCTCTCCCAGCTGCTGTAGCACAGCAGTTTTTCCTCTTTTTAAATGTATTATCCCAGAGAGAATTCCAGTGTCACTGATGGGTGCAGCCTTTTCCAGCAGTAGGTCTGTCTTGAAGCTGCTTATATTGTGCACAGCTTCTGGTGTCTTCCCATGGAAGTCACCCCTGTAGCCCCTCCACTACCAAAACCTTTCCACACAAACCCCACACACTGGTGCCGCATCTTCTGAGGAAGACTAGATTTTTTAGGGTCTTTAGGCTCAGCCATAAAGATGCAGCATCTTCCTTCCCCGACCAGAGGAGTTTTCAAAAGAAGAGGTGGATGATTCTGGCTCTACTTCCAAAACCTCCTGATGGTGTGAAGAGCTGTGTAAGCAATAGGTCTTACAGAGCATGACAAAGAGATCTCTGTCACTCACTGTCAGTATCACTAGCAGACAGCCTATGGTTGGATGGCAGTGTGTCCAGCTAGTTATGCCAAGTCACAGCTCACCAGGGACTTGGCATAGCCATCTCTAGCCAAGCTTTTCTTGAACTTTTCCCTATGGCAAGATGACTAAGAGCCAAAGTACAGTTCAAAAACACACGTGACAAATCTCCCTTGCTCCTATTTTATGCTCCAAACTCTTTCCTTTCCCTGCTTTCTTTCCAATTTCTGGGCTGTCTTTTCACTCACGTGCAAAATTAAACCCATTCCAAATCTCTATTCCTTTATGTCTCAGTGGAGAGCACATGAGGAATACAGAGTTTTAATGGGAGGAACTAGACATTCTTTTTCTTTATTTGCTTCTTGGTGATGACCCTTTCTGCCATGCTGTGCATATTCTAAGTGCATTTGATTGTGGATATATGTACCACCTACCAGTATATGTTTTTCTGATGGGTTTGTTGATCTCAGCTGTATGAAGTGATTTAGAGTTATTTAGAATCCACTGGCATTTTAATAGGAGAATAGGCAATATCACAAAGTTCTTAACAGCTGTCATGAGCAGGAACCTTTCTCATCTTTATAAGTGTGTTTACATCAAAAGATAAGTGGATTGATGAGACATTGTGAAATATCTTATTCTTAATGACTTTTTAAGGCTAGGAAAAGCATTAAATATTAGTATACTGTTATGTCCTACTGAAAGGAAACATGCAAAGCTTTAAACAGATTTTGTTTCAAAAAGCTACCAATTTATAATGGTAGTCACTGTAAAAGTATTTACTTATTATTTTTCTTTAGATATTGCCAGTAACCAATTCTATTCTTCATAATGCCAGGAAAACTAGAGATATGCCCAAAATTATTTACTTAAGTCACAGATTATTAATCTCCAAATGTGTCATTTTCCTAAAAATTTGAACAATGGACTGACATGTACTCAGATTGGTAGGGCTCATTTCCTTTGTGGAACAGCTATTTGGAAACTCACACTACCTTCACGTAGGAAAGAAGGGAGAGGAGAACAAGGGGAAGCTAAAAGCGACTGACAAAGAAGTCTGAACAAAACTGTAGTTTTCCTGACAGTGCAAACCTGTCCTGAACAAAGTACTGCACCATCCTGGTTAGCAAATTGGGAATAAAAGTAACAGTGACACCTGACGATGTCAGGTGTGATGAACTCTCACAGTTCCTTTGGAGCAACCATTGTATATTCTCTATCCCTTTTTAATCATTCCAGTCACCTACAGGCAATTCTCTCTAACTATTGTAATAGTAAAAAGTGGAGATATTTTTAGCTGGTGAAGGTTCATTTGACATTTTGAATGCTTTCATCATATTATTTAGGATAGAAACACTGTTTCTCACTAAATAAAAAGATTTCAAGTACAGTAGATTCAACACAAGGTGGCAAAGAGCTTTGATTATGATATTTCAGCTGCATGAGATCTGACTGTAAAGGCTATAACAAACTTCTGTTACTCTGTGGGAGAACAATCTTCAGCACAAAGGCTTTTTACTACCTAGGACTTTACTAAGTTTTAATGCTGATTTCCCTCACTTTTCTTTTCAACATCAGAACACCTCTATTAATGTCTTTTGGACTAGGACATCATGCAGGGAATTAAAAGAGCACTACAACCTGGAAATTGAGGTCTATTATCAAAATCTACTTAATTATAAAGTTATGCTTATATTATAGCACCTAATAAAAGTATGAAAGGGAAATGGCAAAAGTGTTACATTCTGACAAGTGTTCCCCAGACTGATAATAAATATGATTTTCCTGCTACCTACACACACACTTTAATTCTGCAGAAAAATACACAAACACATGCTCTCAGCTGTTGACTCTTGAACTTGATGAATCCTGAGTAACAACTCTGTCCCCTGACTTTGTGGGAAGAGACAGGTTCTCACAAATTTCAAACACACATCCAGACATACAGGAGAGCACTCCTATCTCTAGTTTAGTTCATACAGCACCACGATCTACAGGTGTAGAGGTGTAGGTGCCCTGGCTCTGCCTTCAGTGCTGCTGATGTCCTGTCACTCACTCTGGCCCCACACTGAGCCCAAGCACACCAGTGAGTCTGCACACACCTCTGTCCTGACTGCTGGAAATCTCACTGCGTATAAGGGAGGAAAAATGACATCATGTGGCTCTGACTGTCCTAGAGTCCTGTGGGTATCTGGCACTGACACCAAATAATACAAGAGATGTCTGTCCCCATCAAAAACATTTCTTTCAAAGATCTCCCTTCAGGCAGTATTTGGTAACTTCAATAGAACCAGCAGATACAAGGCTCACTGCTATTCATGTATTGAGAAATCCCTTTTGCACAGGATTCTTACTAGAAGGTTATTTGTTCACTTATTCGTTTAACTACCCTTTATTTTACATTTAATTCATTTTTGCCTTGATGACTGTACCTTGAATAATCTATACTGATATTTGTTGAATGGCTTGTGGAGAGACTCGAACTGTCACCCCTACCCACTAAAGTGCTAAACCAACTGTGGGTTAATTCATATACTTTCCTTCTCCTTTAACAGGAATTCAGCACACCTTGTTCTCTCATCATCTACTTTATAGGACATTTATCTGGGTTCTAAAATCATGAAACTTTGGTAAACTGTATTAAATCAATGTGCAAAGATCATCATAAACACCTCAGGTATGTCCTTTTAAGTCAATCTTTATGTTACCTAAAACTAAAGGCAGAGGGATAAGCAATGACAAGGAAAACCCAGATTAAATGTGTTTTTTAAGCTGTTACTGAATCCCTGTTGAATTTTCTCGGATGAGAGTAACAGAAGAAAACAGAAAGGGAGTGAGGATTTCTTAACACATGAATTATATTCATGATAATGTACCGCCTTCATCTCTCACAGCATATATCCTACCACAGTCAGTTTAACTATTCCTCGGAGCTGACGGAGTACAAAGCATCACTTCTCAGAAAGACTTCAGTAAAGGTTCTAGTCACATACTGCAATTCATCCTGAACACAAATATTTTGAGTGCTAAGTTAGCAAGATTGTAATATGGATGAAAAGTCATTCTAGAGCACTGATATTTTTCATAATATCCTGCAAAATTGAAATTTTTGGCTCATCATTTGGAATGATAAACTTCAACTGAAAGGCCGTGTAACCCAAACTGGTGTTGTTAACTTGTTGATTGTCACATAATTTTCAAGTACAGATCAACAGGCCTAACTTTAGGATTCAGGTTACACAGGTTTCAAATATTCTTTGAACATTTGAAATTCAAATTGATGATAATCTGATCTCTAATTTTACAAGTACTCTGTTTTACTGAAAATGTAGAAAATTACTGTAAGCTTTTAGCAGAACAATTGGAATAACTGTTTCTTTTTTAAAAGATATATGCTACACTGTGTACAATAAGATGGCAGTGTTATGCCTTAAAACACACGTGATCCTGTATATCACGTTCACACGGAAAGTCCTATTGCAGTTGAGATTGTCTGTGCATGTGGATTTTAATCAACCTTATGATAGCAAAGGTCAACATTTTAAAAATAGCTGTTAGAGCACAATGCACATCCTGCAATATTAATATTCTTTCTGGAGTGACTCCAGTTATAGTGGGAAGGAAATGTCTTTGCCATAATTTTGACAGCACTCCTGTTTTTCTTTACTAAAAGATTTTTGTGTATGTCTACTTACTTGTACTTTTAAGGCAAGTCGTCACATGTTAACAGTTCACCTGGCTGTGTTATGGAAGTTCTGGATCCTACATCATTGCAAATCAACGTATAGAAGCTTCAGCTGCTCTGTTTAAACAATCTGAGTCAGTTACATGAAAAAGGAGTAAATAATTTGTAGAAGCAGATTCAATACAGAAGCAGTGGTACACACTGTTTCCACTTTAAGAGGAAGGATTATGAAAATAAGCACTCAAATTTTATCCTTTCTTGTCCAGATTATTTCAAATCCCAGAAATATGGAGGTGAGCAGGCCATTAACACTTTACATCTACACGTTACTGTTAAAGACTGTCCATTGGGCAGTATTTCATAGACTCAGCATAATCATTGATCTCCTAAATGATTAGTAATTCTTCCACATTCCTACACATCTCAAGAAAATTTTCAGATATGAACTGCCTATGCTCAGGGAAAGGGATCCAAGGCAGGAGCATAATGCTCTTATCCTCCTCTAAGTATTGGTTTAAATGCATAATTCTGAGATAATGTGAATCAATACTCAGTATTATAGTTGTAATAAGTATGTTACAGTCTCTGTATAGTTACTTTGATTTTGACCAACTTAACATACTGAAAAAAATTCACACTATTTTCTGCTCTTTGTTCAATATTAGGTATAAGATATTGCAGTCAGAACTTTAATACTTAAAGTATGCTCTGAAATATTTAGGAATAATGTTAGTACTTTGACCTTTACAGTATCCTACATCTTCATTGGCCAGCTGCTTCATCCCCTTCCCCATAGGTTAGAGAGGCAGTAAAATAATGGAATACATGGAACAGATAGGCACTATGGCCAATCAAACCAAGGAATATTAAAAAAGGTCAAAATACTCAAGTCTACTACTATGATTTATAAAACATATGAAGAATTGTAATTTTAGTACCTAATTCTATTGAGAATAATCATAGTGAGAATTGAAAATGGCACAAAGAATAGATTTTGGTGACAGCAATCTCATTTTGAATGAAAGATAGCAGTCTGTATTCGTCACTAAATCTAGGTTCATTACCTTTATGATTTCACTCTTCAAAGATACCCTTGGGTCTGGAACCTATTCTTCCTTTTCCTCACAAGTCAATTTAAATATTATAGCTACCTATACAACACTGTCACTCTGGGAAATACTTTGGAATCTATTTCTTGCTGTGGGAGTAAGAGGCTACATTTAAGTTTGTATTTTTTATATCTTTACACATGTGTGTTTTTGTATCTCCCTCTCTCTATATATATGGATATGTGTATACACACCCTCACACAGCTCTTCTGAGCATTATGAAAATATACAAAACAAAGCTTGATTATTAACTGCTGAAATAATGTCTTCTGGAATTTGTGTACAGATCATAGCTCTTCAGAATGTGAACCAGATGTGTATTTTTTTTCCCAATGAGAAGTAGCTATTTTACAGCAACATAACAAGATACTGCAGGTGGGTTGAGCCATTTTTGCTGACCGTACATTCTATTCTTTGATTCTTCTTCCCCTTGGTTTGTTACTTCTAGGTTTGTTACTTCTAGGTTCTTACTCTTAAAGTTTCCTTTGAGTTTGTTCTTCCTATGTAGTACATGAAAAATTAACAGTCAATAAACAGCATGCATTACCATATGCCTCCATATTTCAAACAATAAATTTCATATATCGTACTCGCAACAAGCTACAAGAAAACCAATTGATTGAAGACTGGTTGGATCATTCTCTGTGACAGTTCTGGCTTCTTTTTTTTCTTTGCCAAGGTAGGATGAATAACACACAAGAAACATAGGTGTCGTGTTCAGACTTGGATGTTTATTGTTTCTTATTTATTTACAGACTCACGAGCCATGAGCTCTAACTAGCATGTTAGAAAACGAGGTAAAATGGGGTGCTTCTAACTCTTTCCAAGGTTATTTAAGCCACAATTACCCAATAATGAGGTGACATCTATATTATTTATACTTTTGACCCAATAATGACCACCCGAGGCCCACAATGCAGACCTTTTTCACCCAATTACAGAAAACCACCTAAACCCTTGAAGAAGGAAGAAGAGCAAGAAGAAGGACTCAGACAATGCCCAAAGCCCTCCATCTTGGCTCACATGTATTACTATGCACTAAAACCCCAAATTCTAAGTTTCTAGAATTCCAACAGTTCTCTTGTTCTGCCTCAGGGTCACCATGAGGAACATCCTTCATTCCACGAGAAGTCACCACCTGCCTGGGGCTGTGCCAGCACAGGTGCCTGTCCCCTTGGCATGCAGATGGCTCATGGATGGTGTGGAGGTGGCTCATGGATGGTGTGAAGATGCCTCATGGACGGCGTGCAGATAGCTCAGGGATGGTGCACTGATGGTATGTGCCTGGTGCACACATGACACATGGCAATTGCATGGCTAGCACACGCTAATCATGCTCATCACACAGCAATCACAAGTGTTTCACATGTCAATGACGTGTTAATCACAGAATCACAGAACCATTTATGTTGGAAAAGATGCCCAAGATCATTGAGTCCAATCTTTGACTGATTTTCACCTTGTCAATTAGACCATGGGATTAAGTTCCACTTCCAGCCATTTCTTGAACACTTCCAAGGACGGTGAATCTACCAACTGCCTGGGCAGCCTGTTCCAAAGCTTGATAATCCTTTCCATGCAGAAATTCTCCCTGATGTTCTGGGACAATCAAGTGCCTATCACGTGCCTGACAAGACAATCTGTCATTCACTTGGCAATCACGCATTCAGCTTGTGCTCAGCACAAACCTGACTTGCAACCATCAGGCACCCAGAGTACGCACAGCACATTTCTATGTCGTCATCCTGCATGTGTTCACAGAAATGTCTGCATCCTGGCTCTTTTATAAACAACCATTGTCATGGCTCAGAAAAAGTGGTAGTTCATTAAATTATGTTGATTTAATTGCTTGAGATCATGTGAATGTAGTGCTATTGCTGTCTTTGAGACTATCTAGAAAGTTTATTGGTGAGAATTTGCACCAGTAAAACTGTGATAATGCTGATTAATTTTGTAAAATATGAACTTCATTTGCTTGCCTAGATTCCTACAAATAGCTCTTTGCAGGCAGATTTTAACATGTCTAATTGTTCAGATTTTCTGTTAAGAAAATGGCTAAAAGGCCACCAAACACAAGTCTCAAAAATAGTAGCTTTAATCTAACAGTTTTCAACTTTGCAAATTTGAAAAAGTGAAGAAAGCAAAGTGAACTAACAGTATGGTAAAAATAAAGTACGTATTCTGATTACATGGCTTATTTTCTATTTCAAATGAAATGGCAGCATAACTTTCAAGATGCTGTGTGGTACTACCACGCAATTAAGGAACCTTACTACAGACCACTGTGTCTAGTCCTATCTTGAGACCATTAGCAGAAGCATTTTATCATGTTTATGAAGCACATAAAATTAATAAATATTGTATTTTTAGTTGCAGACTAACTGCTCATTGTCTTAAATATATTCCTGCAAGTGTGTTGTAGTGGATTGCCTACTGCATTTTAAAATTGTTGTGACTGTCTCCTGTAAAAGCTTTCTAACTAAATGTCTTTATGTCACCCACTGAAAAAGTTTGCTGAAGAAGGTGCTACATAGTCTTTTTCTGCAGCCCTTTTAGATGTCATTAACTGAGATAAAGTCATTTGGGGAATTGATACAGATGCAAAATTTGCAAGATGAAGACCTATAAGCTTCAAAGACATTATATTTTGGAAAGAAAATTCCAAGGCCATATTTTTAGTCTAGTCAACATACTGAACTTCCAAATGTTTAATCTCTCTATCTTTGGATCCAGTCAGAAGATGTACATTCATCTGGGCCTTATTTTGCTTTATAACTAGCTGCTGTTGAAATTATGTTGTTATCTTGCTGTCTCCCTGCTGGCTGACCTACGACTGCTTTTAACTCCAGATGTGTTGTACTTCTGAATCTCTCTAGTTAGGTAAATTCTGCTGAAAGGTCACAAAACAGTGGCAAGCACTATAATTTAAGCCTACCAGGTGGCTGCTGCATAGAGAAATACTTCAGCTCAGCACGCATACATAGGGTTTCAGACAGGTTTCACGGAGAATCATGGAACAATTTAGGCTGGAATGAGCTTCAGAAGGTCTCTTGTCCAGCCATGTGCTCCAGACAGATTTGAGCATTGGCACATTTTCAAAAGAAATTCTAGGTTTGGTGAGTCAAAATCGACAGTTGCCTATAGTCAGTAATATTGTTCTAATGGTAAGAACATTTAAGCAGTCTCTCAGAAAGAAGTCAAAAGCCAAGGAATCCAAAACCCAGCCAACACTTTTTAAATGCCCTGACCTCTTGGCTTCCCAGCTAAGTAGACACTAAGGTTCAGCTCTGTTTAGATTGACCAGAAAATATCACAGGCTGAAGTGACACGGTTACGGGTGGCTGGATCAGATTTTGCACTTTAGAAGGCAGCCTTAATTACACAATTTTTTTACCATAATAGTTTTTATTATGTTCCACCTTGCATTTATACTGGCTTAAGAAAAGTCTTTGTACTGTTCCTCTGTGTTTAAGTTATGCATCAGAGCTCATGACAACAGACTGAACACTTCTGTGCAAATTTAACTACTCCAAGCACATTGAATTTGATTTTAAGTGCATACTTCTGTGTTAGATTTTGTTTTCTTTCTGACAGAACCCACCACAATTACTTTGTTTTTTTTATTTGGTTTTGTGTCTTTCACCAGCTTAAAACAATCCTTCCCAAATCCACTGACAGAATGTCACATATCTTTATGATTTATATTTGTTAAAAAATATGACTTGTATCCTTTCAGTATGATTTTTACCACTATAAATGACTTTATGTTTTTGTAACCATCTCCATTAATGCATGAAAAACTGTGAAATTTGCCATTTTTGCCATGACCAATCCGTAAAATCTGTCATCTTCCTGCATGATGGTGTTCATGATTTACACGGAGTCTTATTTATAAGGTCACTTATTTAAATGGCTCACGAAAATTACTGTTAAGAAAGTGAATACATCCTGTAAGTGAGAAGTCACATGGACCAATTTGTCACTCTTTCCTTTTTATGAAAGGAATGTTTTTTCAACACTCGTATATTCTGTATTATTCCTATTGTCAGGTTTTTAAACACCAAGGGTTAAAAAAAAGTCCATCGCCTCCCTTCTGCTGAGTATATTGTCTGTAGGTGAATGCCAGGCAAGGAAAGGGAGATGCAGAATGTCTTACTGTGGGTGGTCTGCAGATGTCTCATCATGATACAGATTCACATCCTTTGTAAGAATCAACAGGGGAAGAGTCATCAAAACTTCAGAGTCCATATTAGTGAAACTAATTTGGGAAAACACATTTCAATTATCCCTACACATTTGAGATCTCTATGGTTGAGGGCTGCAAACGTATAATATAGGTCCGTGTTCTCAATAAGAAATACACAGACACCGCAATATCCATAAATTCAGTCTTATTTGGGAAAATAAAATATAGAAACATGAATACTCAAGTGCAAATATTTTGTCTAAAAGTAGTTGTTGGTGCAGCAGGATTTTTTATATGAAAAAACTAATCTTATCTTCAGTCAGTCTTTGTTAATTGAACTCTAATTTTCATCAAATAGGTGCTATGTTCCACAGAATTTGGAAGATTATAATTTAAAGAAACTCACAGTAAAGATGGTTGACTGAAGAGAGACATTTCTGAGAGTATTGGGAATAATAAAAAGAGTGCAAGACTGTGCATGAGTTTTATTTTGTCATGTGAATAAAGGGAGGAGAATTATACCTGTCCTGACAGGTTGTAAGGAGTTGAGGTTGCTGGTATCAGGTTTGGACCTGCTTACTTCTTTCTTTTGATATATTTTGCAAAACCCACATTTATTGAAAATCTTGCATAATTTTTGAAGACTTTTTAGTCACATGCTTCTTAACCAAAAAGAAGGTCTTAACTCTCAGTTTGGGGCAATGCAGATAGAATTAACATATTAACAGAATTAACTGATTGCTGTTAATCCTGGGCTGTGTCAAGGAGGTGGTAGGTACCTGCTTCTGCTGGGAAAAATAAGGAGGTTTGAGGGAGCCATACCCTTAGCAGAGTCATCAGGAGCAATCCCTGAGCAGAGTCATCAGGAGCAATCAGTTCTTCCTAACTCTTTCTAAGTACTGGGAGTTGTCCAGAGGAGGAGACTGCATCACTGTGCCTGGAAGCAGAATCGCATGACCGTGTGTGCTCATCCCATACCCACACCAAGCATTCTGATTCCAGAGCTGGCACAGAAGAGTGTCCAACTGATTCAGAAGCATTTGAGATCGACTGCTGGCTAGTGCTAGCAGCTGCTGCCCAGCTCACTCTTAGGAACACCTGGGCAAACCTTATTGTTTAACTCTCGCAGCTTCAGCTCTGCCCTGCTGCTGCAGACACCATGGCTGTGAGCCAGGGATTGTCTGCGTGAAAGCTGGGAGCTTTTCCTTTCAAATGAGCTCTTTCCAGTGCAGTTTCAAAGGGGCTGAAATGCCCTCACAAAAATTCAGCTTTCCAGTTGTAAATTAAGTGCTGCAGGTTTCTACTACCCTGAAATCTAGTTTATTTAATACCTAGATCTGAAGTCATATTCATTATATTTTTAAGGACTGCAAACATACATACATACATACATACATGCATAAATGTGCATGCATATATATAGATAGTGTTACATCCTAATAATTTCAGAAGTCTCTTTTGACAGGGATCATGAAAGAGGGATAATATCCCATCAATCAGGAAACAAGATATAATCTATCAGAGAAACTGAGCAAATTATACAATAATGAAGGCTTGGATTCAAACCAAGATTAAAGACAATATCACTTTCCAACCTTAATCAGAGCGATACATATCTGTTTCAGAAATTTTAAGAAATGCCACAGTTTAATGGAAAGTAGAGAGTAACTGCCTGAAGGGAGTGGATATTCTGTCACTGGGAGATGGTAGGTTATTCTCTACCAACAGGAAATCTTTAGGCAGAAACTAAATTGCCCCTTGTCATGGATACTCATTTATATAAAGTGACACTGCTACTCCCACCCACCAATACTGACTTCCAGTAATCATTCATGTGTCACACATACACCCATGCAGAGTTACTCCAAGTCATGTGAGCTAATATTCGCTTCCACACTCCCAGGCTGTGACCACTTACTCATGTCAAGATATGTGCTGTCCTGTTCATTAATACTAATGCCAATTCAAGCATATCGGTGGAGTCATCTTCAATCTTACTCAGTTATGTTGGCACTTTACTCAATCACTATCAGTCAGACCCACCCAGTTGCACTATAGCTGTGACAGATGCACACTCTCAGAGCCTCAGGGTGCGTTTGACAAATAGAAGTTGTGCTGCCCAGGTTTGGAGACTATCTGGCTCCCATATCTTAGTGGTAGAAAAGCGGCTATGACTTCATACACATCATTTGAATAACTATCCCAGAAGAGGAGCACTTACTGAGGGCCAAGTCAACACTTTCTGAACAGAACCACAAAGACATCTGTATTTTATCATAAAAAGTACAGACACAATTGTAAATAGGTGACAAGCAGAGAGGCTTCCAAATGAGTGACTATATCTGCAAACATGTGCTGGTGCATGTATTAAATCTCACATATTTTACATATTCTTCAGTCTTTTTGTTGGATACATGTGAGTGGTAGCCATTGCACTTTAGAAAACATCTCAAGAGCTGACCCTTCTCTGTGAGTCTTTGCCAGTGCTTTGGGGGACTCTGTATAGTATTAACAGTGAACTTTGATTTCTTCTCTGAATTTTGCTTCTTGGCAAATCAGGTAAGGATCATTTGAAAAAGGAGCAAGAAGCATGATTTAAAATTTTATCTTGATCTTCACCGGGATTAAAAACCAGAAAACAAACTCTTTAATTTTACATTCATTGTATGATATAATTTTAAAGAATTATTTACCTAAACTCTGACAATAATATAGTGATAAATTATAATCAAATTCTTCTGTATCCCACACATTTGGTTTATTTCACCTTTTAACAGTGGAAGTTCTTAGTCCATAGTGTTTATAAGGAGGTAATTGCAACCTCTGCATTCTGCAAACACAATAAGCAGAAAACTTTATTTCTCCAATACTGTCCCTCAGACTAAGCTGCCTCAGAACTGTTTGCCTTTCCTGGGAATAGGAGAAAGCAAAGTGGACCAAATGTGGCAAGTAAAGGACAAATGTGAGTCAGCATTCATGTCAGGAACGTATATAGTCAGCACTGGAATTGTGTTTAAAGCCATAAAAAAAATTTACTGTCATCACTATGTTTATGAAGTGGATGAGGAGAAGACATCTTTGTGCATGTATGTGTGAAAAGAGACAAGAAAGATCTATCTTTTTATTTACCTTTACGGCCCCATTGCACACATTGTGAATTACAGACTTAAGCCCACTGCTTTTTTCTTAAAGAAGGAAGATTATAACTTCAGTTAGAGACCAAAAAGGAAGCATCACTTCTTCAAAGCACCAAAAGATTCAGACAATGTTGTTTGGGGTTGGTTGTTTTTTTTGGTTTTTTTTTTTTTTTGAGATCAACAAACTGGGAAAATAGCATCCATATTTTGTAAAGGACATGATTTTTACCTGAAAAAGATATCTAATTGTGAGTTCCCAAGAAGTTTCCAATTAAGGTTGTTTTACTAGATTGAGTCATATCTCTTTATGTCTGCAAGGAATAAAAACAAATTCTGTCTTTTATCCCATACCAACTTCGCTGATAGTAACTTGTCTTCTCAGAAAAATGCAAAGGCTTTGGTGGAGATAGTCCTTGTCAAAAACAAAGAGGGATAGGGACCTGGCTAAGTACCCGTGGAAGAGGTGTTTTATATTATAAGAACAATTTCTTCATCACATAGGTAATTGTGAAGGAAATATCACTTTATGCTGCTCCTTCTGATGGTGCACTGAGCACACTGAGTCCTCAAAGTCACATGTTAAAAGTGGGATTTATTGCTTTCTCCTGTTTTATTGTCTTCTGCTAAGCACATTGGAAAGCAAAATTACAAGAAATTACTTCATGTGTAATTTGTGTTTTATATGACAAAATGGAAAAAAAAATCATCCCATTGTACAAACGGCTCTATGTGACAATGAGTAGAAGCTATCAAGCTACACACAGTGCAGAATGCTGTTGTAAAAGCTTATTTTAAACACTATAAGGGCTTCTATGGGAAGTAGCAACATTGCTTCATTCCATATTCCATAAAAACTATAATTCAAACGTGTGAAATTATTTTGATTGTTTAGTTACATTTGTACATGAAGTTTTGTGTCTACTACAAGAACTGCCCAAGTGTGGCCCACTGTCTATGACAAGCACAGCTCTAGGGAAACATTCACATGAAAGAGTGCCATTCTTTCTCATTCTTACTCAAAGTCTTTTGCTGAAATTGGATGAACAAAATGAGTTCACAAAACCTCTTTGTAGACTCTGATCTGCTTTATATGTTTTATTTGTTTCTGGTCCTGTAACACTGAGACCATATGCTTTTGTTCCTTTTTTTCACTTGTTGAAGTTTTATAGTCTATAAATCATTCCACTTTTTCTTCCATAACATTTTAAATTTCAGGTGTTTCTAGCAGACTTCATCAAGCCTCTAACATAACCTAAAGAATGACCTAAATATTGACATCTTATTTTATAAATCATATTCCTTTCCATAATCTGCCTGTTGTCTTAGTACTTGGCTATCACCCAGTTATTTACAGGTAAAACATTTATCTAGACCCTAATCCTGTTTCATCATGATTACTGATACTGAATATCCTGTGGTTTCCCTATGATCCCCAGAGACAGATTGGAAAGCATAAAAAATTTAATTGATGTGGTGAGCCTATCATATGTTATTCTTCACCGAGCTCCTCCATAGTGTTCTGCATTTCCCTCTGTACCACACTGGTTTCTTCCTGATGTTTGTAAAGTCCTTCACAAAAGTGAACCTTCTTACATGAAGGTTCTTATATATTATGACAATGTTTCATTGTCATAATAACCATCCCTCCACATTCTTAGAGTGTAAGCCTAATTCCATAACCATTGACTGAGTCTTCAGTTAATTTCTGTGGCTCTCTTAGGAAACTGGCGGGGGACTGTTTGTTTCTGCTTCCATGTCTCTGATTGATTGCAAAAAAAAATAAAGAATGACCAGATTTGATAAGAAAGATTCCAGTATTAAAAAAAAAAAAGCTCACCTCACTCTCAGAAATTCAGCAGATCTTTCAGGATGAAAGGATGGCCAAGGGATTGAACTGTGGAGATTTACAGAGCAGTGAGAAAATTTGCTGTATTTATGTAGACCCAGTCTTGCAATTTTTCATGTCTTCCCTTTTGAATTTTCCTTCATTTATTGTCAATCCACATAGTCTCAAATCACCAAGCCAGTAGCTGGCTGCCATAACTTGTTTGATTTGATTGTCAGATCTTACTTTCTCCCATTTTCCACTGTTCAGCGGACTTCAGCGTTATGACTTAATTTAAAATAAATCTAAGTCCACAGCATAGGTAATTTTTCTTTTGATTGTTAATTATATTGACATACAACAGCTATTCCATGAAAAAAACAGTGATATATTATTATTTTTCCTTTCTGATGATAGAAAATGCAAAGAAAGTTTAAGGAAGTTGCAATTCAGCTGGACTGCTCATAAACACTAAACTTTCTGAGGTTATTCTTTGTTAGCAACAGCCTGAATTAATCTTTTTCCGCAATGTATGCCAAGCAGACAAACTAAGACAATTAAAGCCAATGTGACTTTTTCTTTAATCCTTATTTGATTGCTTGATGCAGTCTACTGATGCAGCTGTTGGCACAGTAGATTAAGTTACTCTTAACCACAGCAACCCCTATTGCTCACACAGCCAAATCCTAGAGGCATTTTTTTCCCTCTGCCATTTATTAGCAGCAAAAGTAATTAGAATATTTTGTAGATAAAACATGAGAATACTCAGTGGCTGAATATTCAGACCTTTCTGAAACTGCTGCAGTGACAGAGAATCCAGGTGGCATTTGCAGGTGCACAGCTGCAGTAAATGATGAAGCTGGCATCTTTGGCAGTTCTACTCAGTACTGATGGCAGTGGGTGTTGGGTTTTTTTAATCCAGTTTGTAATCTCCCTTCCTCTTTTGTACACACAGAAACACCCACGCGTTCAGTTTGTCTTCTCATCTTTTCATCACATAAAGGCGAATAACTGCAGTCATTACATGAAATATTATTCTATTTTCCCTAATTCTGGTTTAACAAAGCACCACTTTACGTATGCACATGTACACAGACTTTAGTTTAGGTTAGTTTCAAGTTGTTCATTATAGATGACTTTAAATACCTTTTTTTTTCTATGAAGGTTCTAAAATGTTGTAAGACAGAAGCACTCAAACCAGTGAAGCATTGTTGATAATTCTGAGTTTCAGATTGGAATCTAGGAAATATTAATGGTTTCTATCTGATATTGTCTCACTTTGCTGCAGTAGATGTCGTTATGGCACATTATAACAACATATAAATTGCCTTAAAAATGTAATGATAAAAAATAACTCCCTCAAAACACACTGCATGCACACAAAGATGAGAAATAGGGATTTTAATAGATGTTTAAATAGAACCCTCACTCACTTTTTTCTGAGCCTGAAAATACAACAGAAGTTTACAAAAATATTTCAAAACTGAAACTCTAAAAAATCAGATCAATTCCAAAATACTGCTCCTTAGAAGTAAATACAAGAAGCCGAAATTGATTTTTAAAAAATATTATCATATCAATTTTTAAAAAATATGGTTGGTTAGCAGTGTCTTGATTGAGATGCTTTGACATAGAACATGTTTCTCACTTGTAAATATTTTTCAGAAAAACAGACTTTTGGTAGATTTCCAACATAGTGAAATATGTTTGAAATACTTCATATCCAAATCTGGTTTTGCACTGTGGATGAGATCATTGCTACAAAGCATTGCTTGTCTTTTAAACACAGTGCTGGGACACTGATAGACAATTCTCCTCCTGCCTCTGCTGACACCTGCCTGTCTGACACAGTCTTCCACTGGGCACTGAACAATTCTGTCAAAGAGCCTCTTGATCTGAACTTGATTTCTTTGGCTTACAGGCCTTTCTATTTCATGGCTTATCTCTAGCAGTGTTTTTGAAGGAGCTTTCCCATGTGACAGAATGAATATGAGAAGGGACAGCATGAATTTCATGAGTAGCTCAGCACCTGTGACATCAGAGGAATTTTGTTATTCATTTTTCTAGTTGGGACTGTCCCTAGGGCAAACAAGATAAAGACTGAATTTTCTGCTGTAAGCCCACTAACTTGAAGAACTGAATCTTGAGTATCAAAAATTAACAAAAAGGAACTGTGCACCATGTGTAAAGGAGTTTTCATTATATTTTTTACACAAGACTAGGAAAGTACAGTGAAGGAGAAAGCAGTGATCCTCTGGCTAGTCTTACTAGGACAAAAGAGAAAGCAACAGAACCTATTGCCCATGTGATCTTTTGATGTCATAGAGCTCTCTCTTGAAATCTGGAGAAAGACCAGCCAAATCACTGCCTTTATAGAAAAACTTATACATATCAAAATCACCATATTTGGAAAATGACTTTCAAATCAAGTTGGTTTTCGGATTTCTTTTCTGTGAAATCATTTTTTAAAATTGCTTAGATACTATAACAATCTGCAATTAAATTCAGCTGTTACATCAAATTATAAAATGTGATAAGGACCTGCTAGGATATGAAACATTTGTGTGGATGAACAGTAAAGAATTCAAAACACTATGAAGGAGCAAGCTGAATTTTCTCTCAGGTATCATTCAAACAGAGCTTCCAAAACTGTTGGGATTGGTCAGGGCATTAGCCACCATCCAACAATGAATTTCCTGCCATACCTTGCAGCAGAGTGACAAAGCAAATGCTTAACTCTGTGTGTGCACGTGTGTGAAACTTGAGAGAAAAGGTGCAGAAAAGAGAAATGGTGAATCTGATTAAATACTCTTTTGACATACTCCAGTGGCAAAATCTGCTGCTACTAAGTTGTGAAAATACAAAGACAATTTTTTCACAGTGTCATCTTTAATGCGTATATCACAAGAAAAGACAAAATAAATTGCTAAGTTAAAACAATTTTCAAATCATTGTCTTCAAGGTTTTATTTACAGCTCTCTATTAATTTGTAATAAGAGCTATTTTCTTCTTAAGTTTCTTGTTGCATTTCAAACCTAAGACAAGTAATATGATGATACTGTATTTTTCTGTGCTCTCATTTTGCAGTGAACCATATTAGCTGAAATACCCAGGAGAAAGAGAAAACTTCAAAGCATGGCCCCAAATAATGTAGAGAATAGGTATAGTCTGAATACCAACTGAGCCTGAGCTTTAAGTTCAAACAACCTTTTAAGACACTTCCCAAGAAATAACTTTTTTAATGAATTGAGGTCATCTTGGGGGTAACAGTGATGTAAAAGTAGGTTCCAAATCTGACTAGTTCTCTTCTCCTGCACATGCCTTTTATATCCTGATAACAGTTTGGGCATTGGGGATGACTCAGAAGCACCCTCTCTACCCTATCACCTCCCGCAGTGAATAACTTGCAAAGCTAACATCAAAACCAGGATTTTCAAGACCTCCTAATTAGGAGTTTATTGTTCCATTTAATCAGCAAGGAAAAGAACACTGATATGAAGAAATGCTCTCCATTATGTGAAGTGGAGGAAAGGTTTCCAGCCACAAACGAGCAGCTGACCTTCAAATATAAAAATATTTATTTTCAAAATAAATGAGGCTAGATAATAGCAGTGAGTTGTCATAGAGTACTTCTGCATGATTAGACTCATGGATAGAGATTTAGGCCTATGTGGGTGTAAGTATGACCATGCCCTCTTTTTCTATCCTTAACTGGACAATCTGTAAATCTGGAGCCTTATTTAACTATTAGCTTCCACAGAAAATTTCACTTAAACTCTTTATCCTCTTCACCAGAAGGACAGTTTAACTCTTAGTAACTATGTCATTCTTTAACACTTTTGACCAGTGACTCATCAGACCATCTAGTGCTTTTAAGGGTACAGGTCTCTTTGAGCCATGAGCTCTTCCCACTTCTGTTTACCTGGTCTCGAAGAGTTGGATCCACAATGATGGTTCCAGCCTGATGGTGGCAGCTAGAAATCATTCAGAGAATGTCCTTCCTTCTCTTCACCCCCACTAAACCCTTCTGAGTTCAGTGACAATGGGGAAACCGCTGCTGTATCCAAACTAACTAGGAACACCCAACCTTGGCAATGACTCCTCTCTCTAATGCCTAACAGGTCACCACAGCTCAACTAACTTGGAAACGTTTATGCACAGCCTTCCACAGGACCCATGCAAGGTTCACTGGCAATGAAAGATAGTATGGATATGCAAAAGGGTACAGATTATCCATCTGGCATGCGAATGTGAGTTTTCCCTCTTCAAAATCTTGTGTATCTAAGCCTTCAGTCATTTCTAAAACAGGCATCAGTCCAAAATCAGGCGAATAACTTTTACAGTTTTAAATTGGATGCCTAAGCTTTTCAGAAGGATCATTTTCAGAACCTGTTCAAGACTGTGTATTGCCACATACAACTCAGTTTGAACAAGCTGAATTTATATTGTTTTAAATTTCAGATGTTTTTCAGCTTCATCACACTGGAACATACTTGTTCAAGGATTTTCTTTATTGTCACTCTTTTTTAGCTGTTCTAATTCTTGTTAAAAATGTGGAATTTTTAACCTATTCTTTTGATATTTTCCTTGTGTAACAACTGTCATTTACCACAGACCTTATATCTCAGACCTTACATTACTCAACAGCAAGAAAATAGATTAGATATAATATTAGAATGTCTACAATATATTCAGTTGAAAAAAATAACTTTTTGTGAGCTGTCTTTAAACCATACTAGTTTCAAGAACCTACTGGATTAAATCCAAAAGGTGTATGTATTTTTTGGTGGAGGTTTGTTGTTTTTGTTTTGTTTTGTTTTTTATTGGTTGGTTTTTATTTGGTTTTTTTGCATGTGTTTGGTCTTTTTTCTACTTATTAACCTACTGACAGCTCACTAATTGAATTTTTCATGACCATTAACTGTTTCCATTTCAATGCTTGAAGCCTTTTCTGGTGGAAATCCTAAATGGAATTTTGCAGTATGTAACAGGGTTCTAAAGCACAACAGTAGCTTTAAGTTGTCCAGGCTAAAGATACTGGGAACTCACAGCCCATTATACTTGAGGAACTGAAATCAATTGGTGGTAACAGCTTGTTGTCATACTAACCACCACCGTGGTCTGAATTAAAGGAGGCACCCTGATGAGCTCTTTACCAGGACTCATTCATTAACTCCCTCTCCTTGTTCTCACCTGTTTTGCAGCTGTAGCCAGGTGAGAATTAACGGGGCAGTTTACATCAGGCAGATGGCCCCTTCCCCAGGACAACTGTATTTCAAGAATAAGGAGGAGGAATTAGTAACTGGATAATAAGCACTGGACAAATATGGAATGTAAATATTTAGGGTATTTTTCCATACGCTTTTGACTTTCTGTTGCTCCTGGGTGGAAATAAAATAAAATAAAATAAAGTAAAATAAAATAAAATAAAATAAAATAAAATAAAATAAAATAAAATAAAATAAAACTGATTTTGTATAGTATAGAACTTTCCTGGCCAGTTTAATTTCTTTACTTGTGTTCCCATTGACAATAGCTCTTGAAGTAACATATCTTTACTCTAATAACACAAAATTCTTTTGAGTTAACAGGAAAATCCTAGCTCCTGCTCCTGAAATGCAGAATTAGTTTTTGTCTTCTACTGAGTCCATTTGCACTTTTATATTAAAAGTGAAATTAAGAAAGCATGCAAATGTTTTCTGAAGTGGTAGTATCAGAGGTAACCAGAGCTATTTATTACAAATCACAGGTACTTTGAAAAGTACCCTCACCCTTGCTTCCTGCAAAATGATTCATTCTGGTTTAGAGACAACCCTGAATAAAGTAGTCCTGAAACAGATTCCAAAGCACAATTGCTCCCTGACTGCTTGTTGTTTGGCCAAGGTGAAGCCACTTGCTTATACAGATCTTACGACCTTCCTGAAAAGTTTTCCTTTTATTCTTCCTATCCTTTTTAACACTCACTGTGCTATGTAAGCACTCCACATGATTTGATATGTCTTTTTTTTCCATAATTTCCAGTGTTTTCACTCAAATGTTTTCGTAGACCAGAACATGTGTGATGTGGAAACTTTTATAACACTAGAGCATTGGATTTTCTTGGTAATGGATTTCATTTTGTACCTGACAACTCTACGCTTGAAACTCATAACCATAAAACTGAAATACCAAACATATTTCTAAACCAGTTCTTTGAATTAGCATGCTACCCAATATCACAGAAGCCTTTATAAAAATCTTCTCTCCCCGCTCCAACCTTCCAGTCACTGGACTAAGATGATATTCATCACTTTAAACCTGCATACCCCATAGTTTCTGATTCTCTAGTGTCTTTACCACACACTTACAAAAATTCAGAAGGACACAAGGGAAATTATTTTTTAAATTGCTCCAGTTCTGTTAAGGAGAAAATTCAACAACACTGTGGAGGTTTTGTCCGCTATATTCAGAGAAGTTTTGCAAAGATGTTAGTAATGGCCCACAAGACAAGTACAATATTTTTGTTTCCATTAATCTGATATGATTTTGACATTATTCCTTTTGGTATTCACTCAAGATAAAATTTTCTTGAAACAAAATGGCTGCCACATTTCTCACGTAAACATTGCCCAGATCCTACCTTGTCAAAGTTTTTCTGGTACCTTATTTGTAATAATGTTCGACATATAAGTATTACAAGCCAAATAGTAAGTTCTCAGAAAGGGCTTCTTATTAGGGAAGTTATTTCTAGAAGTATCGTTTGGCTTTTCAGAAGTTCTTGCATTAAATACCTGTTTCAAATAATTGATCATTTACTGTGGCAAAGATAAAGGGATTTAGGTGCACACATTCTGCATTCTAATCTTGTGTTATGGATTTTTATTGGAATTTGTTTGCACATTTTGATCTCCAAAGTAAAAGAAAAAAAAAAAGGAAAAGTTATATGAGTTATTTATTAGTTAATCTGCCAAAATGCATTTAATCAGGAAGCCTCTTTTTCTACTACAGTCTTTCCCCTGAAATACATATCCCTAGTATTCCCAGGTACTCTAAGGTTGCAATACAACTTAAACTTCTAAAGTTACACTTTCACATTTTGATTAGGAGATGTATAAGTGACAAAATGGTCCCATAGATGAAAAATCTGTCTCCTTTAAGTTAGTGAGAAATGGAAACATGCTAGTTTGGTGTGTTTGACCTTGGTGTTCTACAGCAGCTGAAGTTTAAAGGAGTGGTTTTGCTCTCCCCTTTTTTCTTCTGTGATTTCTACAAAGAATGGTTTAAGTAAAATGCTTTGCCATTCATATATTACATTTCAGTGGATTAAAGCTGGTATGAGCAAGACTGTATGGATAACCAGTATTCTTCCATTACTGAACAAAAAATAAAAAATAAAAAAATTCACTTTAGATTAAATATCTTTGGTGTTCTTTACTGAAATACTCTTCTTCTTCACTAAGAACATTGGATTCAATAAAAATTTCTTTCAGTACAAAACAATTCCATAGACAATAAAAAAGTACTGAATAGATGCAACACTACCCTGATACCCTGATACAATGATACAATGATGATACAATGATAAAGAGCTCATGAAAAAATATACGGAAAAACTTCCCAAAAGTACTTAAATCACCTCTGCTACCAGTGACAGTAATTCCTGGTGAGATGCAGTACAACCTGAGAAAAAACATGAATGCAACATCATGTTTAGGAAAAACAAATGTTGACCCAGAACTTCTGCATAAAACTCTGTATTAATCACCATTAACAGTACTAGTATATGGTTAGAGATATATGTTTTGGTAGTTTAATACTATTGAATATAACCTATACCATATTTTTATTTTTTGTTTTAGAAATTACATAGATCTCTTTTCCGAATAAAGACTGTTTGCTTGAAAAACTAATCTTGACTTCTCTCCTGTTTGAAAATGGCACATCCTCTTTGGCTGGCATGGCACCTTTCTAGTGTCATAAAACTTCAATGTTTTGAAAGTAAAGATTATCCTAGAAATTTAATATCTGACTAGAAAAGATCTCTTCATCAGTGTTTTTCTCCTTTGATCATTTAATTGTCTGTATTCTTATAAATATGCCTAAAAAAGAACAGGATAGATCAGTCAAGCTCAATTTAGGTCTTTGGCCAAGATCTGAGCAATTATAAAGACCTGTGCTATTTATAACACTTTCTGATACTATCATTTGCCAGGTTCTAATGTCTGTATCTTTTAATTTCAGATAATAAAAAGCCCCTGTGCAGTTCTGTACATCTGCTTGAATTAGATGACTTAGTTATTTCTACCTGCAGGTACATTTGTTATAATGCTATTATGCACATTGGAAGGATCACAGAATAAAGCGTGATCTAACACAATGTAGTTAAGAGAATTAGGCATATGTACCCTTATATTAGCAGAAATCTGCTTAAACACCTCTCTGGGTTCCTCATGCTATTCTATAGATAAGTTAAATAAAAATCTGTTATTCATTCCTGACTTCAGCCATCAATTCATTCCGTATTATGTTAGCTATAAAATGGAAAATATATTTTATATAAAAACCATATGCATCCTGCTTTCATAACTACTTTCAAGTAAGGAAAGAAAGCAGGAGTCACGTCAACATTTTTATGACCTTTTCATATACAGTATGAGAGTATAATCTTTAGTTACAATGATAAGCAGAGTTTACATCCTGCTAGACTTCAGAGGAAGAGTTTTACCTCCTTTTTTTTTTTCTTTTTAATTACTGATATGGAAGAGTCACAACATCAAAGATGCTTGGCTTCCACTTGAGGTATTTCATTGAGGTATTTCATTTCTATAGTCAATGGTATAAAAATCCTCTGTTGAGAAAAAATTAGTAGCAGCAATCTGTAATATTAGTAGTCATCTTAAGCATTTCCCAAGCTGTGGCACCACATTAATATTTTACCAGCCTTCACTCCTTCCTCTTTTTACTGGCTTCATTATTGCTTCTGAATTTTACTTTAAAATCTTGTAAACACATGTAAATACCTAAATATCCCCACATCAGAACAGTCCATAAGTTAGTTCTCCTGGTTCAAAGATGAAGCAGCTCATAGATTTATTTTTGCTGAATCAGTCAGGATTTCACACAATATAGAGCAGACACCTGTTAGGGACATGGTTTAGCACTGAACACGATGGTGTTGTTTTAGCAGTTGGACTTGATGATCTTAGAGATTTTTTTCCAACCTAAATGATCCTATGATTCCATGATTGTTCCACTGCCAGCTATCACAATTATTTCTGTAAGATATGAAAAAACAGTTTCTTATCATCTTTATAGTTCCTTTTGAAAAGTGTAGACTGCTGTCTATCAATCTCAAAGTGAACAAAGTCCTATATATTATTTTTGTTACTATATTGAATCTATTTTTTGCTACCTAAGCACAGTTATTGTGCCTGAATTTTTTTTGTTTGTTTGTTTTCCCAGGTACAACATTTGTTCAAATGGAAGCATTCACTTCTTTCTACAAAAGTTATCTTGGTTTTTATTCCTCTCACCAAAAGTGTGTGCAGTGAGGAGATAACGTGGAGATTTCTTAATATTGCACTGTCCAGGAAAAATTGTAATTGCACATATGTTTACATATATTTATTGTATTTTTTATTTATTTGACAAGTCTACAGGCGAAAAGTATGCAACTTACATCCCATTCAACCTAGTTCTTCGTGTGTCACATTAAAATTGAATGGGAATTCAAGGACAGCTGTGTGACCCTCTGAAGAGAAAATTTGTTTAGAATTCCCCTTGGTAGCATAATAATCATGCTAAGTACTGAATTCCATTAGTAACCAATGTGTTTCTATGTCAGGATCTGTTTGTGGACAAGAGAGACCACTTTTTACAGTTGTGTATTTCCCACATAAATCTGAGTACCTCAGTACTTTTTTCTCACTACTACAGGACCCCAATTAAAATCTAAGCATCAGTGGGCCACCATAATATATAAATCACTTGAAAATACAAGTTGCAGGTGTGTAACAGGAAAGGGGGAGTTGGTAACATTAATCACAGTCATCTTTCCCTTGATTTGGACTTTGCAAAAACCATTGCTTCTTCCTCAGCACCCTTCCTGCCTTTATGAGGTGAGGTTGAAATAGTTAGTCAATTAGGGACATCCAAGGGCAAGAGAAAATTACTACAACGTTCTTTACCACACTCTGCATTTTTAAGGTGTGCCTTTTATACCAAACAAGAAATTACTTCCTGAGAAAATTCAGAGGACATCTCAAGACATGTAACAAAAAAGAGTAATCTTTGGTCTTCCTAAGACTATGTATATAATTTTAATAAGATTAATCTCTTTTTTATTGAATTCATGTGATTTTTTTTTCCTCTATAGTTGCATAATTTGGTTGCATTGTTTGGTTTTGAAAAAAATCAAATAATACTAATTGATTAATATGTTTTGTATTAGTTTTATCTAAAATACTCAAGGGGAAAAAAAAAGCAAAACAGCAATATAATTACAAAACTGAATAAATTCCTTTATTATATGCCTTCAAAACCAACTTTCCTGCTGTTTAATAATACAAAAATTAGGTTAGAAACATCAATAATACGTCATCTGCATGGGACCAGCCTGCAAGGTGTCTTAAGCAGCACCCAATCTGAGCAAGTAGCATTGATTTCATTTGGTTGAAGATACAAAAGTTTAGAACAAGACTCATAAACATTAAGTCTCATCACTAAATAAATAAGTAAAAGCAAATGCCAGAGAACTCATCTCTCTTCAATGCTTCAGGAACCACAGACCAAATCTAATTTGTTTTGTTCAGGTGTGTAGTCTCTCACTTAAGTACTGGGTCAGTCTAGGACAAGAAGCCTTGCAATTCAAAGGAATTGAATCTAAAATGGATGTAATAGGATAGTAAGGATAGTAAATGATTCAGGATAGCAAATGACTTTTGCTAATGGAATTCCAATGGCTGACATTATGGCATCTCTGTTAGTCTGTACATTTATTTGATGAAGTGTGCAAATCATTACACAGAAGAGAATTGTTTGAAAATAAACATCAGATTGATTTAAGCACTATCAGGGAAAAAAAGAAAAAAAAAAGAAAAAAAGAGACACCAAGAATACTTTTGAAATATTTTTGGTTTGTTTTACTGTATCTAAAGCAGAATATTAAGATTCTATTGTTATACCAGTTTTATTCCTCTTCTAGTACAAAAAGTTTACAGGATACATTTGACCAACCAAGTTTACACAAAGCATTTGACCAACATTTACAATAATTCAGCTGAGAATTTCAGACAGATCCAGAGCTTCCCACAGACAGATTCAGCAGTACATAGCAAGACTTCTATGCACTGTTTTAAACTAAAATGATTAACATCCTGGGTGGAGAACCTGCTCATTCCAGAACTCCTCCCAGACAGTTATGGCCATAGAATTGACTAAACTGTACGTAGATAATGTATCTGTAATTAGTAAAAACTGCTCCAACAGGTGAAAAATTGATCATGTCATACAACCCTTCACACAGTATCTCCTATGGTAGTTAGGAGATATTTTGTACATACTTTAGGATGATCAATAGCAACAGATGGTGCAAGTGGTGAAGTGATCAAATAGGACCATGGGCCAGCTGGGCATAAGAATTCAGCAAAAATGCTCAATGCAGCCTCAGTGAATCCAGCTGGAGTCACTGACACACTGACAACACTGATTGTCACCGTCAGGACAGCACTTAACCATCCTGCTCAAAAGATTCCCTTCTCCATGTGACTTGATCTTATGCAAGAAACGCCAATAACTACACGGTTTAGCAAATGCTCTCTCTCAACTGTAATACAATATTTTAATTACAATAATGAGAAAAAGTGGAGAATTAACACTAAGTATTCAGCAAGTGGCAGCATGTTTTATATTCTTCGTACATAAGACAGAGGTTTTTCATTTCATATGCATTCACAGCTGCTCCAGTGAGTAATTCTGAACTGTCATGTGACGGCATCTCTTAACAAAGACTAAGAGGCTTTTTTTTGTGTGAAGATTTTATTTCAGGAACAGTATTTATGGTTTCTTATTTAAACTTGAAGGCAACCAAGAAAGCAGAAATGAAGCAAAGAGACTAAATCTTTATGCTTTGCTGCTTTAGTCTCCTGAAGTAAAAAATTGCTTTTGAGTCATACAATATTCCAAGCCTTCAGTACTGTCTTTTACATTATTGGCAACTGGGAAGAAATTAATTTAACTAGAACTATATGCCCCTAACACAAATTTAATTTTGAAATTGTCTCTTTCAGTGGTTTCTATCATTCTGAACTGTTGTAATCAACTAAGGAGACATCAAAATACAACCATATCATAATTATGGAGAGGGGTCTGTTGACAGTCTGTTCCTCTCTAATTTTGTGACAGACCAGGGAATCTTGAGCTTGAAGTGTAATGTTCCTCTCAAAATAATTCAGTAGTTGCCCATGAAAAATACTGTGGGTTTGACCTCACATGTCTAGATACTTCTCCTTCTATGATGTCCTGCACCACACCTCACCGTCCCCAGCTGATGCTCTGAAAGAAGAATTTCACTGCAACAAGTGCAGGATGTGTTGGTCAGGATGCATCCACACGCCTAAGACTTTCAGAAAGTCTTTCTATTTAGTAGCTCTATTTTTAATATCTTTGCCAGCTTTCACCTTGCTTATACAAGTCAAATATATTTCATTTGAATTTTCACACCAATGTGATTAATTATGTTGCATAATCTGTTTGGTGCCTGGTCTGTACACACTAAGATTGTAGCATTGTAAAATGGTTTGGGATGGGAAAAGATGATCCCATCCCAACCCTCCTGTCATGGACAGCTTCCACTGGACCAAATTGCTCAAAGTCCCATAAAATCCGTCCTTGAACACTTCCAGGGATAGGGCATCCATCTCTTCTTTTGGTAACCTGTTCTAGTGCCTCATCAATACAAGTGAGGCTAACACCTCATCCAGGCTAAACCTACTCTCTTTTGGTTTATAGCCATTATCCTTTTTCCTATCACTATATGCCCCTGTGAAAGGTCCCTCTCAAGTTTTCTTATAGGCTTCCTTTAGGTAACAAAGCAATGCTGCTGTGAGGTTTCCACAGAGGATTCTCTTCTCCAGACTGAATACCAATTTTCACGCCTTTTTATCACAGGAGAAGTGCTCTATCCCTCTAATTATCTTCATGGCCTCCCTCTGGACTTGCTCCAACAGATCCATGAGACCCATGTCCTTCCTGTGCTGGGGTGCCCAGAGCTGGATGCGGTGTTCCAGTTGGGGTCTCACCAGAGCAGAGCAGAGGGGCAGAATTTCATCTCTTGCCCTGCTGCCCACGGGGCTCCAGATGCAACCCAGGGCTCGTTTGTCTCTCTGAGCTGTGAGTGCACATGGGTCATGCCCAGCCTCTCATCCACCAGCACCCTCAAGTCACTGTTTTCTCTCACACCCATTCACCCCTCAGCCTGTTTTGATAGCAGGGTTTGTCCTGACACAGGTGCTGCACCTTGTACTTGCTGTGGTTGAACATCAGGAGCCTGGACCTCAAGACTGTCCAGGTCACAGTGAATGGGGTCCCACCCTCCAGGCCTGCCAACTGCACCACCCAGCTCTGTGTCATCTACAAACCTGCTGAGGGTGCACTTGATCCCTTTTTTGATGTCATTCACAATGACACTAAATAGTGTCACTTACTTACACCCAGTAAGGACCTCTGAGATATATTATACCCTAGGTGCCCCATCATGGAACATCACACCTACTTTTGGCCATTTTGGATTCAAACCAGGAACACTCAACTACTTTTTCCTAATCTCAAAAATGGCCCTAGAAATAGTTCTTTTGTGCAAGAGCATGTAGCATGTTGCTACTACTGAAGGGCAAGTACAAAGTTTCCAAGAGAATTTGGATATTGACTAATAAGAGCCATTTTACTGGCATTAGTTTCAAAACAGGTAAATATTTTTAGTTTGAAAGATATGCCACAGCTCCTGACAAACTTTATTTGATAGAAAAACAATCATTCCTGCAGGTCCTTTCAGCAAATTAGAAGAAAAAATGAATTCATTTTCTTCACTATTCAAATTTACATGTTCATCTTTGTTGCATAGACCACTCCTAATTTTATTTGGTGGTCTCGCTTTATTTTGTTTCCTCATTATCAACATTTATCAAGTAATGCTATTGCATGGATAAGAATATTATGGGATTTATAACAATTTTGTATTCATTCATTCAGCCATTATAATGTACTGTAGATGTTAAAAAATTTCTCACATAAAATCACAAAAGGCTTCATCTTCTACTCTTCCAATACTGCTTTTCATTAGGAATGTTATCTTTTTTTCTCTGATATTTCCTTGCAAATAGAAAAGTTTATTTATAGTTTAATCTGGCAAAGTTACTTAGAACCAAAAATGTCTTCTAACTGAGTATTAACAAGAGATTTTTGCTTACCAGCACGGCAACATCCACTGCCTTCATCAGCCATTTTTCCAGGACACCTTCTGGGAGAAGGATTTTCATGGGCTTTCTTAAAGTGGTAAAGGGACCAAGAATACAGACAGTTTTTATAGGGGTTTTTTGGTTGGGTTTTTCTGTTTGGTTGGTTGGTTTTGGTTTGGGGTTTTTTTTTTCCATACTGGCTATAGACGTATAGACACTAAAAAACAAAGAACAAAATCTTTAGATTTTCTAATTGTAACACTCCTCTTAAATATCTTACCTAATCTGCCACTTTTCTTACATCACTAGTCACATAACTATTTGTGCCTATTTCTATCTCAGAAAAGCCAGGATATTTAAACACTCCCATATGACTTTCTCCACTGTGAATAGTAATGCAGATTGTTATTAGGCTAAGAGATTACAATACCATCATGAACACAGTCTTGATTGCAAGAATGTTTGCAGTGTATGAATAATATATATTGTGAATCAAAGTGAATGTGTTGTTTTACTTCAAAGTAACATTTGCAAACACTTTCAGCATTATTAATTCATCTTTGCCTATAACATTTGGTAAATGTTGACTCCTAATATACAACTACTGTAAATATTGAATTTGTCTCCCCTTCTCTAATAGTTAAATTTACAAGGCAATGAGTTAAGTTACGTGGTTAACCTGAGAATCTGGCCTTTGTTTTAATTTCTTTTTACATTTTCTCCTGAAGATGCTTTTGTTGAGAATGAAGATCATAGAATCATAGAACCACTAAGGTTGGAAAATACCTCCAAGATTATCAAGTCCAACCATTGACCAAACACCTCCATGCCAACAAAATCATAGCACTAAGTGCCATGTCCAGTTTTTTTTTTAACACTTTCAGGGATGGAGGCTCGACCATCTCCCTGAACAAGATGTTCCAAAACAGTTGTACTTACTTGTCTCAGTCTTTGCTGCTGTGTTTCATACTCTCTAAAGGAAAAATAAGACAAATAAAAAGGTCTTTCATAGAAGTAATCAATTCAGCATTTTTCTTTTCCTTTATCCATGGTATTTTGGAATATGGGACTTATATTTTTGAAAAGAACCTAACTTTTCTATAACAAAAAGTTCCTTAAGTGCAATACAGTCTCCTTTCCTAGTAGCTGCAGCTGGCAGAAAAAGTCTCCTTCTATCTTCCTCTGTTCCTTTCCACACAAACAGGAGAGGGTCTGAGTTTGTTACTGAGATAGTACTGACTACATGGGCTATATAAAATAATTCTTGTCCTCTCTCTTACTGCTAATTATGATTTTTTCTTAAAATCTCCTTTGAGAATAAATGATTTAACCCCGAAGCGACCCAGCGCCTCATGAGTTGTGTTCACGCCTCACTTTTTGATTATGGTAATGCCACTGATAGCATCAGCACAATAATTAATAGCAGGTTTTGTCAATTTTCTGCTTGACAAATTCCTCCCCGAGCCTTACCTACATCTTACCACATCATACAGGATTACATTTCTTTCCTTCTCCTTTTAACCTCCTTTCACTTTTCTTGTCTCTAAGTGCATATCTTGAACTTGATTTTCAATAGTGCTTACTTCCTTCATCTTCTAGGGAAATTAAAAGGGTTTCCAGGGCTCCAATGTTTCTGTTTTCTCATTCTCAGTGTTTAATAATGCCTTACCAGTAAATTCTTCCCAAAAGAAAATAAGGATACCTTCAAACAGCTTGGTTTTCAGCCACACATTAAAACAGCCAGAGCACAATAGGTTAAACAAAGCTATTGACAATTTCAATTTACAGCTGGCAATAGAGAAATTATTAATAGAGAAAAACAGGAAATGTCCACAGCAAGACCCCTATTATCTAGCAAATTATTTGCTTTCAAAATATATTAAAATCTTGCAGGTCTTATCAGGAGTGGCTGTAGCATGACACTTACCTGCCTCCTGGAAACACAGTTAAAAAGGCAAAGTGTGTCTCATTCCACTTGTGATTTTATAATGAGATGTGAACCTACATTAAAGAGTAACATGTTTGTTTTCTGACTGAAATTCCCCAGGTATTCTGGGATGCCAGGCAACCTTTCTATCTGCTTGTGCTACTGTTAACATGTTTCATAAATCTAATTCAAATGCAGCTGAATCTTTTCCATTGCAAAGAATCAGGTTTTGAAGCTAGGCAGACATCACATGCATGAAGTGGTTAATTATGTTGTGGCTTTCAAAGGCAATCTTAGTCTAAATTATTTGCTGCTCTGTGAGAGAAGGGTCACCTATGCACCATAACTAAAAAGGAAAGAAGGCATTTCTGCTGTCTGTTCTGTCTCCATTTTGAGTGCAGGCTGCCTGCTGATTATTCTCCATTCACTTCTCTAAAAAGCTTATTAATATGGTCTAGAGGGAGACTGTCAGAAATGGCAGACTGAATCAAGGGATTTTCCTTCAACATCCAAGTGACATGCCGCAGCAAGAGAATTAAACAGATGACTAACCAGTGCCCTTTTGTCTGCAGATGAAGATGGGATTGCCAACTTGTAAACCAGTGACTGACATTTGGGTGGATTAAATCGTCCTGCTATTGTACTGCTAGTTTCTAATCACTGGTGCTTTCTTGATCTCAAGTGCCTCAGCTGAAAGCCTTCTCAGTTCTCTGAGACTTGTTTGCTGAAACCCTCAGCAGAGTTTTTGCTGTAAACATTTATCCATAGAGAAGTACTGCTCTGACACTGACTGAGGAGAAGAATTGGCTTATAGGTATTTAATTAAAACATTAAGCAGAAAAAAGCGTTAGTGTCAACGTTCACAAGTGCTTTACCATAGCTGTGGGTTGTTATAATTGAGTTTTCCTGCAAATGCTTTTCCCACCCCCGTTCTTTCTCTGAGAGCTGGAATAGCTGGAGGTTTGCTTTGCCTCATGCTGTTAGTTGTGGCTTTGAGACTGTGCCCCATGCTGTCAGTCTCTGTTTTCTTTCAATCTGGTTGTTAGCTTTAATTTCTAAAATCAAGATTGGATGGCAACAAAGGCCTCTAATGAAAAGTGGAGAAAAAAATAATTTGTTAAACAGCCTTAAGAATTCTTATGTGCACCAGCCTATAATATGGTCAAGCTGATTGTGTTCTCATTTTGTAAACTGTCAAATGCTTCTTATCTTGTAATTAATATTAAAAGAGAGAATACTCTGTTCAGGAGACAAAGGTACCATGACACCTGTAGAAGTTTTGTCCAGTTTTCTATTTGTCACCATTATGATGTTTCTAATTTCAAAAAACTTCATAGACTGCACTATTCCACAAACACTGATCTCAGATTTCACATTTAGAAAGTAGAGATGTCACACATTTATTTGCTGTCAGTCATTTCAACAGGATACAAAAGTACTACTTTATTTGAAATAATATAAACCTGTATCTCCTAGCTTGAAACTAATAAAAAAAAGTACAAAATAATGCCCTTCAGAATAATTTACTGAATGAAATCGCTAAAAAACATGCTTTCCTTTCCACTCTCTGGGAAATCTTATTCCTACTACCTCAAATGGTCCGTGCATATTCCATCTTCAATGTAATGAGTCAAATAAGAGGTTATTGTTCCCTGAAGACAGGAAATTAAAGATTTATTTACATCTAACATATAATACCTTAAGTAATGGAAACAGCATTTCAAAAGAAAAAAAGTAAGCTGCCATTTCCACATTGCCTCTGGCATTCTGGACATAGAACTAGAGAAGGTGGTAGTTACTTAAGTGACAGAAAATTTGTAAAAGCACATTCTGGTCTCTTACATCTGTAGTTATCATGGATTTATACTTTTAGTCTCACTTCTCTGCCTTTGACAAACAGAAGTTAAGGGGAGAATATCTGGTAGGATGTATTTTAATATAGTCAGTTGCCTATTCACATGAGTCTCAACCAAAAAAAAAAAAAGTTTTAATATAGTATTTCCTCCAGCTTTGCTAAGAAGCATGTGCTTCTTAGAAAGGAGTTTCAGATTTATGCTGATACACAGCCTTTGTGTAAAGATGAACTTGAGCATTTGGTTTCTCACACCTCGGCCTCGCCTTCCCATCCATCAGCATGCCATGGATAGATGCAGCCAAGGAATTCAGGCATTGCAGTTGGTACCAGATCCTCCTTGTTGCTGTCACGTGTTTCCCCTTTCTGCTCCTGACACAGGAACACAAAGGATTTAGACTTCTTCCCAAAGTCTTACAAGATGCCCTGCACAGAGCATTGCTCTAATAAGCAGTGCAGAGCTGTTTTATAGATATGACAGGAATATACATGAGAAAATTAGAGCCCAAACTCAATTCCAGGTGGCCTTGGGCACTTTGCCATTTTGCTGCAGTGGTAGGGGTAGACAAATACAGGAATATTGGCAACTGTGCTAGTCCCTCTTAAGTCAGGAGGTTATCCCCCTTCCATTGTACAATCATTATGTCCACCATTCAAAATCAGTAGGGATGAATCTTTTCTTCTTGCTGCTGTATTTATGATGGGAATAACCACATTTCCCCAGCACCCCAAGCCTTTAGTAGTCTGATTTGCATACCTGTGTAAAATATTGTAGATACTTTCTGAGCTTGTTTAATAAGCTTTTGAAGTATTATTAGGAGATGAAAGTCACACGTAAAGCTTAAACAACAAGAGCAAGCTAGCATTACTTTTTCATTCTGTAAAAAAAACCCAAACCAAACTAGATGCAAATAATGGAATAGCTTGAGAGAAAAATCTCTAAAACCTTTGAAAAGGTTTTTTTAGAAGGTGAAAAACAATCTTAACAGAATGAGTTTAGTTTAAAAAGGTGCTTTAATCCTATTTAAATTTATTTTTCTCCTCTATCTATACACACACATATACACAGAGTTTATGCATATGTTGTATTTTCAGCAAAACATACCTCCGTTTGTGTATTAAGTAGTGACCTAGCTTATTAAGATTGGAGTAGCTGAAAAAACATTTATTTTACCCTCCTCAGACTTTCTAAGAAATGTTGTTTCTTTGGGGATTTTTTGTCAAAGTCTTAAAAGGAAAAACACAGGACACTTTAGCTAAAGACTTCATTTTGATTTTTTTATCTTTGCTTTTATTGACTATATATTCATATGTATATTTTAGTAAAAGAAAAAGTATTCTACCTGTTATGCACACTTGAATATTTCTGCTCAGAAAACATGAAGAGAAAATTCTGAACAATCCTAATTCACACTATAATTTTTTCTACAATTTATTTTTTATTTAAGTGTTGAAATAATTAGGAGTGAGAACGTATTGGGCATTCCTACTGCAAATTTTAAAGAAATTATAATAGGTTAAAAACTTTTGGGATGTGAATTGTTGTTTGATGAAAAGCTACGGACTTACACACCAGTGACTAGTTTAATTAGGAAAGATACTTTAATTAGGAAGGAAATTGTTCTGATGTCGTGTTCTCACCACTTTCATTACAAGGTAATGCCTAAACTGTGGTAAAGCTGTTAGAAATCTGTTAATGCAAAAGGATGATATCTCTTTAAAAATTGCATTAGCAAGCTGGGGAAGTCATTAGTATACAGCTGTAACCCTAAGAGTGTAAACTTGAAAGAACTGTTTATTATCTGCCTTGCAGCTGTGTGTAAAACCCACTGAGAGAGACTTGTTACCAATTACTGGTTTAGAGGCTTCAAGTAAAGACAGCAGGTACCAAGAGAGTAAAACAGTCTAGCTCACAGATAAATATACAACAGTGAAATTCTTTAAGAACAGCTGTTAAAGGAAAGGAAGTATAACTGCTGAGAATGAAAAAAAGAAAAAAAAAAAGAGTTTGTAAGTCAGGAAATATGCTAAGTAAAGCAAGATGTAGGGAAAACATTAGGTATCTGAGAGAAGAAAGGTTATTCACCATAAGATTCCAGCGACAAAGTTGAATCAATAGTTGCAATCTAGGAAACCAATATATTTCAGACAGTGCCTGAGTACTTGTAGTATGGAATTGGAAAGGCACTTCTGTACATCATGCAGTTTAAAGAATATACTGCAAAAGGCAAGTATGTAAGAGAAGCCATTAACATGAACTGTTGCAAACAAGAAATCTATCTCTGTATTGGAAGAAAGTCAGGTTAATCAGTGAAAAAAGCTTTGATGGCATTAAATAAAATAATAATAATTTAAAAAAATTTAAAAAGAAAGGAAGCATTTGGGTCATATTAAAAAAATGAGCTCATAAATGAGAAATAACTGACAATCCTGAGGTGAAAAGGAAAGAAAACCTAAACTCACAGAAGTTATGTATGGGTTATCTGCTGTACTCTGGAAGAAGAACTTGAGTACTGGGGGCTTCCCTCACCCATAAGCCCTTTTACAATGTAGTTCCTGAGTCATTAGCACCTCACTTAGTACACTTCCCTCTCACTCTCTTCCCACTGAGCTCATGACCCCATTGGAGGTGAGAGAAGAAAAACTCTTCCATCACCCAAGCCCGTCCTCCCTGCCATGGTAAAACATCCCAAGAAAAGGAGGGAGAGAGCACGGGACCAGGTGCTGCACAGCCAGGCTGGAGGGATTCACAGCACAGACCAACTGTACTGTCCAAAAACTTCACCACTCAGCTATGCAGAGCTCACGTGAGTGCTCCTCATTTGTTTCCCTGCAAAATAAAACAAGCTTAACTGGAATAACCACAGGAGAATTTACGTGCTGAATTTCCGACTAAAGCTGGTCAGGAAATTTTCACAAAATCCGTGGCCCTGGTTAGCTGTGTGATACTATTTCATACAACAAGAGAAACTCCTTTAACAACCTGTGTTGATTCACAAATGAACCTCAGACTTCCTTCTTAATATTTTGGCCTACTTCTTTCTTTGTTCTCCCTGTCAAAATGGCTGGATGGGTACCAGTTTAATGTAATCCTTGTATTCAGTATCTTATCTTCTGTAAGCAGAAGATAGATATCGCACTCAGAACTGGTACAATAGGGGACTTGGTGGACTTTCTCATGCTTCTTTTACATCCTCATATCAGCAGGATGAAGTCCAGCTCATTGTGTTTTATACTTTTATAGCATTTTTCAACAGAAGAGCTCGAAGTGCTGAACAATTATAAACCCAATAATAGCCCAGGGGGAAAAAACAGTTTTGTGGTATTTTTGCTTTACTGAAAATTAGAAAAGGAAAGAAGTTTAAAGATAAAGTCTAATTCAGACAGATACTAAAGAGAAAGTGTGAAGAATGAGAACCAATAAAGACCTTAAGCACCTATAAATTAGGTACTAGAATATCCATTCTTCAGTTTGGAACCTCTGAATTCTCTAAAGTAGAATCTATAAAAAAAAGTTCCACATTTTGTTCTCTCCTACATTGTATAAGAAAATTATTTACATCAAAAGAATTGTTCCCAAAAATGGCATAGAGCTGTAAGATTCCTAAAGGAAACAATAATGCCTGTACTCCAGTGGTATTTGCTGGTGTAGTATTTAAAAAAATCTCAGAAGTGTGAACATCACAGTCAAGACAAAGGAGACAACTATGGTAGGAGTGTTGGAAACACAACACAGAATGGGATTAAATAAAAATCAGGTCAGATTCTTTGAAAGAGGTAGGCACACATAACGTATTGTATTAAAACATAATGCTACAGTAAGAGTTTTGGACAAGGCAAAAGGTTTCAAGCCAAAAAATGTTTCTAAAATTTTATATCTACTGAAGTCAGCAGCTAGGTATTCTCAGAAAAACTGGCTTGAGCAAACAAAAAATAACCCCATGTCCTTTGGCATTGGTGGGCTTGCATCAAGCTCATGAAATGAAAATGTGACAGACTAAAAATCATCTGTGTTCCTACTTGTTTTGGGTTTGCCTGGTTTTGGTAGTGGGAAGGCCAGAAAAGTGGCTTCTGTGAAAAGCTACTAGAGGCTTCTACAACATCCAGCAGAGCCAAACCTGATGGCTCTGAAGATGGATGTGCCAGTGGCCAAAACTGGGCCAATTAGAAATGGTGGTAACAGCTCTGTGATACCATATTTAAGAAGAAATCAAAACAAAGGTTGTGGCAGTTTTAATTCCAGCCAGCAAAGAGGAGGAGGTGAAAACATGTGAGAAGAACAACATGCAGACACCGCAGTCAGTGGAGAATGAGGGACAGGAGGTGCTCCAGGTGCTCCAGGTGCCAGAGCTGAGATACCCCTGCCCATGGGGATGCAGAGATCCACCCACAGCCCATGGGAATCCATGGGGATGCAGAAATCCACCCACAGCCTGTGGGGATCCATGGGGATGCAGAGATC
>VZSR01001283.1:21142812-21164234 GCA_013398615.1 Brachypodius melanocephalos | reverse complement strand
TTTGTTGGCAATAAATTCACTTCATATCTCTAAGCTGAGCCTGTTTTGCCCTTGATGGTCTTTAATGAAAGATCTCTCTCCTAGCCCTTGTCTCAACACACAAACCCTCCCTTGTATTTTCTCTCTTTACAGCTGAGAAGGTTAGTGAGAGGCTTTGGTGGGTGCCTGGCATCTGGCCAGGGTCAACCCATGACACTACTACTAGAGCACAGGGTTAAATTTCTGTTTTTATTGAGTCTTTCTTTGCTTTTTAGAAAAATAAAATATTTAAGTAAAAATCAAAAGTTATTTTTTATGTATAATCGATTGATGGCAAAAATTAGGCAATTGCTGGATGGAAAATGAAAGTCATCATTGGATTATGCTATTAAAATATAAATCAGTGGTTAGAGTACATCATAAGAACACATACACTCTCTTAACCATGACTTAGTATTAATCTGACAGGAGGATATTACACCTGATTATGCATTGTAATGACTGTGAGAGTAATTGAATTATTTCCAATTTTAAAGCAGTTTTCTTAAGATGGCTGTTGCTTACTCTAAATGTTTTTTGTATGTTTTTCTTTAAAGTGACAATTGAGACTGCATGTCTCAATTTAAATGTTTTAACAATTGAGACTGCATGTCTCAATGTTTTAAATGTACACTAAGAGGATATTCTAGCAAAAATCCCTTGTTTACTTGAGAGAGACTGCTTAAATGTTTAATGACATTAGCTTCTTGCAAACGGTATTCATTTCCTGTATATGCAAATTTTCTTAATGTGAAACCCCCATAACAGGTAGAATGCAGAAAGTTAATGAAGCCATGTAATTACAATCACTATAGTGACTGCAGTCCCTGGAGAACAATAAAGTGATAATATACATGGGCTTTGACTTTCTTTGGAAACAACAGCTTATAATTTGAAAATAGATAGTAAAATATTTTCATTATCTTCTGCTGTCTCCTAAGGCAGATGGCAGGTACAAATAGATTATGCTTTTATTAACTTCAAAAATGGGAGCTAATGCAATTAGGAAACATTTAATTGTTTTCCATTTTCCATGGCTGGAACTGGACTATGTTTAAACCTTTCTTTCAACCATAGGGTATAGCCAGGGTCAATCTGGCTTCAGCCTGGAAACTTGTTTTTTTTCTAGTGCTGGAGAGGTACATTGGAAGATGACCAAGTATATGTCATGTTTATGGTCACTTTAAAGTATTTGAATTCTATTTAAGGAAAATATTTCAAAGGACCTGTTTTGAATTTCAAAGATTTAAGTACAATTTTTCTAGTATTTTTGCAAAAAGTAGAAAAAAACATAGAAGTATGTAATGCCCGTTCTTAAATTTTTTTTTATTATTGTTATTACTACTGTGAGCACTATGCAGAGACTCTCCCTTCTCCAGCAGCACCCTGTCATGGTGAAAAATCTCCAGCACCAGGAAATCTCCTGGCAGCTCTGGGCAAATCAAAGCTGTTTTTGAGGGAGGCTTTCTACACTCCCACCTCTCACCCAAGAGAAGCATCTAACCGAGGAACCTGGTCAACCTGAAATCTCTGTAGGGCAAGCAAGAAGAAATAAATGGCATTAATCTCTACTGGCACTGTGCAAAATTTCTCTTAAAGGTGCCTGTTTCTTTCTATTGAGTGGACCTATGACTTGGACACCTCAGAAAGACAGGAAAGATTTGCTGGTATTCTTGTATTTTCATTTTACTTTTGCAATTAATTTATTTCTATGCTGCGGAGCAACCACAACATTTTCCTGTCTGCATTCATTTTATGCTCTCAAGCACGCTTGTTCCTCATAATGGAAATTTTATAGAAAATTTGGCTCTTACAGAAGGTGCACTTTTTACAGGGAGGTGTCCTTTTCTCCACTGCAGAATGGAGAGCTATCCTAGATGATGAAATGTTTAGTGAAATGTCATAGTATTACAATATTTCTATAGGTTCCAGTGCAATTTTCCCATTGCCTACAGTGTAATTTTGTGGCAAGGAGCACGGAATTTCTCACGACAAATTTATGAGCTGGCATGTAACGTTCCTACTTTACTCCATATGTAACTTGCCTACAGTTTAAAGAAAAAAAAAGTTTTTGTTCTGTTAGCAGTGTGCTGCCTCCTTGTTTCTTTTTCTGACATTAATTTTTAAAATGGTAGTGCCAAACAAGCAGGAGTAGGTTGACTCAAAGCAGAGCAAGCAGCTGTAAATTACGTAGGTTGGTGTCAGCTGGGGCTCTCATGCAGCGTGCAGCAGTCTGTAGCTGCAGTTCACAACATACAACCAGCAGCAGCAGCAGGAACTGCAGGTTAATGCAACATGGGCAGCTCCTCCTAATGGTGAGGCTGCAAATATTGAACACCAGCTAGTGCCAGGAAATTTCCATGAGTGTTAAATCTGACAGTTGTTAAATTGGGTGCTGTTCGTTGTATATTGACTGAATGTGAGCTGCGCACCACGACGTGTTCTGGGTGAAAGTTTCCCAATCCTTCACATCCAAGACCAGCTGGAAATTTGCCACTGCTCCAATCCAGAAAATCACAAGTTTCTTCCTGCAAACCAACCTACATAACTGTGTCTTTGTTCATTACTGGGTAGCAGGCATGTACAAGATGTGTGTGGGGAACCTGGGAGTGTTGCTGGCTCAAGAGCAATGCAAATCAGACAGTTAATTTCTTGAAGCTTCTTCATCAAACCCAGCCACATTAAATAATTCTATTGATGTAATTACATTTGCATAAAATTTCAACTCAATTGTTATGAAGTACAAATAAGTGAGTAAAATTCCCTGTCTGTTCTTGAACACTTCACACTAAGGAAAGTAAATATATTGCCTAGATAAAGTAATTGTTGTGAATTCTTCAGCCACCCTAATTTATCAGCCACCTCATTGTGAAGATTAATTACATCAACAAAGTACTTATGAAGATGAAAAATGCTGTATAAGTATTTAGAAAGTATACGTATCTGTTCTGAATAGAATATGACACATCAAAATATTCCTCATTCTACCCCAGAAATACTCTGGTTTTATATGTATTCCAGCCCTTTGGAAAGCATGGCTAGTTTGATATTTTTTCCACTAGGGCTGTTCTTCATATATCTTTGATAGTTAAAGCAGAGATTCCTGATGTCACTTTTGTGACAGGATTTCAATGGGGTTCGTATTCCTAAACTTCTTTAGTAACTCAAGCTTAGGTTTGCAGGCATTGACAGGTATCCAACAGTCTCAGACACAGAGATGTAATCACTGACTCTAAGGCAGCAAAGCTCCAATGTCCAGAAGCAAATCACATTTTTTGATGAAGAACTTTGGAGAGAAAGCCTAAGTTTAAAAGAGATGATCATAATATATTACTCAAACACAGTTGTAGACAGCAGTTTCCATCAAACTACTATTAATATTATGAAAAAAATAGTGTGGAAAGTAGAAGAATACATTCTGAGCAAAGGTGTGATGTGCTAAATATTTCTTTTGAGAGAACTTCCCACACAAATATTTTTCAGACTATTTCAGCATTCAGAGATTGTTCTGCATTGATTGTTCTTTTGTTGGAGGGACAGAACAAAAACAGACAAACAGTTTCTAGCAGTTACACTGAAAACCTGAAACCGTTTATCTTAGGCTATTCAGGAATCTGATTTTGCATAGAGATCGCTCCAAATTGTATTGCAGGTGTTGTTTCTAAAAAGTGAACAGCTCCATATTACAAAATGTTTTGAAGTTGTATCTCAGAAGAAAGCACACTCACCAGACAGGTGTCTAACAGGATTGTGATCAAATTATATTTATGACTATTCCAATGTATAACCATATCCTTCACCCACCTGTGACAGCTGAATCCAAAGTCCCCTGAAGATATCAGAGACATTCCCGTGGATTTCAGTGGGATTTGTATTTTTGTGGATATATTTTTTGTTATTTTTCATGGATAATCCAGCTGATTAAACTTAAATGTCTGGAAATATATTGAGATTCATTGATACATAATAATATAAGTATCAGGCCACTATGATAAAATAGGAAAGCAAGGTCTCTGTATTTGGACTTTTAAGAGAAGCAAATAATTTAGAAATGTGTCATTTCAAATTTGCAATGTTGCAACCATTAATCTACACAGCAAGAGATAATTAATGTTTAGCTTGTCATTTTAAAGATATTTTGAGTGTATATATAGATAATATAGACTATGCTAACTTCTCCAATGTAGAGAGATCCACATAGATTTTGCTTTGGAGACTGGCACCATGAAGTTATGTAGCACCAAACTTTTTTTATGACTTTACTTTATGGATTTGACTATTAAGCTAAAACTTGTAAGGAAGTCTCAGAACATCGGTGGAAAAAGCAGAAAAAGAGTCAAGAGCGAAAAACCAGAGTGGTTTTCATCTAAATGCTGAGCCATCTGTGAAAAATTCCTTCCAACTCTATGGACACTTATCGTAGCACCAGTATTTGTAATTACATGAGGCTAATTTGTCCCATGTGAAGGATCTCACAAAAAAAAAAAAAATATAACAAAATTTAACATTCATGGCAGGGCACATTTTGGTCACTCCAGTCAGAAATATATGCTTTATTTTAGCAGTTTATTACTTTAAAATATAATTTGCACTATCCAAGTGGTTGTCAACACCATCACTCTTCAATTTTCTGCTGGCATAAGATGGGATGGAAGGTGAAGGCTGTTTGCAGTGTTTAGACAGTAGCACAGGGGACTTACACCTGTGAGTAATGCTGTCTTTTACTACTTCCATGGAATAGCTCCTGTTTTACACATAGAGGAAGCTAGAGAAGAACATGCAGTGAAAACTAACACCTACTTACAACTTCACTAAGTATTCATTTTTGCATTTTTAACCTTTTTTTTAAACAATTTTTGCCTATTTTTATATGAACAAAACCTGGGAACTTACATATTGGAAAAGAGCAGAGAATAATTATGTGGTTGATGCTGTTTTAAGGAAGAAAGCATTATTTTGAGTTATATGTGATGTATGACATCACATGGAAGATATTCAGACAATTTGGTAATATTGCCTTAGAACTGTAGCACAGGTAGTAAGGTCATATCTCAACACTCGATTTTCTGTTAAAATAGATTGTCCTGGGCTTAGATGGAGTCCAGTGTCTTGAAAAGAGTTTATTGATACCAGAAGCTGTCGTTGTTGTTGCCTGCTGTGTCCTTTGGCAGCTCACTTAAACTTTTTCATGACCAGGTCTTTATTCTGCACACCGTTCCTAGTAATTCTTCCTTCTTAGTTGCCTGATGTTTCGTAACTTGTGTTTGAACAAGGTTTTAAGAAGTGAGAGCTGCCAGTACTGATGAAGTGACAAGCTTAATAATAAGACAAATCCAAGCTGTTTATGTAATGAGAGAGTTCTAGGACATTTTGGTCAAGTAGAGCTGTATTATCCAATAGTTTTGATTACATGTTGTTTTTAGTGAGAATTTAACAGTGGTGTAAAGCAGGTGAAAGGATGCTACTCACCAGATTTTTTATTCCTTAATGTCCCCTGAAAAGATTCATTTTGAGAGTTTAAAGTAAAAGTCAATGGTGACACTGACGTACGATTTTTTTTTTTTAATCTGGAGCAGTAAATTTACACTAAACCACCATAAAAATAAAGTACATTTGGAAATAATTATATATGTTAAGATGGCTTTGAAGATTTTTATCTGTGTTTGCAATGGGATGTGCTAATAAAATGCATGAGTGTTACAACCCTGTCTGCAAGAGCATCATTGTACATTAGATATACCCTGGTGTGAACAAATTAGGAAGAGCAAAGGATAACAAAATATACTATGCTGATAATCTGCTAGAAGATTACATTTATATATTAAGTATAGCATGAAACTTCAGGAGTGTTTAAAGCAGCCAGTGTGAACTTTCACAGCATGATTTAATAAAATTGCAATATATGAATATACAAACTGCTGGAAGAGTCATTACTTTCATTAAGAATATTACAGTGAATAAATTAACCTAGAACAATAAAACCTGAGAAGCAGATATATGTAAGTCATTTACATCTTGTAGTAGACTCATTTGGTGTAAAAAAGAATGAATGTGTTATGGTAGAGGTTTCATTAGCACTTGTATTTCAATTGACTTAGAAGAGCACCATAAGAATACAAAGGCAATAAATATCATCTATAAACAAGAATACTGTAAACGGCTTTTTCTTTTTTTTTAACAAGATGTTCTGTGCCATTACACTTTAATAGTCATTTTGCATTTTCAGTATGAAAAAGCTAAGAAAGCTTGTATTGGTGTCATCAGTGGAACCGATGTCCATTTTTTATATGACTATATTGCATAACTCCCCATTAACCCTCTGAATGCATTGCCATTCCAAGAGACAAGATTAGAAAGGAGATTAGACCACATTCTGTTAAAGTCACAGTAACTTTACCTCTTCTAGATAAATTCTGCTCATGTTTGTGAAGCATTTTATGCAATCTCACTGAAATACCCCAGGCAGTCTAATTGTTTATGAACACTGTTATTCACTGGCACCAGGAGACATTTTAGCATGTTTTCATTAAAATTTTGGTAATATCTGGGTAAAAAGGCTATGACATCTCTCTTGATCTCATTCTCAACAGTACAAGACTGAAAGCATTTCCAGACACCTGACCCAGTGTCTGAACTGTTTCACACAGTATCACTCCTAGGAATAAAATTCAATATAGACTTAGCTATCAGTTTGAATGACTTTTATTTTATTCTGCATCATAAATGATTGAGGAACCAGTATTATACCCTGTGCCTGAGTTTGATGCTCATCACCTGTGATCTATTGTTGTTCATATGAGTGTATTTGGCATCCAATCCATTATGGCAACACATGCTCAACTCTAAATCAGAATTATGTGAGGTATAACACCAAATACAAAACCTCAGCTAGTTTCTACCATCATATATGTATAACTTTACTGCATCTCAAAAAGAGATTTTCATAAAAACAGCTAAACCATTTGACGACTGTAAAAATATTTATACATTTTCATACTAAAAAAAGGCATACAAACAGCCATTTTAAGTCAAAATAGTATTTTTTTAGCCCAAAATTACATCTGAATAAAGGATAGTAATACTTCCTATAGAGAAGTTATGTTTAAAAAGGATGATGCCTTTGATAAACCCATCCACTTTCCAAGGTTCATGAGTAAGAGCATCTCAATGACTACCTGTAATAGTTCATGATTGTTCTAGTCTCCCTTTAATATAATTATATTTTTGGCATCCAAAATCCTTCGGTAAAATATTTGAAACTTAATGAGGTATTTCATGACAAGTATTTTACCAAATACCTCACCTTGTCGTGTCTCCTTTTCAAGTTGATTTTATTTTTCTTCATTTCTTTCCACGCGGAGGTCATTCAATAACTCTAAATATACAGATTATACTTCCTTTTAAGGTATCAAATTCAATTATGCTGTTTCTGAGAAGGGATTGACTGAAATAATATAAAATTCATGCTAGCAGTTCATCACTAATTTCTTGGGTTTAAGGATTTCTGTTCCAGTCTCTGTAATTTCCTTTACGAACTGTAATATATATTTCTCTCTTTGGAAAAACAATTCAGATGCACTCTGAGATGGGTTTAGCAACAAAGAAGATCAAGTCCACCATAATTCATGCATGTTCAGTATTCTGTTTTGCTTCATGGTGATTGTTCTGCATCTAGTAAATAAATTTTCTTCCATATTGGCAGTCAGAAATGCACAAGATTTTAATATTTGAAACTGGTGTTATATACCTGAAGAAACTGCATTATTAGCAAATTTGTCATTCTTTTTTTTTTTTTCCAGATCACTTATGACTGTAGTTAATACAACTTGATCCAGCACAACTCTCTTCAGGTTTCCTCTAATATTGTCTTTCTCCAAAGCAAATGAAAATCCCCTCTCCTATATTTTGTTAATCCCTTGGAACACTGCTTTTGCTCATGGCTGGGTAAGATTCATTGCAAGGAAACACGTTAAGATTCCTGAATACGAGTAAAACCAAACATTCTATCATATGTTTTTTGACTTTTCAATGAACTCATGTAGATTAATAAATTTGTTTTCCCTCTAGAAAAGCCATCTGATTCTTTATCACAATGTGAAACGTCTACTGAACCTATTATTTACTGTAGTTTCAACTAATTTACTCATTAAAAGCTTCAGGCTTACTAGCCAGCAGTTCCCCAAATTTTCCCATGGAACCTTTTAATCTGTTACAGTTTTTGCAACCTTGCTTCTTTTCTAGTGCAAAGTGGATATTCAGTAGATAAATAACAAACCACATCTCATATTCTGGCAGTTTTCATGTTGGTTTCTTCACAAAAAAAAATCTAGTTATGAAGATATTGATACTCATTCCATCAGTTCTTTCTAAAAGTTTAAATGGTGACACCATAAGCCAACATAATTCATCTGTCCTATCCCACCCAGAGGATAGGATCTAGCCCCTCTAAACAGAACACTGAATGAAATAATTCATTGTCTTTTTCTATGGTGTCCTCACCCTCCATGAGAACTTATTTTAGATCTTGAGCTGTATATAAGTGCTGCAGATTCTCTGGCAGGCTGCCAGGATTTTTTTCTGTATTTGAAAAAGACTTAAGGAACTTGGTTTTCAAAATCTCTTTTTGTTTTGCCTTGTTATTGTTTACATCTATCTTTTCTATTCAATTTAATCCTTTTTCTAGCCACAAATCCTGCTTTTAGATTTTATAATCTGCACTTTTCTGTAATCTGTCATTGGTTTGGATCTGTTTATATATATATATATACACATACACACACATTTAAAGAGAATATGACCATGATCTTAGACAAGATTCACGCTTTCTCTGTTTATTTCATCCTTTTAGTTGTTTTTTTCTCCTAAATTTTGTTACATGCTGTCACAATGTCCTCTGAAAATTCCAAGACTAAGGAACTGAAACTGTGTGAAAATCACTTCAAAGACTTGTCATATTGTCTCAGTTTTGAAACACTGAAATTTTATGTAAATAATTTTGCAAGAATGTTTCTCACAATATTAAGCAACTATAAATCAGAGCATTTGAGCACAGCACCAAAATTTTATTGGATAGCATCATATCTTACTTATATTTTTGTAAAATGATGCTTCTACTCCTAAGGGATTATCTTTAAATCTTTATAACAGTGGCCTTCCTTTCCAAGAAAACAGTCTTTCAGGCAATTGGTAGTCAATTTTAGAAGGGATGAGAGAAAATACACACCTTTCCTATTGTAGAAAAAAAAAAAATGCATGTATAAATTTCTTAAACGGATACAGCTTTTACTAGTCTGCTGAAGATGGTTCTTATTCTTCAAAGTGAGTCGACTTTTATAACATAACCTAGAGAGTGACCTTGCAATTAGCAGCCTTGCAGTGCTCTACTGTTAACACACATATATGCATGAAAGAAAGATGTATGTACACTATGTGATATGTTTCCATGACAAGGATTTATTTGTTCTTAATCAGAAAGATAAGACACATAAGGAAATTTCCTTTTGGGTTTCATGGGTTCTTTTGGTTTGGTTTGGTTCTAGGCTTTTCTGCTTGTTTTGGTTTGGGTTATGTTTGTTTGTTTGCTTTATCTGTTGCATGGTTGGGACTTAGGGATTTTTTTTAATTTTTTTTTTACATTGAACTGTTAGAACAGATTAGCAGGCTAGTAACATTTAGGGAGAAGTCTAAGCCTCTGTTTCACCTCACGTACCAGTATGTGTAGTGTTGCATCTCCAGATGTCCAGAATCCTGTCTGTTTTGATCCCTTTTAAGCAGAAGTTAAAGAAGCTAATTCAAAAATAGATATATTGTAAATATTTTTTTTCTAGGACTAGGACTTTATAGCTCCAAAGTATTTTAAAATTTTAACCATATATAGGCAAATCTCTACCAACTATAATGTAAAATACACACATACATAAAGTGAGAGAATGATAACCTTGTAGTTTGAGAAGGATCTATTGGTCTGACATCAGTCCCAAACACCACTCAACCGTCCAGTCACCCTTTGTCATTATGACTGAAAATTCTTCAATTAAAAAAAAAAAGTACATAAAATGATAACACATTCTGGTTAGAATACAGAGACTCAGCTTACAAATCATTCATCCTGAAACTAGGAAGCAGCCTAGGAGTAACAGAGAAAGGTCATTAAGGTGTGAAGGTATAAGTGGAGTCAACTCAGGAGTGTTTGGCAATTTAAATTATTGTATTCATGGGAATGTCCTTCTGCTTTGTCATACAAGATACGAGTAAGAACTGTAACCAGTAAATCCATGGATGTGAAGGATATGAATTTCACTTCATACATCCCCCCAGTTATTATATACTTATGAATATTGCCTAGGTTTACCCCGCTAGAATTAAAAACTCTGACATAATTAAATGAGACTTCAAGATTTCAGAAAATAAAAAGAAACTATAAAGCTCTAACCCAGCTTCAAGTCAGTTAATGAGACCTCTTCTAGACTCAACAAATTGGCTCATGTAAAGTACAGATTGATATTAAATTGAGGCATTTAGAAAACATTTTTCTTTGCATTCATGATATCTCCTCCTACAAAATAGAAAAGACCACAATGTGTAACAAGAGTTAAAATTCCAAGAGTCATTTATTTTAATTGCATGGGCAGTCTGAGGCAGGCACTTTCCAGAATAAGATGGAATGATCACCTAGTCTGGGACTCATCATCTGGGGTGGCTTCTCAGTGTCTTATGAATTCTAGATAGGAGGATGAATACAAAACTGGATCCCCAGTCTAGAGATAGTCCAGTTCTTCCATAGATTGGCAGTGAGACCTGTGAATCTAATTTAGCATATTATTTTACAACTTCTTACATTACTTTACCCTGTTTACACCATGGCCTCCTTTCTGCTGACCAGGATGGCTGAAGCCTATATATTTCTGATGGGCTCTTAGTAAATAATTTCTCCATCTGTCTTACAAATTTGTTCTTGTGTGTTGAAGAAGTAATTTCGAAAGATTTTGCAGATACTATATTCAGTATTCAGGGATTTATGATTGCCATCAAACAATTTCACAACTAAGATGCAGGGAAAACGTGCCATGAATTTTGAATTAACTAACAGAGATGAAACAAGAGGTAAAAAACTTCAGCTGAAAGTCTTTCAGCAATGAAGTACTGGTGAAGTCTGTATTAGTTGTGTATGTTTTTGTCATGGTATTACACCCTTTTTTATTAACAAGGCAAATAATACATTTTATTTCAAAATCTGAGCTATATTTAACCACTTTTGGGGATTGGTTTTGGGTTTTTTTTTATTAAAAGATAAAAAGTTTGGAAAAAGTTAATCAAAGAATGCGCAATTTTTAAAGAGACTCAGTTTGTCCCTGAAATAAATTCATGTTTATTTACAAACTTACTGAGTTATGTGTTATGTACTATGCTGCAGTTTTGACTGTTTCACTTTCTCTGCTTTCTCTGCTTTGATTCAAATGCAAATTTAAAGCAGCAAAAAGATTATGTACTTCCAAAAAAAGACAACTTTGATAACTTTTGGTTGAACTGAAACATTCTAGAAAAAATTTACCTTGGATTTGATTTCCATTGGCTTCTTTAGACAATAAATTTGCTTTTGCCAAAGTTTTATCTAATCTTGTCAGTAGGATGCTTATTTATAGTGAATATTAATGCAAAGTTTTCTCATGAGAGAGATTATAAATATTTATATACATATTTTTATAGCCTAGTGTAATTTTCTTGGCCAAAACTCATGGTAGGAAACAGATTTCTAACTCACTGATACAGAATATGTTAAACCAAAACCCACTGAAAGGCTCCCATTAACATCAGGAGAGCCCCTTTAGCAGATTCAGTGTGTATTTTTGACCTCCATGTCTGCTGCCAGCAACCACGTTCTAAGCATGATAAAGACATCTGAAAAGCAGCCAGATATACTGCCTGGAGCATGTTTCACTCTGCAGGCACTTCCACAGCACCCTTCTGCTCTCACACGGGCTGCTGGACCAGGCAGCATCAATCCTTTGTGCCTTGTACCTACTGCGAAGGTCCAATTATTAGAGAGAGATGCCTCTGCCCAAATTAGGGTGCAAACAAGGCCATGTGCCAAAACAAAAAGTGCAGATTTTATTTAGCAGTAGATGTGAAGGAGACAGAGAGAGAGAGAGAGAGAGAGAGAGAGAGAAAGAGAGAGAGAGAGAAATATGAAATAAAGGGGAAGGGGAGAGAGAGTGAAAGACAGATGAAGTAGTAAGACAACCACCCATGGATCCAGACTGCATCCTGTTCATTCTCTTTCTTCTCAGTAGTGGGGATCCCACAAAACACAGAATTCAGTGAGTTAGTATTTTTTCAGGTATATATGGGAATACCCAAGCACCTTCCTTGCAGAAACACATACTGGACAAATACCTGGTTCTTCTAATCTCCTGATAAGCTGTCATCTGAAGTCCAGGTGGCTTGGTAGGGTAGGAGTAACACCCTCCTGAAGCTGGGAAATACTCCCTGAGCAGGGACCCTCCTGGGTGACACAGCAGCTAGGGCAGCCTCATGAGCTTTCTGACCTGTTCTGACCCCACAACCAATGCTGGCTGGTGGGAGCTGATGAGGCACTTACCCATTACAAGAATCTTAGTCAGTGCTTGAGATTTAGCCAGCCTGTAACTGAGTTAGACAGAAGGGGATATTTTGAAAAAGTCTTTTTATTGCTTTAGCTTTGGAGATTGAAAAACAAGAAAAACAAGTCTTTTTTTTTAATATTCTGTCATTTCCTTGCTTACAGAAATACTGCAAATAATCTGCGACTGCTATAGTTTCAATGGCCCGCTGCAATTTGCCATTTGTGACAAAGTTCAATAAATAGAAAGTGTAAAGTGCATCAAAATTATATTTAAGGATCCTCTTCATCTGCAGAAGGCCTGCTTATTAGCTATATTGCACATTTAGCTCCGAGGGTTCTGATTATAATCAATAACTAATCAGAAAGTAACTTACACAAATGAAGTCCTGAATAATATACAACTGAGTCATAACCTTCCCAAGTACATAAACACTAACCCTTTTATTGAAAAAATATGCAGTTAGCACTTTTCCTCTTTTTATTGTGGAACCTGTTTCAGAAAAACAAATTTAAAAAGTGAATTTGCAGCAGTAGCCTCTGCTTTCAAGAGGTCTGTATCTACAGTAGTGTATCCACCTTAATCAGAAAAGTTGGAAAAGTGCCCTCTCAAAGACATGGTGCAGGAGAGAACATGGAGCTGATGGGAATGGAAGATTCAGGGGTAGAAAACTTTTCTAAATAGGCAACCTCTGAAGTGGACAAAAATGAAGCAAAAATCCATCTGCAGAGCAAGCAAGCAAGCTAACACTTGTCTCAACTTGGAAGCATAACTCAAATGCTGTAGGGGAAACTGTGGTGAATAGAGTTATTTATGGATGTCCAGGGATGAAAGCTTTGCCTGTAAAGAAAACCCACAGACACTCCAGCGAGGAAAGTACCAACAGTGTAATAAGATTTAATGTGACCATCAAAAGGGAAATAAAATGGAAAAGTTTTTGATCGTACTGTCTATAGAGAGGGCAAACTGCAGGAATGACCTTTACTGCTAATGCCAAAATATTGAGCCAAATTCACTCCTGATGTGACAATGCTGAATTCTAGTAAATTATGCCAGGGATGACCTTGGTCCATACTGTTTATACATCTTAGCTATAAGCACTCAACAGTAGTCACAGTATATTGTTTGAAGCAATAACTTTAACAGTCCAGGGGTGAATTAAAAAAGCCAAAACCCAAAATACACAGCCAATTTTACTGACAACTCAATTCAACTTAGGTTTAATTGAAATGCAACAACAAACTGGAGGCAATTCCTGCTAAAAAAATGGCTTCAATATCCACCCAAAACACAATAGCATGAATCAAACATTTCACTACCAGAGAACAAAGCGAACCAGAGCACTTCTAATCTCTTACAAGTATCCTGAAGGTAAAAGTCTGGTACCTAACATCTTATGAAATCTGCCTGCTTTGTGTTTTTAACACTTCCCATGGACAGCTTTTATGCCATTGGTTATTCAGCTTTTATCAGTGGATGTCTTGGTAGGAGAGATGAAAATTTGCAGTTTACCCAAGTATCAAGAAGGCATAACAGGTTTACCTCATGTAGTTCAAACTAACAGAAATGTGCTGGTAGCAGTGCACCTACTAAGCCATTCTTCCTCTACACTGAACCAGAAAATCAAAAGGCACCTACGAAAGGCAGTAGAGAAACATATTATAGTTCACATATAAGTATGCCATAGGGCTTTAAAGGGTTATTCCCAGGATGAATGGCTTCACCAAAGACCGAGTGGCTTCAGTAAAGCAATGTATGACTAGAGACAGTGCCAAATTGAAAATAAAATAGCTACAGTCATGCAGATGGTTGATCAGAATGCTACATTAGTATTTTAGACAAGGCTCCCACTTTACTAATCTTTTCCTTTATCTGAGAATGAAAACTAAGCATGATGACTTTCTAGTCAATGTAAGAAGTTTGTCTGTTTGGTTTTTTATTTGTTTTTAAATTCACATAAACTGATTCTTCCTTACTTCTCCAAAAGCCAAAAAGCCAGGGTCAGTGAATGGTCCATGGTATCTGGCTCCCCAGGAGTTAAAATAGTCTCCCTGTGTGGTACAAATTTTTCACTGGGGAGCCATGGGACCCAGCAGCAGCTTGCAGTACCCTCACAGACCTGCCAAGATCCCAATATTAGGGACAAGGTACAGGGCAGCTATTCAAACCACAGTTCTCTGTTACTCAGTGACTACAAAGCAGAGAGCCAAAAAACCCCAAACAATCCTGCTTCAAATTGCCCAGACTTCCCAGTCCTTCCTTTAGCAGGCTTCCTGTTCTTTTCTGTAGGCACTCAGACACCAAAGCAATAAGGCCACCACTGCCTTTTGAATCCCTTATGAACCAGGTAAAAAAAAAAAAAAAAAAAGACTTCACCCAAAGTTTTCCATGAGGTATTTGGACCTCATCAAAAATAAACCTTCTTATTCCACAAAAAAACTTTTTAAAGTTCCATTTGAGAAAGCTGCAGTAGTCACAACATATCACTAATGGCAAAGGAATGCATTTATCAGAAGTAGATCTTGATCCAATTTGTAGACAAGAGACCCCAAATAGGACCATTTTTTAACAGAATTTGTCTAGTAGTGTTCAATACTCTTACACTACTGGATCCTTAGGTGCCAATACCTTATGCAAAATCATCTAAGAAACACTTCAATGTAAAACATGAGCTCTGTATTTATCCTGTCCTTGTTACACACTAATGGTATCATTCTTAAAGGAATAATAAGGAAATAGTATTTCCAGAGGTTCTACAATCAGAACACAGGAACTCTGAGCTCCTAAACACCTTTGGTTTTTGTATTTTTCAGCTATCTTCAGTGCTGTGGTTTTGATCCACCTCCCACCAGTTTCAGCCTGTGATCCCACTTCTCCTTGTACATTATGATGTGAAATCTTGTCATCTACTAAAGAGCACACACATCAAAAGAATCCTAAAGAAATGTGCATAATTGTGTCAGGCAGAGTATGTAATAGGACAGGATGGAAGACTGATATCTCTGAAAGCGGTTTTCTGGATATTGAGTTTACTGAGATGTAAAACACATATCTGTGAAAGGACAACACAAACTCTGCTCCCTGCTGTTTTATCTCATTTCACAAAGACATGTCTATCAAAAACCTCAGCACTTTATTAGATGTTCTGGTTAGAATGTAACAAAGATGTGTTAGAGTTCATTACAACAGCAATTTCTGTGATAAAAGCAAACATCCACTAATAAAACAGGCCAAAACTACTTATAAAGGAAAAATTAATATAATTTCTGTTCGATGAATGATAAAAACTGAAAGTATAAAAGGAAAGAAGATTTTTCATCTTGTGAGCACCATAAAGTTCATAATAAAGCTAATCTAGAATTATGATATCATAAACCAAAACTAGCAATGGGTCATCTTCTTTGAGTTTATTTCTGTTTAAAATTAAAGTTATATAGTACTGGAAAAGTGTCCTTCCAAATAAGAACAGAATTTAAAAACTTACCAAGTAGAATAGCAGAACCAGACTGAGAATGTATGCAATATCTCTTTTAATTCCTTAAGGAGTTAACACTGCAACCTGGAGGTGATGATATAAATACCAGTGGTGTTAATTGTTCCGTTTTAACTGCACTTCTTCCCACTAATCTCACTGGTGATGTTATTATTTCATAAATGTATATTCTCTGGCATTTCCCATTGAGGTCAAATACCTCAGCTCTTGCTCCAAAACAAGAACTGTTTGTTGGAGCCTGGAGTCAGCTCTGGCCTTCATGGTGCCAAGGCTAAGCTTAGCCCTAGTGCAAAATCTCTGAAATGTAGAAAACTGAAAGCACAACCACAGAGCCAAATTAATCAGTTACTGTAAAATAAAATTAGTATATTTTATATATTTATACTCTATTTTATATATATTGTATTTATTTCTGCAAAGCCACCAAATATGAAGTTAAAAGAAGATATAAACAAATGTTAAGCTGCTGGCAAAGTTTAACACAGAATCCAGGAACCATGTAGGAGGCTACAAGATCTTCTTCACACTCTATTCCCAGGATAGTTTCTGAAATGATTGGAATTAAAACTCCTCTTGATTTGAAAAACATGTTATATCTGAATTTTTCAGTGGGGCAAATTTCAGGCAATTGCATGGGAACAAAAAGTTACCCATAAAAATAGAGATCTTCCATTAAATAAAAAGATATAAAAAAAGATTGTCAAGTCATATAAATGACTAAGAATATTCTGTCCACTTCTGTGATTTGTAACAGAGGAAAAAAGTCACCTTCAGAAGAGAGATTAGCATGGAATTAGACAGACACGGGATAAGAAAATAGAAAGGATGTTAAACAATTACTTAAGCCCAGCCTGTATAAATGAAATCAATGAATGTTTACCTACATCAGAAATTAGATTTAATGGGACAAAAAGAGAAGAAACTAGAAAGTATCTTGATAACAGAATTAATAATTATTAAAAGGTTTGAAACTTGCACAATTCTATCTCTCTAACAGTAGAGTGTATACATTTAAGTCCATGATCACTAAAAAGAGTTAGAAAACAGATTAATTTAGTGGATATTTTTATGAGTTTATTAAGCCCAGGAGAAAACATTAAAGGCTGGAACATGGCCAACATCATTACTTACAGGAGTGCAGCAATGCACCAGGAATTTTCTCAAGCCCTAGCCCTAGGCACATTTGTTTTAACAGATAATGTAAAATAACTTTATTTTAGGTTATTGAATTTCCTATGGAAACCTAAGCATTCAGTATGGCCAGAAACAGGAGAACGCACCTTCCTCAGGGTGGCAGTCCTCGTTGATATGCATCAAATCATTCTCACTACTGGCAAGTCAATCTGTTTTTCACTGACTTCCAGGCATTCTTCAAGAAATGGCATGGGAAAAGCTGTTAGGGAGAAAACGAGAGCTGCTGATTCCTGTTGAAATAAAACTGGTTCTGGTATTCATGCAAATTAACTAGTTGAGCTGACATAACTCCTCATTTACTAGTAGCCTCTGTTCCTTTCAATCTAACTCGTCCACAGAAGTTTGAGGTGAAACATCCAAGTTTTCACCAGGGTAGATATAAATTGTGTTAGTGCTAACTCAGTGGGGTCATTTGCTTTTGTTCAATTCTTTATCTAAAATTTCAGAACAAAATTTGTGTGGGACTACAAACAACCTATAGAAAATCAGTGGTTAGTGTGTAGAATTTTCAGCATCTCTACATTGCAAACTCTAGAAATCTGAACTAGATTTTCACAAGCTTACTCAGACAAGCAGAAGCAGAGTAGCTGCAACAGCACAGAGCTCAGTTGAAGTCTGATCTACTGAAAAACTGCCTGAGAAGAAGGGTAATTTAGCCTCTGTGGTGTTCCCTGCTACCATACCTAGACGGCTGCCAGTGCCATGCTAATTAACTTGAAAATGTCTCACCAGAGGTATGTCTGTACTGCATTCTTGAGGAGCAAAATACCAGTAACAATATGCAAAACCACTTTGCAGAATTAAAATGGGTATACACAGTGACTTGAGACAGTCTTGAACTTATGCTAAATGAGCATCCTCAAAAAGGACAAATCATATATCTTTCACGATGTGAATTCTAACTAGACATTAAAGCAAGTCAAAGAAAAGACTGTAGGTAAAACCTTGTGATGTTTAAAATTCATGTGTATACCAAAAGATTTATTTGATATAAGATATGCAACTAGGCATAAACAGAAACACAGCCTTTTTCCTATAACTTTTTTTTTTTTTTTTGGTGTCCAATAGAAATCTAGATTGTGAGAGTGAAGAGAAATCTTCACACAAATTTCCTACAGCAATCTTACTTTTATATGCAGATATTTTGCCCTAGCAAAATACAGACTCTGTTACCACAGATTAGAAATAGGAACCAGGAATGACACAAAATCTACTAGAAACCTATGGAAGACTGACTCTACAATTGATGAGACAGAGTAGAGATCAAAACTGAAAGCCATTTTCTACTCCAATGCCCAAAATAGAAAAAGCAGAAGAAATATACTTCCACAAAATATCAGAACTAATAAGAGCTCCCATACAAAGAACAAAACAGGTGTGGAAGAATTAGGCTAAGCCTTAGAAAAATTATAGATGGCAGAAAAATAACTGAAAGGCATTGCAAACAGCTCTGGGTTTGGAAATAAACAAGAATTCCAAATATATGTGCCAAAGAGTGGAAATATTTTTTAATTTTTTTTTTCTTATTCAGATATTGATTTGTTTGCTTGTTTACAGACTGTTCTGTTTAGCCATGTCAAATATTCAGGAATGAAAATGTAATGAATTATAATAATGGTGATGAGACTGCGAATAAATTACTTTAAATACACTAAAATGAATCCTTAATTAAAGCAAAATACTTGAGCATATGTAATTGTAATTTTTTTTATATCTACACTTTTACTTAAGTGATTTTGTGAGAACTGGGTTTTTTTGGTGGACTTAGGTACTGTAGTTCAGTCTTATCTTTGTAATTCATTATAAGAGATTATCAGGTGTTCATTAAAGTTTGCACCTTCTTGACCTTTGTTGCTGTATTTTGCTGCTGAATCTCAGACTATATATACTAATACAGTAAATCATTTTAGAAACTTTTATTTACAAAAATTTGATAGCCATTATAGAAAAATGTCTATTTTGTCAAGGTGATATTATTAATATTACATTAATGTTTTTATATAGAAGATTTACATTTTAGGTTACTCATTGTGTAAAATGTATTTGAGCAAGAAGACTGGGAGACAAGAACATATCTTCCTATCTGTATATGTATTGTAACTGAACTATTCAATGCCAAAAGAAATAATTCAACATATTCTGGCCTATACGAACACACAGGAAATTAAATATGAAGTCTCTAGTGGTTTGGAAAAGATGACATTAATTGGAAGAAAGTACAGGAAACAATGTATTAAGGGTCTAAAGGAACCAAGTTAGGTTATTTTTTTTTATCTTGTGTAAGGTCTAGTATAGTTGATTGTTGAAGATAGCCTGCCCATAAAGACGAACAGTAGCTAATGAGGATGGATGTATCACCTAAGCATATCAGAAATGGCTGCAGCAAGAGGGGAATTGTGATGCATGTGGAGGGCTCTTTTTTGTTCAGCTCCCTCTTATATGACTGGCTTTGAAAACAGAGGAAATTTACTCTGCATTTGCTGAAATGACATTACAGAAACAAATGTTAACCAGATTTAAATACTTGTATTTCGTAGCTTCTTTGTTTTCCAGAGGAAGTATTTCAAACAGCATTCTCTCAATGCAGGCAGAAAATAAATCCTTTGGAAGAGGGTGAACTAGGCTTAGTGAATGAAGATGAGGTAAGACAAGAAAATTATTTTATAAAGGGATACAGATTTACTTACAGTTTAGGTGATGTTATTAGTCACCCTGATGGTTAAAGTATATAGGTTGTTCTAAGTAAGAGATGGAAAAAACTAATCCATATAAGAAAATCATGTCTGTTTGTCCTTTGGAGAAATCAAAATATGCTGGTTTAATATAGAAAGAATTTTTTCAGTGCTGTTTCTATACAATCAACAACATAAAAGAATAGACAATTCAGTAATTGTTGCATTTGTTTAGCATGATATTCACTAAAAAATGCAACATTCTGACCAGGCCAGCATTTTTATCTGGGAACAGCAAAATTTAAAAGGACTGGGATGCTAATCAACTCAAGGTGTTTCAGGATAGTAGAAGGATTCTTATCAGTTAGAGGATTTATTTATTTACTTTAATGATATAAAGAAACTTTCTTAACATAAAAAACATAGAATATTCTGAGTTGGAAGGGATACGTTAGGATCATTGAGAGAAAGTCTTAGCAGTGCACAGAATATCCTCAAAAGTCACACCATGTGTCTCAGAGCATTGCCTAAAGGCTTCTTGAACTCTATCAGGCTTGGTGCTGTGACCACTTCCTTGGAGAGACTGATCCAGCGCCCAGCCACCCTCTGGATGAAGAACTTTTCCTGATATCCAACCTAAACCTTACTGGACTCAGCTTCATGCTATTTTCTTGGGTCCTGTCACTGCGCACAATAGAGAAGAGATCAGTGTCTGTCCCTCTTGCTCTCCTCATGGGGAAGTTGTAACTGCAGTGAGGTCTCCTCTCAGCCTCCTTTTCTCCAGGCAGAACAAAGTGACCTCAGCCACTCCTCATAAGACTTTCCCTTAAGATCCTTCTTGTTAGAAAGAATACAAGAAAAGAAAGTAAATACAGGAAATAAGAGTTTTAGAGTGTGCTATAACTTTAAATACAAACATGCAGAGGTCTCAGGTTATAGAGCATGGTGCTAATGACCCAGAGGTTGTGGGTTCTATCTCCACGTGGACCATTCACTTAAGAGTTGTACTTGGTGTTTCTTGCAGGTCCCTTTCCAACTCAGAATATTCTGTGGAAAACAAGAAATAAGAGCTGTATAAGTTGTTATACACCAGAAGAATAGGATTTTTTTCTTTTTTTTAAGCAACTTAGCATGTGGAAAGTATTTCTCTCCTGAAAATATGTGGCCAAATTTCCATTCTGGAAGGAAGGATATGACATTATTCCTTGGCCAAATGAAGCTGCAGCTGAGCATTGCACATGAGAAATCAATAAACCCAGGTTGGCCCATACCTGCAGGAACAAACATGGGATAGTGACAATATGCTCAGCTAAGACATTCACAATAAAGTCTTCACCTCAGGAGAAACACTGGGCATCACTGTGCCACAGAACATCTGTGTGCCATAGAATTGTTCCCTGTGATGCCTTAAGTTTTGGCTTTCTTGTTTTTCAGATTCTGTGCTGC
>VZSR01001283.1:20923196-21137937 GCA_013398615.1 Brachypodius melanocephalos | reverse complement strand
AGGAGAGGAGAGGAGAGGAGAGGAGAGGAGAGGAGAGGAGTAAAATATGCAGTAGCAGAGAAGAAACTGATTCAAGTGCATATAAGCACAAAGAGCCCATATTATGTCAATTTTCACAACCCTCTGTGCAGTTTCTAGGAGGTGTTGTAGCCCCATTATGCACATTAAAATCTTGTCAGGCATCTGTCTCCCTTTTATGAATTCAAAGACTTGGAAACTCTTGTCTAATAATATACTTCCAAAAATTTTATACTCAGGAAGTCATGGAAAATTGCAAAATTATTTAGATCATATGTCAGCCCTATGTTTTATAAAAATTCTGCTGATTGATCCCCACCAAATCAGCATATTTTAAATCTGAATTTTAACATAAGTAATTTTATCAACCTAATTAAAAATATAAATTAAAATAACAATCAAAAGAAAGTATCCTATTTCTTTCAAATGAAATAATTTTTTATGAAACTTAAAATTCCTTTTTACATTTTATTGTCCAGAATATTTGTTGCATTTCTGATAATACCTACAGTTCACTTTCCACAGACATGCCACAAAAAATATAATAAAGTCATATTTAAATGAGTGTACAAATATTACTGTTATTATTAGCTTAACTTTAATTAATAGATACAAGATTCTGGGGTAATACCCATATGACTGTACAGCATTCTTACATTTTTAAGGAACATGAAATTGGAAATAAATTATATTACATTTACCTCATTTTGATGCTATGTTATATGGGGAGAGACATGTAAAGGGAGAAATAGGACTTCAATATAAAGAGATTTGGACTTTTAATATCTATCTAGTTATAAACCCTAGACCTGTTTGAAAGTCTGAGATGATGGAAATTGAGAAGTTAGAATAACTTAGACAAAAGTTGTTAGACTTTAAGCTTTCCAGCCTGTCTTCTGACATTCATTAATTATTAGATCATAACACATTTATGAGAGAAATTTCATATCCCACATAAAACTATTACACATCTTTTCTCAAGGCAAGTAGACTTTCACAGACAGAAGGCTGAATGAATGCACAAACAGCAGGTGAATTCTTAGGGTTATTTTGACAAGCATGTTTCTAAAAACAGCAAATGTGAAATCTCCAGAATTTACTGGGAAAATATCCTGAGGCTGAAGGCCAGTTTTTCTTTATGGACAATCATCAAAATGCCTGAGAGAAGGGTCTTAGACTTCATAATTTCTTTTACAGCTAGCACAAGCCATATGCAAACAAAAAGTTCCCCACTGAAATCAATTAGAATTTTCTTGCAGGCCTCATGAGAGCAACGAGAAGCTGTGATGTTTGTCTCATCACTTTTCATTTTTCCCCTCCACTTTCTATGTAAGGAAGGATTATTGGTAAAAATCCCCAGGTACAAATTACATAAGGTTTTCTCCAGATGCATGCTATAGCTGGGATTTTTCCTCTGGAGCCCCATGTCAGATCATTCTGGCTGGCATCACTTGCACTCAGCAAGGACACGAGCAGAACCACACCACAGCACACCACTGCATCACGGCAGCAGAGATTCTAAGTGCCACAGCTGGCATCATTACAAGACTTGTGGGGTTTTCTTTTGATGAAAGATCTTTTTGTGATCTTATGGACACAGAAATCGGACGTCAGGAGAATTACTTCCTTGTAGATTCAGACAGGTGTTTAAATTCTCCAAGACTGACCAGAATGAACAAAAAATCAGCGATGCCCATGAGTGAGTAGTACTGAGGTAGCATGTGAAAGAGAAATACATTCCTTTCATCCTGTTGTACCAACATCCTCTTATGCTACTGTACCCACTCAAGGTGTAAGCCATTGGAATTCACTGGGACATGGACTTTTTGATGAGACCATAATTGTGAATCGTGACATCTCATTTCACATGGTTTTTGCAAGCATAAACTGAGGCCTCAACTCATTACCAGGTCGTCTTGATGTGCCTACCTTCCCACACTGTCAGCACCAAAGAGTTTCCAGGAGGACATGTGCAGCTTAGCTGTGTGTCTGCACCTGTCGTGGCTGTAGACCAAGGTCTGAGCCCTGACCCAGTCACATTTTTCACCTGCAATAGAACCACATTCCCTGAAAGTACAACTCCCCAGGTAGCTGGAAACCACCTCCAGCTGCCTGTGGTCTCCCTGAGCCTGCTGTAAAGCAGCACATTATCAGGAGACTCTGTCTGCCTTCCCATACTGCCTCCTCAGTGGACTCTCACAAAGCAGAAAATTGAAGGACTACCAAGAAGGATCAGAGCCTGGTTTAATCCCATTTCCTGCCCCAGGAGATTTACTGAAGCACACCTGGGGAGGCTGAGAGGCAAGAGTACTGCTTGGCCCAGTGGGTCTAATTGTCTGCTCTAGGGAGTCAGGCTAAAACTTGTTAAGAAAAAATCTGTTCAATTCCCACATGCAAACTCTAAGTGTCATTGTTTTGTGCCTTACTTCTCAGAAAATCAGCATTGCTGCTAAGCTAAATCAGAAAATTATCAGATATTTAAAGCAACAGCAACTCCAAATGCCAGTTCATAAGTCAAATAATGTTTCTGTGTTTTTTGTGTTCTTTAAACATGACACTACAGCCATTTCTTATATCTCAGATGGAGAGGAAAGGACACTGGAAAGGTTTTGCATCCATTCATGTGAAATAAACATCTTTCTGATGACACTATAGATTTGATACAGCTTTACACTATTAAATCATAGTGAAGGTGGAGCTGTATTCAAACTAGGAGCATTTTGAAGATAACGGATGAGATATAGCAAAGATATATTTGGATATATTCTCAGAATTTGCCAAGTAGATACTAATGAAGCTTATACTGCTGCTCCCCTTGACTTTAAAAATGTTACATACACCCTCCAAGTTACAGTAAACACAGTAGTTATCTCTGTATGATGAGTATTGCCCCACAAATTGTAGCCCAGGGCCCACTTTCTGCAGTGGGTACCACTTAATCAGGCAGCTGCTTCTGCTGACATCACATGTTGCCCATAATGTGCAGGGTTACACATGGCTAAGTACAAATTACAAAGACAGGAGGGAAAGAACTGGCTCCACAGTCACTGTTCCCTTAGAGCATTCATTTATTCCTTGAGTAGCAGAGCAGGTCAGGCAGAATTTCTTATAAACAGTTTGGTCTAGTTGGCTCCCCAAACTGAGATAAATTTTTTTAGAAAAGGTAAATTCCTTCTCCTATAAATATCTTCACTTCAAAAAAAAAGCTTCATCAGCAAAGCTCCAGCATTCTCTTCAAATTCACCTTATTCCTTTCTATTATATTGTGGCCCACTTTAGAAAATAATTAACTGTTGAAGTGTCATATAATAAACCAATATGATTGCTCTGATCACATCAAAACTAAAGATTTTGGTTATTTTCAGAACAACAACAACAAAAAAAAGGCCAGTGGAATTGATGTAGATGTGTCAATTTTATTGAACACATGACTGTTTTCCCACTTTCAAATTATTCCACTAAAGGACTTTCTGAAAGTTGTTAAAAAAACAATTCTCTGGACACACAGTACTGCAGTGAGTACTAATTCAGGGCAAGCCATATACTCCAAAACCTTGGGATATGGTCTTAACCTTTTGCAGTTTAAAATTGGAATAATCTTTAAAACTGGCAATTTTAAAATATGTAACCCAGTAGCTCTGTCCTTTATATGTATTTTCATTGGCTTTTCTATATTGATTACAATAAACACAGATAAGTCTCTTAACACCGGGAGCGCTGGATGGCTGGAGAGCATAAAAGAACTTTGCAACAGATCAACACTATATGTGCAGCACATGCACAAAGCTCTGAACTCACAAGGCAGTGTTCAGAAGAACCAATAAGTTGCCACAGACAAACTGTGTTTCCACACTGTCACATCTCAGTGAAAAAGACCCTCTGAGACAATTATTAGTTTCAGTCACTGCTTGTGGACCCGGGCTGGTTGACATGTCAGTTCTAGCGCAAGAGTCTCTGTGCTCTTCACTCATGAGGATTTTTTTTCTGGGATCTGCGTGGTCATGGTGTAGATACATTCTCTGCTAATTAGTTTTCCTTTGATTTTTGATACCTGAGTGGCTGCTACCTAGGAACTCAAAAGCCATTCAGACTTGGCAATCTGCACATCTGTGATTGACATTTTCTCACTTTAATCTTCTGCATGTAGGAATGAAACCAACTTTTAAAAGACACAGTGGGCTCTGTAATGCAGTAGACCATCTGTGTAAACCATGAGAGCTGCCAACAACAGAGTACCCCTCCTGTGCTTTGCTTTTTAAATAGGCTCCTTGGGGAATAGCAGCTGAGATTTACATTGTCTCAAAGCAGTCTAAGAATGAAAGAAATGGGATGCCCAATACTGTGATGGCAAATCCCTCAGGCTTTGTTGTTAGGTAGGATGGAGATGATGATGGTGGTGACAGTACACTAATGAGGACAATGATGCTGTAGGCTGGGTAAGTTACCCAGGATTCCTTAATTAGAGGTGTCTAAACCATATAACTAGCTTGTCTTCTCTAATTTGCTTTCTGATAGTTCGTATGCAGCTATTTACTTTATCCTTCTAAGACTTTTTTCCCTAATCTTACCTAGACTCTTGAAAATTCATGCTAACTCCAATCTCAGCTTGAAATAATTTCATTTCCATGTTTTCTACAACCTTGGCCCTTCCCTATCATAACAAAAATCTGCACAATATTTGCAAGTTAACTAGAATGTTTTTCAACTTTTTAGTCAATTTCTGAAGTGTAAAATTCTTCTTTTTAAAAAACATTCTTCAGAGCTCATGAATCTCAAGTCTGGAAGAAGCATGTGATGCCCTTGTAATGTATCAAATTTGTAGGGCTTTTTTGGACATCATATGAAACTGAGGGAGTTTCAGACAGCAGTTCTAAAAGAATTTTGCTCAGAAAACAGAAAAAAAATTAAATCAGCAGATGTTATTCTAAGTGTACAAAAACCAAATAAATGTTTATATGGACCCCTACAAAGCAAAACTGTCAAACTGAACGTTATTTCAAGGCAATAGAGTTTGCTGTAATGAAAAGCACAGTTAATGCTTTCATATTTTCAAGACCCATATTACCATATGTTCAAAGATATATTCATCCTCCCTAATAGTTTTACACTTTCAAAGGACATGAAAACATATTTTCCTCTAAATAATGGCAAAATTATACTGTTTCTTTCACATGAAAGAAAGTGTATTCAGAAGAACAAAAGACAAAACCCCAACAAAGAAGCCTAAGTGAGCCTGTTTCTGTTTCCATATATATTTTTTATCAGTGATACTCTAGATCTCAGTGTCACTGTGGTGCCATTAGAAAAATCCCATTTGTATATGAAAATGAGACAAGACTCCTTCTGTTAGAGAACACTGAACTGATTCTCAGTGCAAATATGATGGGCAATATTGTGGGTATTTACCGCTTTCTGCTCAGAGGCTGTTTTCTTTATTGACAGGATATAGCCTGCTGTAGTATTGCAAGTGGTTTTGCCATTATTAGGATTTGTTTAAAAGCTTTTTATTTAGCACTGTCAACTCTAATAGGGGACAGAATTTATCAGCATATCTGACAGAAGTCTCCTCTTCAAAATTGCATTGTACCAAAGTGTCAGGTTCAAACGTTGTGACAATCCTTTCACTTATGCATTGAATTGTAAATACGGACTCACCCCAATTATGAAATTGCAGTCAAACTTGTGTTTTTAAAAATAAATATTCAGTTTATGTTGTTTACACATTTCAAGTGCATGCAAGCAGGACACCGTGATGCAAATTAAAGTCCCCAGCCCAGAAGGAGTGCAGAAAAGGTGAACCCATCTGATTTCAGTTATGTCCTCATGAATCCCCTGATCAGAATTCAATGCTCATTGAGAACTTTAATAGACCACCATTGCTTCTTCCTCATTATCTTGGGGACAATTTTATTCTTAAGTGCTCTCCAGAGAACATTTGTAATAGGTCAATACCTAAAAACATTGACTTTATATTTATGCAGTCTTTTATTTGTATATTGTTTTATCTATCATATTAAAAGAATGTGGCCCATGTTAAAAAATGAAAACTTTAACAAACAAGATACAAATTATCCAATGTCTGATTTTCAGCAGTGGAACTTAGATGACTTTTGATGCTTATATCCAAAATTTGGATAAAACATCCATTTACTTCTGAATGATATTCCCATGTTACTGATGTTTCTTCTGATGGTTACATGTCTAAATGCTTTGGAACTGTCAGTGTGTAGGACTCAAAATGGTTCCTCAATAGTACCCACAACCTAGGCATTCCTAGCCTATCTCCTCTGAAATATTTGTATACCTAAGTATGTTCATTGCAGGATTGTCTCAACTTTGTCCTATTTAGCTGACTCACAATGCTATCTTACTGTCCCCCTACAGTTTGTGGATCTAAAAATATTCGTTTGGAACACTACACTTATAAATGGCCATTACTCTGGGTAGTTATGAATACAAGTCAGGACTAGAATGGACACTTTTTCATAGTCACCTCTCACGGTGTTCATTTGGGTCGTTTGACTTTCTCTGTCTTCCCCTATCAAAAGAAGTAATGCAAATGGTGATGTGGTATCACTGAAACAGTTTCTCAAATCCTTCAATTCCCCCTTCCAAGTATGTATCAGACCATGCTCCTCGTTTTTTATTCTTTTTTGGGACTCTAAACAATATTCTCTATTTTGAAGATTTATTAACCTGTATATCTGATAACCAGTGAAGAATGGTTAATATTATGCCTGTAACACATGAGGATTCAGGGTGGGCAGAAATACCGAAAAGTAAATAAGGAAATAAAGGCCTTTTTCTGAAAAAAAAACAACACAAAGAAACAATGCATGCTGACTTTCAGAGATATCCACATTTTAATGGAGTAGTTAATTAGATTTGTATTCTTTCTTATATCCACTATTCAGAGATGACAAGATGGAACAACTTTTTAGTACAGCTTTGAAAGAGTAAGAAGAAATGACTTTACATGACTTTACTCAAGTTTTGTCAGGTCTTTTTCATTAAAACTACTACTATGGAATGCAAGGAATAAAAGCACTTTTTCACAACTAATGAAAAAAAGCCAGACAAAAAAATTCTTTGCATTTTACATCAGAATCATTCCCGTCATATTGAAAATACCTTCCATGAACTCATCAGCTTCATCAAGTTTAGAAGCAATTTGGATTCCTCAATTGCTAAACCTTTCCAGATCTTTCTTTGTTGATTAGGAAACTATTTCTAATTTCTGGATTAAATTTATACGTTTGTATCCATTTAATTTTCTGAAAGTACTGTTCTTCAATATTTATGCCTTTGCATTTATTTCCTGAATGTATTTATGAAAAATAATCATACCCCTCTCAACCTTTATTTTGCTAAGCTGAACAAACCAATTCCCTTTAATCTCTTTATATACGATAAGTCTTCCATTTCCCCCAGTTATACAAGGAGTCCTCCTTTGCTCCTGTTCCAGTCTCAGAGGATTTTGTTAGTTTGTTTTAAACACAAATTGCTTAACAGAGTATTACTGTATTTTAAACGTGCTCCTACTAATAGCTTTCTAAAGCAACTATGCATTGCCTGGAATATTTCTCCTGAAAATATTCCACACAATGCATTGCAAAACTGCCACCTTTTTCCATGGCTGAAATTTTACCATCTTTTTTCGTTTAGGTTCGTTCTTCCATCACATTAAACTGATTAACCACTTTTGTTTGTAAGAAGTATTATGCTATCCATTCCAAAATATATGATCTTGTACTGCTTTGTCTCATTGCTATCCATCCCTTGAAAATAGACCATATGATAACCCTGTGATTCCTCACACTGGTAGTAAGTTTTGGATTGGTATAAACTCTACTTTTCTAAAACATCAAGCTCATTAAGGGAAATATTGGACAGAGGTTTTAAAAACCCCCAGCACCCAAAGAAAACAAGGAGTGATTGATCCACTTCTTGCATAATTAATATCAAGGAATTATCATCTTTGTCTTATCCAGCTTTTTATTCACCATACAACAAACTCCATGCACCCCATTGTCTTCACTTCAGTAGTTACTTGCGGGCAATAAATCAAAAACACTCCCTTAAATATGGCTAAAGAAAGTTAATAAGTATACAATTTTTTAAAAAAAATCAGTTATCTTATCAATAATTAAGTTAATTTATTAGAAATTACCCTTCATAAAAACATTGCAATTTTTAATTCACTTTCCGTTTGCACCTGCTTCCTATATATAACATTGTAAAATGACAGTGAGAAGGTATTTCCTGACCACCTCACCACTACTTACTTTTCCAAAAGCAAATACTGTGTTTAGTATTTTATTTGTAGCTTTCTATGTCCTAAGTTCAATTCCCTAGAATAAATCTAACTGAAATAATCACTATTTGATTTGCAAATTATTTTTTCCAATTGTTTTAGTATTTTTAAAAGCTGGTTAGATTTTAAGCAAGTAGTAGCCCAGATATTGTTTTCAGAGTCACAGAATCTTTGATTTGAAAAGATCTCCAAGATCATCAAGTCCAAATTAAGACTGATCAACCACCTTTTCAACTAGACCATGGCACTACGTGCCACATCCAATTGTTTCTTAGACACTTCTAGGGACAGTGACTCCACAATCTCCATGGGCAATCCTTTCCAGTGATTAACAACCCTTAATTTCAACATTCCATGAAGAAATTCCTCCTAATATCAAACCCGAACATTCTCTGGCACAGCTTGAGGCTTTGTCCTCTTGTCTTGTCGGTGTTTGGCTGGGTTCAGACACCAACGCTCACCTGGCTACAGCCTCCTTTCAGGAAATTGTAGAGAGTGATGAGGGCTCCCCTGAGCTTCCTTTTCTCCAGGCTAAACACCCCCAGCTCCCTCAGCCACTCCTCATATGACTTACTCTCCAGACCCTCAAGGTGTGTGTTTTCATCCAAATTTGGCAGGTTTTGTTGTTCAATGTGTTGTTTCATGAGTACATACATACATACATACATTACATATATGTGTTACTCTCTGCATTAAAATTGTAATTAAACTATTCATTTCCACTCTGGTTCACAGACTTATATTAGCCTTATACACATCCCTGATATTGGTAATATGTTACATTTGTAATGTGTTACATACATATAATTATTATATTATAATAATAATTTATCTGATTATTTATGTGACTGAAAGGTGTATTTCTATTTTTGCTTACAAAGTCAAAAACTCCTAATCTTTTAGCTATTTTCACTGTATTCTTTATTTCTCTTAGTTTCAACAATTAACTCTTTTGTTCGTCATTCTTTTTCCCTTTACTTGGCTATATCTTTCTTCTGTATGCCCCTTGTTAAAAGAATTGTTTATTCTTTACTCATCGTTTATCCATCATCACTTTATTATTTTCCATCTGAAATATAAACTCTGTAAAATATTTGCATTTACCTAGTGTAAAGTAAATAAATTCTGGGCATCCTCCATGTTCCAATTCTTTGTCTTTTCAGTAACTCACATTAACCAGTTTCTTCTACTTTTTGTGCTTGGATCTTCCCCCCAGATCTACTTTCCTATAAGTAACATTTTCAGAAGTACTGAAGGAGCTCTAGAATTGCTTACTCCCAGATTTTTTTCCATGATCTGTTCCCAGTATAGATGCATGGCCCCATTCATTCTAAACAACTAATTAATAAATAAATTAAAATTTTGATCCTCAGTAATTTTGCTACCTGTCTCCATGAAAGACATGAGACTATGACAGGAAAAATGAACTGGAAAGGACAAGAGGACAAGATGGTAGGAAAAAAAAAGCATACAAGATTTAGAAATGTGGTCACAACACAAAAGGAAAAAAAAAATTCAGGCTAATACAATTAGATGGGGACAAAATAACATAAACCATAAATTTTCCAGGCGGAAAGAAACCTAGACAGTCGAGACAGGAGAGATAGTAGAAAGCAATTTAGACAGCAGTATGAAATACAGCAGCAAAAGCAAGCCAATGCAATTTCAGTCTCTCTATACATTGATAACACAACCTAGTGCAGCACTCCATCATCTGGGAAAAGGAAAAGTAACCCAAGAACTTAAGGATGTTTCTATTGCATACCTTATACAAGGACAAGTCATTGTATCTTATACTACAACCACCCTCCTTCCAAACATCAGGGCTCAGACTACATCCAATTGTCCAAAGGCTGGCTTTGTTGAAATATTATTTTTAGATGCACAATTCAGATTCCATACTGGCTGCAATATTGCTGGCTGCAGCTCTCACAAGTGGGGAAGCTGAGGAGAAGTGTAGTGCCTGGGTTCAGTCCTTCGTAAACATTTTGTTTGCATTGTTATAAAACTAAATATAAAACAAGTCATGAGCATTTCTCACCCTGGGCTCTTAGGAATCAACACAGGAAGGCATCAACTGCCTCTACAGACAGTGTTAATACTTTATTATTAGATCATTCCATTTCTGTCATACAAAAGTCAGCCTAATTTCAGTATGTTTGGGTCAGTCCTCCTTCCTATTTTCTAGCATTTCAATGTTATCACATGTACTGCTGTTTGAAAAACACAATTTGTCCAATATCTCACCACTGCTCATCCCTCCTCATCTCAAGTTTTTGCCTTGACCAATCATGTTTTAAAACATAGCACAGTTTCTGTAGAGTTTTAAAGCATTTTCTCAATCATGGAGCAGGAATCTAGTCTTCATGGAGGTTTAACACTTTACTGATTAATAAAGGAGATGACAGCACCGAAGTGGACTGAATCATTAGTATTCCCTAAGTACAAAATGTAACATTGTGTAACCTCAAAATCCTCCTCTCAGCCTCTCATCTTTTTCTCCAGCTTCCTCTGAATGACTATTCATCTTTTGTTTACTGCAGAATCTCTCTGTAGTTTGTTAGCTGAGCCACCTAAGACAGCAAATACAGCAAACAGAGAATGACTTTGTAGCAGAGCATTAATACCATTTATCAGGTATTTGTAAATCATTCTGTAAATATTGGCTAGAAACTTTTATGACAGAGATAGTATGTGCTAGTATTTCCTAGAATCTAGGAAATAATATATCTAGTATCAACTTACAGTTAGGAGTAATGCTTTGCATTTCCTCATTTAATGAAGTCAACTGGTCTTTCTCAAGATATGAAAGTATTTTGAATGTAGTTTGAGCCCAAGGTAAGAATGTGAATGGAGTATTTATCTTAGATAACAGGGACCACAGGACATATCTATTTGTTGTTCCCATTTCCAAATCCCAAAATTATATTTTTTTATTACAATAACCTTTTACTCTTAGAATGGAGGACATTCCCGTCACTCATCTGCTTACAAATTAGACAGCACATTTCTCTTCTTCTGTATCCCTCCCCTATCATTTGTGTCATCAGCATATTTGAGTTACTTTGAAAATATTTTATTTCAATAACTGACTTCCTCCAACTATGCCCTACATGCTCAATTTCGAGATTAATCTTGAGTGGGATGTCCTCTGAATTCTAATCACTGAAATTACATTCATATCTATGCACAAACTCTGCTTCTACATTTATATCAAAGACAATCTTAGGCCCACCTGTTTTAAGGATTAATTTTGAACTGCTGTACTAGAATCTATAGATGTTTGAGTCCATATATTACTGAAGGATTTGATAGAAAGAGAGCTACAAAGGTTTAGAAACTTAAATCATCATCTGACCCATACTTGGCGTTTCATTTCCACATCAACTGTGTCTGTAATCTCTGAAGCAAACATGGATTAAAGCAGACTTGAATGAAAATTGATATTATAGTGTATATTGTCAGAGGAACTATTTCAGCAGCTCATCGGATTTTCAAGAAGTCTGATGGCATTAAAAACATCCCTTGTTTATCTTGATGTAATGTAAATAAAATTTTACCTTAGAAATTAATATTTATGGCCATTTGCCTAAATATCATAAACTTAGATCTTTTTACTGTCTTGTGCTTTGAATCAACTTCATTTATTATGCAAAAGTTAGTTTTCATTGAGGTGGTTGCTTTACATTAATCTCTAGAAAATGTAGTGTTTATCTTGCTAGGAGAACAAAGTGTCACCAGACAAGACATCCCTTGCTTCTCTTGTATTCCTACACAGGGCCGTGCAAATTTGAGTAGAGGTTGTATTTAACCTTCTGCAACTACAAGATGGAAACAACAAACTTTTTCCTGAGATTTGGCAAAAGTGAATCAAATAAGACTTCAGCCTTAGTTGCCTGAGATCTTAATATAAATGCATGGTTTTGATGGGTAATTGAACATGCAGGTATTCCTATAGTGAGCGCAGTGAAAGAGTGATTATTCTTTCCTCTTGGTGATACAGAAGCACAGTCAGAGTCTTGTTCTGTTTTCACTACCAAAACTGAATGTTGAATAAATACCTCACCTTTTAGGATTGTCCCCCTCTTTTCCACTGCTGTGGAACTTAGTGTGTTTTAACACACCCTCACCAAAGCTCTGCAGCTTAAAATGTATTGGTCTGGGTGTTTCCTTATGTACAAAGAATACTTCTGGCAGAAATATCAGAAATAAGGTATACAATAGGGATTTCTGAATCTGACTCTTGTTCCCAGATGCCTGCACAAATGGGATTATTCTTGAAGAGAACACAACCATTCACATCAACTATGTTCAACGGTTAGCAATGTAATAGCTTTTAAAATATATTTCGTAGTAAAATTCGTGAAGTAATTAAATTCTCTTCTGAGATTTTAAAATTTTTATTTCTAAAGCCTTTTATTTAAAAGGCTTATTTGGAGATTAAAAAAAAAGGTAGCATCAATTTCAAATCTACTTTTCCTCTCCTGTTGATGTGAGGTAATGATTTGCACCCACTCTTAAATCAAAGAAGATATATCTGTAGAAGTTGCCCATGATTAAAGCTCCATCATTTTACCATCCTTTTGAGACATATTTGCTGTTTGCAAGGTCTGTATATTTTTAATATTCATGCAGTGAAGCAACATATTGCCTTAATTAAAATAAGTCACATTAATTTATCAATCTCTGTTTGAAATTTGTCAAATTGTGATTAAGGTGTAGTAGAAAGATGCAGTCATAGCTACCAGGAATTCAGCAGTTGTCTCACAGTGAGAAACTCTTGACCTTACAACTCATTTACTCTTCAGCTTGGCCTGGTAATCTCCAGAAGGAAATGATGTGGAACACATGAGGATTTAGGTCAGAACCTTGTTAGAATCAGTGTGAAAGAGCAAAATATCATTAGGCTCTCAATAAATTATGACTGAAAATTATTTAAAGGTAAAATTATGCTAGGATGCAAAAGGAGCAAGCAGAAAAATAATTAAGGAAAAAGACTTTATTCCACTGAAATCACATCAAGTCTAATATACAGTGACACTATACCACTATACAAGATGCTCACCTATGTACAGAGTGATTTTCTCTGTTCTATTGTAAATACTTTTGTTTTCAAAAGCTTCCTCTTGCTATTTATGATAATGAATGTCAAGAAACAGATACACAATTCTATTATGTGTATGTAGGTTTTTCTTATTTGCTCTGCTTCTTACAGTGATAAAATCTTGTAGTAATTTATGCAAAAATATTTGGACAATAAACAGTCAGTACTGTTTAAATCAAACAATCAAGTTCTCTCTCAAAATGCCATTAAACTCCCTTCACTCCCACATTCAGATGCTGTGCTCATTCACAGCTTTCTTTACATAAGAGTACCAATACCTGCAGGCTTGTACACATATTTGAAGCAGAAAAATGCGTCCAAAAAGATTTATTCAGCCCAAAATCATAACTGACAATAGCTGAACAAACTGAGCTCTTTGGCAGGTTGCAGTTGTGTGTTTTTTTCATTCTGTAGGTTAGTACTACTCCCTATCTGAGAGTGGTTAAATGTTGTTTAGCATCACCTTAACATTATTTTCCCACTGCTTAGCTTCTGCCTTGTATCCAGACTTTAGCTAAGCTCTCCAGTTTGGAGAGTGCTATCACACACTGTCCCATCACATCTGTCTCACTGTTATTCCAAGTCTCTAACCTCGATAGTTAGTCCCTTGCCTCCCCTCCAGGTTTCCCACAACATCTCTACTAGATAAAGGCCAATTCTACTTATATTGACTGTAAATCAATAATCTAGCTATGGTTTATCTGTTCCATCTCCTACTTACTGGCTACTGATGAATAATCCTCTTCAAGATTTCAATCTTTCCTGGAGGAGTTAAGGTCTAGTAAAATATTCAACTGGAGATTATGCTTTGGTTTTTTTAATTGCATATCTAGGCCTGACAACCTGCCCATACAAAAAGACGATCTTCAGTGCACCCTTGGCTTCATTATGTTCTTGAAGACTAGAAATGTGGCTGTCCTATTCAGTACCAACAGAGAAGATAATCTCCACCAAAAAAGTTCTTTCTGCTTCCAAGACACTTCCTGACAAAAGAGGAAAGGCTGTAAAACTCTGTTATCCAAAAAGTGAATATAAGGGAACTGATCTTAAGTATTCACGTCAACACTGAAAAACCAGAAAAAGTTCTCTATAAAATGAATGGAGAAAAAGGTAAACAATACGTTGAAAAATGTTTCAATGTGATCACCAAAGTCAGGCTTGTCAGAAGACTGTGCTCTCTCAGACCATCGGGAATATGCTGTGATTCCTCTATTGCTACCAAGAGCTTAACAGGAGAGAAATTCTGAGTTAGTGAGAACAGGATCTTTGTTTCATATACATTCAGAAATTCATTTTAGGATCAGTAAGTCGATGTTATTCTTTCATGTCCATGACACACACATCCCACACTGGGATTCCAGTGAAATGCTCACACCGATGCTTATTGCACTTGGTGCAATCCTCAAAAACAATCTCACGACATCAGAATTGCCATTAAGAGATTCCTCTCCAAATTACTTGTCGTTGTACAGGAAACCACCAGATGGCGACTAGAAATGCAGATGATCATTTCCTGAGACTGAATAATGTTCTGTCTTCAGACATGGCTTGCTGGTGGCCTCAAAGGGCAGTCAACTTAGAGTCGATGAAAGGAAAGCATTTATCACCTTCTGCAGTTTACACCTGCCTGCCAGCCAAAATTTTAAGAGCTGCAAACAACTTAAGCATGCATAGATCTGTTCATAATGTCATAGTCTGCTATGGAATTTATTCTACAAGCTCTCCTCTGCCCCCAGCTTAGCAACACATACAGTCTCTGAATGTGGCAGAGATAAATCTGCTATTTCACTCAAGACATTCTAGGTCACCTATCAACTCAGTGTCTGGGAGCAAGTCATATTGTAACAGAGAAATGGTGTCCAATTGTTCTGAAAGATAAAGTATTAGTATAAAGTATTATACTGCAGAAGAAAATAAAAATAAAGGGGAAAAGGCTGAGGTTAGACGTGAGAAAGTTTTTCCACTATTATAACAATGCACATATTTATTAATCTGTCTTAGTGTTCCTTTAGTCCTAAATCTCTGTGTATCAAATGAATGAGAGTCTTCTTGTTGCCAGTGTGTCAGTTTAACTGGGTTTATGATTTTCTTTGTTACATCTGCTTCATTAATTTGCTTTAAATGACCTGAGAAACTGCTGGGAACATATTTTACTGCTAAATAATTTATGTGAACACTAATACGTGGATGTTAGTCTGCAGTTGCCTTGTCTTGTACATGTTACAGTCCACTCTTGCAGATAACAAGATTTATTAAAATTAATAAATTACAAAAATTTATTAAAATAAATTACTAATTACAAAACATCCACAGTTCTTAAGTCCTCTAGTTTGATTAGCTATGCAGCTTCAGAGGCTGGTGAACATTTGCTTGTGTTGCATTGAGTTCCCTCTGTCTTGCTCAAAAGAACGTTTATCATACTTGCATTGTGTTCATTGCATCTTTGAATATACAAACTATTGGTTAGAGGATTTTAAATTAATCTATGCTCAGCCTCTTAGGTTTATATGAATAAAATATAGCTCTGGATGGATCAGAGTATTTTGATATATTCAGGAGCTAATCTTTCATCTTTCACTTTCGAAATAAAGTGTTAAAGTGGTTTGGGTGTTTTAGTGGATGGGGCATTTTTTGTTTGTTTTGATACTTCCACGTATCCTGAACGTCTGTATCAAGGAACAAAGTAGGAATTCTTCCCAACTATCTCTTGATAAAAACGACAATGACTACTTAAAATTCAATGGAAGTAGCCAATCATCTTTTGTTAATATATTTTTTCAGTTTCAATCTGATTAATTGGATACGACCAAGAATATTCTTTCTTAATCATCTGAAGAATTTTGCTTTAAATAAAGCCATCAAAATATTAAGCTAACATGTAAAAAGAACCTGGAGAAGTTGAGGAATCCCCACAAATGAAGGAAAACTTGTCATCAAAAATGTTTAGTTTTGCAAGTTTTGCTTTGCAATTAATAGGAAGGGGACTACTACTTTGCCAAATAATTAGATTCAGTACAGTTATCATATCAAATATCAAGTACATTTATAGTACCAAACAAACCATATTTAATAGTAGAGGAATTAAACATGGATTAACTGCAGGTGTAGCTTGCAATGTATTCCTATCATCCAGAAAACTCTCTTTGCCCTTCTCTTTAACAGAGAATATCATCCAGTTGATTTAAATTTGATCTTGTTTTTTTAGTAGTCCTAGAAACTGAAGATGTGCTTCTTGATGGTGAATGGAATTTGAGTTGTCAGTTTCTTCAGCTTTTGGTCACTTTTCCAAAGAAATGTTTGGAGCTGGGCCTGGAGAGGATACCTAAAGCTGAAGGTATAGAAAGTGTTGGTCTGCTTTGGAAAGTGGCCTAAACAGGTGCATCATCTCAGGGTCATCACTGGAGTTAAAGAACGTCCAGAAAATATCATGTTATTGCTGCTAGTCCCTGCTACTCCTTTTGGTACTAGAGAATACATTCCCCACTCTTCCAGCCAAGCCCACATGAGGTCTGTAAAGATGCAAGGGAATGAAGCAATTTCCCATTTTCTTCAAGCAAGCTTGAACATCAGCTCCACCACTCTCTTCAGATCCTTACAGTGGTTGTCAGTGCCTTATAACTTCCACAGAAACAGAAGAGATGACAGATAAAAATGTAGTGTTGTTACGAGACCAGTCTAGTTCTTGCTGTTCTGCAGGTATTTACTATTGTCTCTTTATTCAGTTACCTGAATTTCATGTCCAACATTCTGTATATCATAATCTATAAAATCTATATTAGTGTATGTGGTATGTGTGTACATGATCTATTGTCCATAATGTCAAATATATATTCTATAATATATTAATACTCTGAGCTTTGTCTTATCCAAAAATACTCATTTACCTGCCCCTCATGACCAAATTATGGCTTTAGTGCAATTTTTTTTTCTAATTTTTATAGATCACGTGCAATGACCATGCCCATTACAGTTAATTCGATTTGAGCTCTTTAAGCACTGGTACAAAACTATGTATACCACAGTCTGTGATACAAAATATTGCTTCATAAATGCAGTGGAAATGTACTAAGAAATACTAACAAATAAAAGAAATTTAAAAAATAGAAATATTCTTTAGGGCTCTTGTTGATAAGTCTTTAATGTGTACATGTTCTGCCAGTAAGATTTCACTTACTGTAGGTTTCATTTCATAAATAAAGTAGAAAGCATGCATTAAAGTAATTTTTATACTCCACCTATTTCCTTCAAAACCAGAGCATATTCCAACCACCCTGGTTTTTGTATATCTACTAAATGAGACTTGAGAGCAACAAAACAAGAAGCATTTGAAATAAAGTTTGGACGTGCTTTTCTTAAACTGCTCATTAAAAAGTCCCAAAAAACCTATCAAAAATTATGTGTGATGCTTTGCAGGACTATTAGTCAGTCACTCAAATTTTGGCTGAACTAGCTCAGAAAGCTTTTTTGCATTTTTGTTAATATATGAGATGTAAAACAGCTGTGAGAACAAATATAAACTTCTGGAAACAGCCCTCTTCCCCTAACACATTATTCTGGGGAAAAAGCCATCATCTGCTCCAACGTATAATGCTGAGTGGACTAGGCCATCTCCTTTCTTTGTAACGTTAGATCAGATAAAGCCCAATGAATTTAAATGAAAACACCTCCGTTAATGATGGAATCAAACTACTTAATCAAACAGCAAACTATTTTAATATTGAAACTTACCCTTATGCTGACTTTTGAGATGGGAAAACCAAAATGAGGACATGATAAGGAGAGAATGTATTAATTCAGTGGTATTCTTTTGAGTCTGTATTTCACAGAGCAGGGCAACTCAGAAGATGGTCATTTCAAAGCTACACATTCACAATTCTTGTCCTTTACTCTATGTCATAAATTTCAGGATCTAATAAATTTTAGGAGGCATCGATACTTGGTGTGATACAAGCAAAATATTTTAATACCCATCTCAGCCAAAATCACCACAAAACTAAAGAAGATGTATTATGAAATTAGTGTAACTAAATGAAAAGTTTGTTTAAAAAATATGGAAAAAGAGGATTTTGCTATGGATCCTACTTGTTCAATCAATTTTTAACCATAATGATAACTGTAAGCACATTTTTTCACCTCCAATTGTTGGCTATTTTCTGTTGTAAATTTCCATGTTTACTTGCACAATTTATAGGAAAATTTTCTGTGTGAGAGAAAGTGTAGTCTCACTACTACAGTGAGGCAAAGACAAGAGTTTCATTCCATAAACTTACTGTTTCCCCAGAAAGTCTTGCATCTACATTTTCTCTGTAATGTGACAGGCTGTTCCTCATAAAAAATGATTGAAGCATCAGACTCAAGAGGATTTCATACAATTTTCAGTGAGGCAGGTTTCCTTTTATACTCGATTTATGAGCTTCATTCCACTTTGACACCAAGACAGTCAAGATGTCTGGTTGCTAAATCTGAAATCTCTGAATGTGCAATTGGAAAGTCCCAAATCCAGACTGTATGGGGCAAGTCTACGAATGCCCACTACTGTGGCTTCCAAAGTGTTTTGAGGTAAGGACATTTTCTCTTTATTTTAATAACAGCAATAATAGAGCTGTAGATGGGATGCCCAGAGAAGCTGTGAAATCTCTGTCTTTGCAGATTCTGAAAACGTGACAGTACCAGTTGGCCTTGTTTTGTTCAGGGGTCACTAAGTTACAGCTCTCTGCAGGTGACAAAGTTTATTGTTCAACCTAGATCTCCCTATGATTGAACAGCAGAAAGCCAAGAGACTGAGTAGTCACATTAGAATGGTAGCTGAGGGTTGGTCTGGACATTCAGCTATGGAGGGACAGTGGGAGATTATGCTGTCCTCTCTTTCCATCAAACAACCCCACAGACACGTCTAGCTCTCAGTTCCTGAGTCATTCATTCACTATCAGAACCTCTGATTTCTCAGATCTCAGAGAACAATCCTTTCTTACTTGCTCTCACCTGCTGTACTCCTACTCTATAACCCCTTTCATTCTTCTGTCCCAGCCTACTAACCTTTCCATTAACCATGAAAATGAAGCAGTGTAACCCATTATGGTCCTCTACATCGATATCGCCCTAGAAGAAATAACAAATCTTTGAACCCTGCATCCTAAATCCTTCCATTTAAAGCACACATCATCAAATTGGACATCCCACTGCCAAATATTCCCTTGCCTCTCTAGACAGAAGTATCCCATTCCTCCCTTGCTATAATAATCCAAATATGTCCTGTTGTTGTAAAAGCCAAAACCTTCATGACAGCAGCAGCCACTAAGACAGAAGTTTGTTTGCATAATATGTCTATTTCTGGCTGCACACTTTTCTCTAACTGGTAAAATGCAAAACTTGGGTATCAATACTTTGATTGTACATACAGAGCTTTGTAATTTTCTTTGATTTTGTCCTGGTTCCTGCTTGCAGTGTAATTTATTCCCACTTGAAAGGGTAGCAATGGACAGAAGTCTGTGCTCTTCATAAGCCTCTTGACAGCATCTCAGACCTCAGCTCCCAGAAGGCAGCACACCTCTCATGACCCCCTGTCAGACCTGCAGATGGGCTCCTGAGTGCCCCTTGGCAGAGAATCTCCCCCTCATTGTTTCTCTTTGCTGTGTATACATCTGAAATACCTGTAAGGTAAGAAGCATTTTTGTCCCCATTTCTGAGCAGAGAATTGAAGCGCTGGAAGATTAAGTGAATTGCCCAAAGTGATACAGGTAGTAAGGAATAAATCCTAGTCTGACACCAACTCAGTGCTTTAGTAATCCTCTCAGTTACAGTTGCTGTAAGAAAATAAGCCTGATCCCTTGTAAATATTGCCTAGACCTCCAGATGTGTAATCCTGCTTGAATGTATAATATCTTTTTCATTGTCTGGAGAATGGAAAGCCAGCTAACTACATCAAGATATCATTATAACACTTAAAGAGAGCCCATGACCACATTGGATGGTACTCACACTCTGCAGTTGCTGCCCTGTACAGCCACAGTAAAGCCAGGTCAGAATCTGCAGAGATGTAAAGATATAGATTCTTCTTCTATGAAAATGTTAAAGAATGGCTTTGAAATCTAGTGCACATATAAAAGACTGTATTTGTACATATACTAAATACAGTATTTGGGGGTTTAAAATATTTTGAAACAACTACTTATTACACCTTAAAAAGCCTTCATGAGCTAAAGGTAAAAGCCTACACATTTGTCTGAAGTTCTAGCAGGTCATGGATAAGAGAGAAAAGCAAAGAATAATAAATTTCACATAACTAAAATGTAGCTATGATTTCATGGGACTGGTTAGTTATTGCCAAAATATGTTAACGTGAACCTCTGGTGTTCAATTTTGAGGTATGTGAATACGCAGAGAATGCCCAAATTTTGCTCAGGCTATGACAGCAGAGACCACAGAAACACTAATGAAGGTGAAACCAACAGAAGGAGAATTTTTAAAGCACATCCACAACAACAACAACAAACCACACAGACAAAACAAGATTCAGTTAATACGGTATATTCACTCATTTTGAGAATAGTGACAAAAGGGAAAAGTATCACAAATTTGAAAAGACTTTAAAGGTTTTTTTCGTTTGATGTTTATAAGTGATGTTCAATGGTAATGTTAGTTATTTGATCTCTAAGCTTTGCTAAATGGTTCACTTTTGGCCAACCAGAATAAATCTCCAGTGGTTCAGAAAGGTTAACTATACAATATACTTTGACAGCATATTTTGCCACATATTAATAAAACCTCACTGTTTGCTTTCTCTTCTACCAAGTATTTTCATTTTGATTCCCAAAGGCTTCTGCTGTTTCTTTGTTGTTCCTTTACTCTCTGATATACTCTGGAACTCTTCCCCAGTCTTGAGAGGGGTTATTACAGCCACTGTTTCGCCCCCTAACACAGGAGGAACACCATGTCAATGAATCTGTTCATGTCCTTCCTCCACAATTTATTAATTCAAATAAAATAGTAGAAAGTCACACAGCACAAAAACTCTTCTCATGATAAATGTGGGTTGCAAGGGTCTTGATGTCTTGCATTCCATACTTTTTTCCTGCTGTTAGACTCAATCTCTGCATGCATTCTGTCCCATAACTCACCACCACCACTGAAAATTCAGTTCTTTATGTGTCCTTATTACCAATACTCCCTTCTCACATCTTCTCACCACAAGCAGCTCCTTCACAACCAACCCCACCTCATTATGAGCACAAACCAATAAACCTTAAAGACTCAGGTGTGATTTTGTCTGCTCCAGAGGGGTCCATCAACCCTCTCAAACTGCTTGTAGAGAATGAAAACAGAACAGACATATGAAAAGAGGAAACTAGGGGTGAAGAAAAGGCAAACCAAGGCAAATTTAAGGCTAAAATAAACAGTAGAAATACCGGGTTTTGAATGCCATGTACCAAAACAGACTAACTTGAAATATGCTAAGGTTAACTGTAACCATGGAAAATACTAAATTTACTAGCAACTGAAATTTATCCGAAAGTTGTCTGGAAACTATTTTATGATTCACTTCTTCACCAGTCATGAAGAGGTGTGTAATATCTACCTTTCTTCACAAAGAATTTAAGAACCCCTTTAAGATTTTCTCATGAAATCAAACCTTTGGAATAATAGAAATCTCTACCTGGGACTGTGTTACAGCAGAGAACCCAAGTGCTAGAAATATTTTGGATGAATAGAGAGGAAAGGGAATGGAAGGATGCAAGGATGCTCTGATGGAACCAGCTGTTTAATGAAAAATAATGCAGGTTACCAGCAATAGCATATTAACCATCCTTCTTGAAAGCCTCACTAAAAGTGTCTCCAGTCCAAAATTAAGATGTTAAATGCTGGTTTTTTTCCAAATCAATATAATCTGCAAAGTTAGAAAATACTCATTTTTGTGTAACAGAAAATTCCAAAAGATCCTAGCACTCTGTGTGATAAGGTATTAGAATGGACAGGTGACTTCCCAGGTTTCAGTGCAGCAGACACAACTCTTCTTTTGGGCTAATCCACTCAGTAGCATTTTCCTGGGGATGATGACCATGAAAGGTGCTTGGCCTGGTCACAGGAGATCAGTCCTGGCTTGCTGACACTGCACATCCCTTTGCCCTATCTCCTCACAGCCAGGAATGTAACTACAAAAGCAGGTACTTTTGTGATTTTGCTTTTTTTCTTCCTCTTCTTCTTTTGTTTCCACTGAGTGGAAGTCTATGGTGCCCCTTCCCACTGCCTGTCAGGCAGGCTTTAGCAAGGCACCACGGGGAAAAAGCTGGCAGAGAGAGAGAAAATGTAGCTACCCTGTCCCAAAGAGTTCCCTATAAAAAAAAATCTGAAAAGCTACCACCATTTATTCCCTTAAATCTCTATGATATGTAGTTCTACAGCACTGGGAATATTAACATATTTTTGAAGGCAATGCAAAGTGATGCCTGGACATTGAAGAAGCTACATATATTTATACAAAATAAAATATGATATAGAAACACTATATCTATTTGCATATAATTACACATGCTTTAGCATACTGCTGTCCCTGTAGGTTTGTGAATCTGCCACCTCCCAAATTAGAAGTGTTCTGAGGAAAAAGGTGGCATCATATCTTTATACAGTGCCTGCACCAGCATCAGTTTTTTAACTGTACAAATATTTCCAATAGGTTTTGAATATTAAGCTTTTCCCCAAAAGGAAAATATCAATATGTCTCGAAAAATTTGGGGCAGGAAATCATTATTTGAAAACAAGTTGGCATTATGCTTTTGATCGCAAATTTCTCTTCTGATATGCAGCTGAGAAGCAATGATCTTGAGTTTGGTTTAAAGGAAGAGTAGAATTGTTTTGCAATTGGTAATAGAAAATTTTTAGAATCAAGGAATTAAGAATTTAGAGGAAATTATTTATATTTCTGAGAGAAGTGACTGTAAAATAACAAACAAAACACTCTTCTTTCATCTGCTTCCTTTCACCTGCTGTAGGGAGAAACAAGACCAAGAAAATAACAGCAGAACAGCGGGAATTTTCTCTACGTATAAAGGATTTGTTATCAACAGCTATAGCTTGAAAGCAACAGGTTGAAAATTTTCCAACAGCCATTATTCTGGGAGAAAATTCTATTTCCACTAAAGTGAAATTTTTGAAATGAACGCAGCAGGAATTTTGCATTGGAAAGAGTCTGGATTTTTCACCCACAACAAAAGAAAAGAGAGCTCGCCCAGAGTACTCATAGCTCAGTAGTAGTGCGTATGTCACCTGCATAAATGGGTCCTTAGTTTAAGGTCCATTTTACTCAACTCAGAAAAGGACATTTTTACATCCCAACTGAGTATCCTGACTGTGGAAATGGGATCAGAACAGTGATATGCTTTATAAATGATCCTGTGGGCCAGATACTTATAGACTGACCCAGTGGTAGCTGCATTCCTTTGTGGAGCAAGAAAAAAAGAACCAGGGCCCCCCTATGACAACTATTAAATTATTTATCTGACATAAACCAGTTCCACTAAGACAGCTTGAAAAAGGACACTCTGCCAGCTACCATACATATCTAGTCAGCAGGAAAGAACCTGCTCATCTTGTTCCATCTATAAGCATATAGTAAAGAAAGGAAAACATGGTAATGGACAGGTTTTTGTTCTAGGATTCTGCTTTGATCACTATAAAGGCTAGAAAAGTTCATATGGGAAATAAGTGGGAAGGTCGTAGCTAGGGAACTCTCATTGTTCGGGGAACTCTCATGGCCAAGTCTGTCAGGAGGGCTTATTAGGTGGTTACAGTAATTTCTTTGGGCTTTGTAAGTTTAGAATTTATGAAGATGACACAATAGAAGAAGGCAAGTCATCAGCAAAGTACAATGAAGTAGTTGTGAGTGATCTACTGAGTTGGTTGCATGGTTAGGCCATTTGTTCTGAACAAGATACATACCAAACATTCAGACAGTGGCCACAGTCCCTCCAGATTTGAGAATAAACATCTACCCTGAACAACCATATGGGATTTTGGACAGAAAAGGATCTTGTGGGCTTCTCCACAAATCCAAAATAGCAAACAGAAATCCATTCTTTTCCTCCAAGGCTGTTTCTTATTTAGGCAGCCAGAGCTGCAATATAAAATTCTACTCTTCTATGTAAATTTTTTTTGAACTTGAACATTATTCTTAAATTGAAATGCTGTTAAGTCACCAGTATTTCAACTATATTTCAACTATAGCAGAAAGCAACAGCAGAGAGCACGAAATTCTTGCTCTAGATATCTACCATCTAGCCTGTCCAAAGCAGACTGTCTGAACTCCATTATATTCTTGGGGAGATAATCAATATAGTTAATGGAGTTTAAAGAACAATTCATGTGATTAAATTTAGGACAAGATGAACTGCTCTCTAGATGCCATTGACTATATTGGCTATATCTTCATTGACTCTAATGGGGCTTATACAATTAATTCAAATATGGCCAGATGCATTACATGTAACCAAGGCAAGATGAATCTCAACTAGACCCTTTCCATTATGTGGATAATGGAAATACTCACAGCTACATTAGACAGTGTACATGGTATGGCTGCACAAGGTGTTTTTTTGTTTAAATCTGTTTGTTTCATCTGAAATTGAACTGAAGGCCGCCCTCAGACTTTACCTTGGCTAAGAAGTTGAGAGCAAGCAGGTATATTGCTAATAGCACTGTTCCCTGTGTGCCATGCTGTAAAAGAACTGCTGTATCTTAGCAATGCTACACTAGCTGACCATCTAGGTTTGAGAAGATTACTGCCTTTGAAGTGTGTGTGAATACGAATAAATATGCATCCCTAGAAATCAAACTGTATCCTTGTCTGCTTATAGCAATATGCCCAATTCAGTAACACAAGGCATAACTAGATTTCAGGGTTGAAATTTTCAAACATTTGACTATTCTAAACTATACTGATTGGAAATGAGAATTTTAGATCCTCAGTATTCTATTATTATTTGCCTTAGATTATAAAATATGTTTAGTTATGTGTGACATAATGCAATTATTTTAACATAAATTCTAATCCAAATAGATGAGTACAAGAATCTAAATATTAAAAAAAACCCAGAAATAAAAACATTGTGGATCTTTTAAAAATACCTACATGCCAAAATCTTTTAAAGAATGCTAGAAGGTGAAAAGTTTCCTGTAATAACTGTTCTCATAAAGTATATGCAAATGTTCACTATAATGAATAAAATATTATTAAATTCTTTTGTACCCTGAATCCATGTTTGGCGCGACCTTATCTCATTAAGAACTTGATGCTGAAATAATATCTGCCAGATGGCATTATAATTCTGGGTCCAAGAAGCATGGGCTAATTCCCTTAGGTGAAATGTTTTCAGCCAGGACATATCAGAAGTGGTCTCCTGCTACCTTTAAAATTTGTTTAACAGAGACCAGAAGCTTGTCTAAAAATACAGTCATACAGTTCAGTCTAATTCCAATACTTTACCTGATAGGAACACAATTTCAAATGACCAGCTGGAATGTTCCATTTTATTTTGTGTTGTTGATTCTGGCAGGTAGAAAAATCTGTGAGTTTTTCTCAAAAAAATTGTTGTTTCAATCCAAAACTGCTGTTTTCTACAGAATTATAGGGAACGTGGATCTTTTAGATAGCATATCACAATAAAAATTTGGTTTCATTACTGACAATAATTCTGTAAGTTCCTTATTTTCAAAAATTCTGTTCCTCTCTGGACATAGATTATTTACTGGTAAAAGTAAGCAAAATGACATATTTTTCTCCAAAAACACAGGAAAACCTTCAGTTCCTGTTTGAGATGGCAGCAAGGAGATGCTTTGTAGTTTTACAGTTGAATATACGGAACTCGCGTGTGCAGACCATAACATATGTCAGTTTGAAAAGGATTTATTTATTCTGACCATGTAGTTATAAACAAGAAAAACTGCTGTAGGTCAGTATGCAAACTAGAAGCAAAGGGATAAAGAAACTCCATTTGCCCTTTCAAAACCAGAGGGAAGTAAAAAAGGTACAACCATCTATTAAGAATTACATGATACAAAATTACAGACCTCATCAGTTTCACCTTTATTTGAGTCATGATGCAGAATTGTCATGGCTTAGGAATGGTATTCCCCAACTTAGTACTCTCAATACAAAGAAAACCACAAACCCTCTCCCCCTCTGGTGGGAGACACAAGGCAGAAATCACAAGTTGAGGTAAGAATGACTGACTGGAAAAAGCGATGAGAGAAGAAAATGAACAGTGGCAACAACAATACTAATAACAGAAAGTGTACAAAAGAGGGTGATTTACACAAAAGATGCTCGCTCAGCCTGACCCAAGGCAGTTTGACCCCAAGTCAAAGAACAATGACTAAAGGGTTCCCCATCAGAAGCAGGCTCCCTTATTTCTGTCATCAGGGGTGTTGTGTTTGCTGTGGAACAACAAACCCAGAGGTGCCCACAGCTACAAGACCCTGCCCACTCACAGCTATGCAAAAAAAATTGACCCTGCCCTGGCGAAACCCAGAATAGGAACCACAGAGGTGCCAGGTGGATTACTTAGAGTACCCTGAGTAGTGAAATTATGGGAAGAAGTAAATTAAAAATAAAAATGAAATAAAAACAAAGGCAGAAATGTAATTTTAAAAGTCCAGGTGAAAAAAAAGCTGCCAAAACGTTGTGTGTGAGCAACAATGGCCTTCACTCAAAACCTGGGCTTTTAAACAGTATTGGGCTGTTTACCAGGAAGCATTCATTTTGACCCAGCAAAATTATGTTGTTTGTCAGTCAGAGGGTTCTCAGGCAGAATGATAACGCTCAGAAAAGAGCTTCACAGATCTGCTTTAAATACCAGAGAAACCCTGTAACTCAATGTGGACTGAAATCACCACAAACTGAATTTATCTACTAAATCTACTACTATGCAAACACTGCTACACTGATACTGAATATCAGTGGACCTGTACAGGATCAAAAACTAAACACCAAAAGTCCATTCAGGTCTTCTAAAGAATTACAGCCTACATTATCATGGTCAGGAATTAGGAGCTGTCCAACCATAGTCATTGACTATAAAGACACATCAGTATCTTGTGTATTGTGACTCCACTAGGTAAAACTATGCTACAGACATGTATGACCATGCAATACAACATATGACCTCAACATCTCCATAATAGTAAGAGATTTGCAGAAGTGCCTTATTTTCTCCTTTTTCTTCTTTGTAGTTGTGTGTGTTTAATAGCATTACGCTGATTTTCAGTTTCATTCTTCATACTTTGGGAGGAACACAAAGTAACCAGAACTGATAGTCAGCAAACAGTAGGGAAAGGTTTTCAAAGCAGGAGAAACAGAGAAGATATTTTTGATCATGTTTTTGACCTGTCCCAGTGACCCTGTGGAGCACAGCACAAAACTCCATGAAAGGAAATACTTGTTTAAAAATGTCTCTGAATCCCAGGATGTTGTAGTGGAGATTGTAGGCTGGTATTTTCCTACAAGTCTCTTAGCAGTGTTAACTCTAGTCAGGATGCAGAGTCTATTCTTAGCTGTGTTTTACACTGACCTTAACCAGTATACTCATTTTAGTGCCTCACAGATCTTACCTACCAAAATTTAATTTTCAGCATGGTCACACAGCATTTGGTCAGCTTAGCACGTGGACGTACTTAGTTTGATGATGTTTCTTTAACATTAGCTACATTACTAAAAAGTGCTGTGCATTTCCAAATGTTAAGTTTCCACAGTTGTAAACACCAAAATAATCGATTCCATGTGCAGAATTGCAGATTGAATAGTGGTATTAAATCACATTAATCCTTCTGCTTTGATGTACACCTTCTTTATCCAGCAACAACAATCACCCTAGCAGGGAAGACAGTAATAGCAGATCTCCTGACACTCAGAGGGTTCAGCCACAATCTATGAGGTTTAGCAGAGATCAACCTTTAAATCTCTGAAGCCAAATTAGAACACAAGACAAACTAGTTTTGTTTTATCACTCAGCTTCCTGAGTTTTTCTCAGTTTCCTTTACAGCACTTATAGACTCAGTCTTCCTGTGCCTAAAACCTTTCAATTCCATAATCCTCCCTCCAGCTGTATGCTCTGTAACCTCTGAATGCAAATCAAGGGACCCCAGCTGGTGATTCTAGCTGGCTGCTAAACAGTCTTATCATGCTCCTGTTAAAGTCCCCATGTGTTACATGGAAAATGCTCCCTAATTCACTCACAGCTACCTTACACTTTAGAAAAGATCTTGGTGCCAAGCATTTGCACCAAACCACTTCAGACTTGTATATTTTGGCAGAGATTGAATACATAAATGACAATTATATACATGGAGAAGAACAAAACCACAGAACTTTGGATCTGATTCATACCAATTTGTCTGATAGGCTAGAGAACACCTTCATATCTGCCCCTCACTCCTGACCTTGTATATGACCATAGCCCAGCTATAAATTAGAAAGTCATTTTGTATTTTATGGGAAAAAATTCAGATTTGCTTCATTTTCACCAATCAAATATAAATCCTCCACAATATCAGTTAATAAAGAAAGAGAACTTAGTAGAAACATTCAACAGCTCAGAAGACAACTAATGGAATTTATCTATTGTGTAAGTCAAACATTTTCTATAAGAAAATTCTGCATTCTGTTAACTTTGTTTCTCTCCCCTTTCTTGCATTTACTTGAGTCCCATCCCCAGGGCAACAAAAAAGCTGATGAACATCAGCAATCTGAGTCCACACAGGTCATTTTGGAATAACTCTCAGAAGACTAGGAAAAAGCAGATCCTAAGATTGGCCGTGGCCAAGGGAATTGACACAGATCCCTACTTGCCAGAGGTGATTTTTCCAGTCTGAGTTTTCTGCTGCAAATGCTAATGCTTTGCTCAGCTGTTTGTTAGAGTCAAAACTTAGCAAGTTCTTTGCAGATCCTGCAAAATATTTTGGGCTTATCTGGATGGCGCTGTAGGATCTCTACAGAATGGATCTCCAGATATGACTGATGACTGGTCCCATGCAGTGTCAGAATGAAAGTGCAAAAACTACAGCTGAATATAGATTTCATGATTGATTTGTTGGTTTGTTGGTTGGTTCGAGGTTTTTTCTTCCATATTCTATAAGATCTAAGACATTGCTTCTCTCATTGAGATAAGAGATAGCTGAGCCATTTTCACTCCAATATGAACAATTAAGCAGATAGATATTCCTCCCCAGAAGGAGGAAATATGTCGTTTTCTTGAAGGTTAGAGGAGGTCAGTTTTATGCCTTCACCATGTATAATACAAGAGAGGGTTTCATGGATATTTGACCACCTAAAAATTTATGACAAAAGCATCCATAATCTTTATAAACAAGTTCATTTTGGAAATGATGACACTGTCTGTTGGGAGGTCTAGCTTGCAGGCAGGCTACTGGTCCCCATTTTGAGGAAAGGAGATGATGCTACTCAGGGTTCTTTTGGTCTCTTGCCCCTGAATGATGGTTTCCAAATGAAGCTCCACCATGTAGAACAGGAATATAAATCAACATAGTTCTTATAGGGTGTCAAGAGCATGTTTTGTTTGGGGGTGGTTTTCTGACCTGTTCCAGTGGGGAAAAGAGAGAACATCCCTGTCCTGTTGATCTTTATGGAAGTTCACCAAGTTTCTTATTCTCAGCCATTCTGCAGTCATGCCTCTCCAGCTGTCCTGGAGGACACAGCAGTTACTTCCCATGAACATAAATGTCTTCAGAACTACCCTAAACTGAGTCATCAAAGGACTCAAAAGCTATAAAAGAGAATTGATAGGCAAAGGGACCACAGACACACATTTACACAATTCACACACAAGATGTAAAGTATGAACACCTGAATCTTATTCTCTGACTGGATCAGACTGAAATACATTAATATAAAATGTGTGGGGACATTTATTTAGTAACTAGCAAGCAGAATATTTTGATCTGGCTCATGCAGTCATTAGGACACACTAACTGTACAGGCTGACATTCCCACAGGCAGCAAGAAAAGAGCTACAATTGCCAACAGCTTACATACATATGTCTTTTTGCATAGATGCATTACCTCGTTTGTTGGAGGACTAAAAGGATGTGGAAGTAAAAGAGTGCATATATTTCACAAGATTAAAGCAATGTATCCAAGTTCAACAACTATCTGCTTCTGATTTTTAAAAAAATATTATCTTGATGTTTTCCTCTGTCACCAAACAGCTCTTTATCTTTGCTTTTCTTCCACTGCTTACAAAACAAAACATTTCTTTTCTTACAGAGTTAAAGAAACAAGAATCTCACTGGTTTTAACCAGGGGAAAGGATGCACAAGTTATTGTATACTTGAAATTCCCAGGGAGAATTTTAGAAGAAACAAGGAAAGGGTTAATTTCTCTGTGTTGTCAGCAGGCTTCCTTCACCCCACAGTGAAAATTCCAGAACAGAACAGTAAGACCCAAATAACAAGGCAAATCATAATAATGATAGCAAATAAATAACAGTGTTAAGACATATTCCAGTCATCTCTTCTGCCTTTTATTTTGCCAGAGGCCGTTTATATTTTTCTATTAAAATAAAACAAATAAAAAGCAGCAACATTTTTTATCAGCCTTGAAAATATTATTTTAAAACTGGATCCCTCTCAGCAATTTTATTAAAATAAAGTTGGATGTCTTCTACTTTTAAAAGTGGAAATGATTCTGTGCTTTTAATTTCTTTCTGAAGTAACGAATTACACAGCACCAGAATGTTGCTTACCATTACTGGTTCTGGCCTTAGGGAATGTTACTTTATTACCTTTCCAAACCATACTTCAGAGGAATTAATTAATTGATGCTCTTAGCAGCCTCATCCTGACAAAAACATATGATACTCAAATGTTAAACATGGAAGCTAAGATGAAACTGTCAGGAGAAGGCTGAAAGTGGTTATTAATATGGGTTTTGATAAATATCTTCTCAGGCTCACACTGTGCCTCGTCTACTTTCATCTTAGAAAGTAGTTAATCTGATTGATGAAGATCCTGTTTCAGATTGTCTCCATGCTGAGTTTAATAACTGCTTCTTTTTTTTTCCCCCCTCAATATAAGAAGTCCCTTATTGCAAGGCAAAATAGCTTTACACTGGCATGTTTTGCAATCATGTAAGAAGCCTAACAGTGAAACCCTTGGGTTTTTTTCACATTCCATGCTTGAACAGTGTTGCTTAATTACCACAGCATTCCATATATGACAGTCCACACCCTCCTCCCTGAGTGCTTTGCAAAGCAGACTCTGATAAGAAAATTGTCATATGCTGCTAATGTTAAGCCCTTAGGCTTAAAAGAGTAAGCTCACCATGACATCCTATCAGGCCTCCAGCACAAAGGGGCAACACAGCACGCCAGTTTCGTGTCATTACTAACATTCCAGTGTTAAAAACGAGCAAGCGGGGGGTTTTGTTATTATTTAAATTATTCTGTGTTAAACATATAGTCACAGTTATGGTTGCCAAGTTGGATAGAAAAGTGTGCAGATTAACATCCGCAGTCGCGTTACCAGACAGAAACAAAACTTCAAAAAACACAGTACATATTTTAGCACAGAACTTCAAATATTTTCCAAGCAACTAATTCTACAGATAAACTTGGATGACATTGAGGGCTAGTGCAATACTGAGGAACAGGTTGTATCTACAATCTAGCCGAGACTCTACAGCCCTTTAGGGAATTGTCTGGGAAATGCTATTTTGTGTGAAAATACTGACTCATCAGAAAATATAATTTAGAAAGGTTTCATTTCTGCTGCCTTTTGTTCCAAAAATTATGTAACATAACGCTCTTTTTTGTGTATATTTTTATATGAAAGAGCTCTTTATTTCAGATTTAAGTTGCTTTTCCTAATTAAAAGCATGAAGGGAAAATATATCTAAGTAAATGTAAAAAACTGTTCCAATTCACTGAAACTGCGTTTTTATACTGGTACCATGCAAATATTTCTGAAAGGGCAGCAAAAATGTTTTCCTTCTGTAAAGAATTACAGTAAATTAGGGCAGAGTTCCCTGAAGTCTTCTCTTAACAAGGTAGGGAAACTCATTTTTGTGCCTGCAACACCAAGGGGTCTATCAGGAGCACAGTGCTCCTTGTTCCAGCAGCTGGGGCCTTAGCAGACCCCTGAGGAAATAGAGAATTTGTGAATCTGTGTAGAGTGAAGGGAAAAACACCTAAAGGGCCAGGCTGGGCTCTCCTTGCAGTAGTGGTAAGGAACAGGCAAGGTGAGGATTGAAACTGGACATCCATTTGCTGCCTTTCCCCACATACCCAAACCCTTTACTGGTGGGACTGGTGGTACTGCAGAATGTGGTTTTCCGGGGCCTAAACACCAATAAAGGGAATAGGAAAGACAGGCAACATCTACTGTTTGTCAGTTCCCACCGGTGAACTAGGGCTGTTCCTTCCTTCCCCAACCAGGGAAGGATGCAGTAATTTACAGTGAGGGAAGATGCACCACACACTCTGTGTCATACCAGAGGCAATCTGTGTTTGCTGCCAGTCAAAATTCTGATGATATCTCTGTCTCTTTGGAAATGGAGGAAAAGCTTCTCACATACCCCGACCCCAACAGAGCGTCAAAAGATAGCACTACCTGTATGCTTTCTCAAAAAATGAGGAGTGGAGGGAAGGGGAGGGGAAAAGAAAAAGACTCACTTTCCTGAAAGTTAATGTCATGATAGACATATACTGCAACATGGTTAAATGGTACTTTTATCAATGTCATTGCATCAGATTATGCTGCTCATAACAATTTTAAACATCACACAAGTGCCTTGGGTGCTGCATCATTTCAGATGTATTTTCCCAGAGGAACAGCGCACTGAGCCAACTCCCAGCAAATTTAGAACACAAACTTTGCAGGGGAGACTGGAAATGCTCAGGCTGACTATCTTTATAGGAGCAGCTGGTGGATTCACACTCCAAATTAGTGTGGCTTGTATTGTTTTGTTTTGTGATAAGTTACAAACACTGCAAGAAAGAGAAATCAACTGATCCCAAGGGCCAAACAGAGACTATTTCTTATCAAAATGGAAATAAAATCAGTCAATTTTAAAAAAGGAAAAATGTTTAAAAATTAGTATTTTTATAATGATGCTGACTCATATTTTCTCTTTCACTCTGACTTTTTATGGTTTCACAATGGAAGGGAGTACAATAAGAAACTGTATATCTGCCACTGGGAATTATCTTTTCATGGGTGTCCCAGTTGGAGAAAAGTAGATGTGGATTTTGTCATTTCAGGCATCATCACTCATTCCCTTTGCAGGACTGATAGACACATTGTGTATCAATAGAGCAGCAGGAGGACTGAAATGAGACAGTCTCATTCATCCATGATTGTAAAGATGAATTGTTAAGTAAACAACTTTTCAATCCCAAAAGGATACCCCAAAAACTTCCACAACTGATTACATTGTCAGAACTTTGCTCCCCAAACTCTTCAGCCTATTCTTGTCAACTACAAAAACTATTTTTTTTCAGAAGGGTATTTATAATCTTCACATAGTAAATATATCCCGCTTGTTTGAGGTCTCCTCAGACATGCTGTAGTTGAGTGTCTCATTTTTACGGATTCTTGAAAAACAGGAGCAACTTAACTCTCTGTTTGGTGGGAGTTTCATATAATCAAAAAGAGAGATATGATTTCCTCTGCTGAAAAGCAGGACTGTGAGTACTGTGAGTAATGAAGGGCATGAAAATAAATGAGGTTTCTTGTTAAGAGAGAGGCAGAAATCAGGGCCAGGTAAGACAGGAAAGGGGAAAAAAACTTTTTGGTGAGAACAAAATTCTTAGTGGATGGAGATAATAAAAAAATTCTTTGGTAGAGCAAACCCAGGAAAAGCTAGTAATATGAGATATTTTGCATGTAAAATTTAATATTTTTATCCTTCATGAGTATAGAAGGTTTTTGTGGTTTCATTGAAATTTTCCTTCCAGTTATGAACATTGTCTTTCATGTGTGGCTGAGGAGGGGAGAGGGGAAGTGGCAGAGGACTACTGATTCTGCTCATGATGTTTCATAGTAAAGAAATTAGTACAACTATCTTCTCTTTCTCTCCATTAGTTACTGGTATTCTTCTGTCTCTTCCTATAGCATTAAAGGATATGTAGCAGAAGAAAGCTCAGTGGAGGAGCTCTTAAAATTTTCTATACATCCATATCACCAGTCGACTAGGTCTTCCTGTTCCATCCACTTACTCCTGATTTGTTTTGTGTATAACTCACTAGTTTTCCTCCCATACCAAGGCTGGTGAGTATAATTGAGCCTGGGAAAATCATACAATGTGACTTAACTCTTCATCTTGTAATATAGTCTTTGTCTGTCAGGCCAGTGCTGAAAGGACAAATTTGCATCCAGTTCTGGGCCCTCCATTTAGGAAGGATGTTGAGATACTCAAAGGTGTCCAGAGAAGGGCAACAAGGCTGGTGTCCAGACAAACAAGGGTCTAGAATATAAGCCCTGCAAGGAGGGGATGAGGGAGCTGGGGGTGTTTAGCCTGAGACAGGAGAAGGATCAGGGGAGATCATATCACTCCACAGCTGCCTGAAAGGAGGGTTTATAGCCAGGTGAGGGTTGGTCTCTTCTCCCAGCCATCCACTGACAGGACAAAAGGACACAGTCTTAAGCTGCACGAGGAGAAGTTTAGGCCATTCTTCACAGAAAGAGTGATTGGGCAGTGGGATGGGTTGCCCAGGAAGGTGGTGGAGTCACTGTCCCTGGAGGTAGTTACAAAAAGACTAGATATGGCACTTAATGCCGTGGTCTAGTTGACAAGGTGGTGTTTTCTATAGGTTGGACGTGATGATCTCAAAGAAATTTTCCAAAATAATTAATTCTGTGATTCCGTGATTTCTTTGTAAATGAGCACATTCTATTAACATGGTTAAAACTTGTCTACTGGTAGGAGAAGTCAATTGACTCATCAGTGTGTACAGGGGCAGGGAGAGGGAGGACAGTGGTACTGGACCCTGCTCTTCTTTTTCACTTTGTTATAAAACAGTTAGTCTTCTGGAAAATGATAGCTGAGGTTTAACTCATTTGAGAAGAGAGAGATTAAATTTCTACACCAACGAACAATAGCTTTACAAAAAATACAGTACACTGTTGGCAAATTACTATAAAGAAATGCAGTTTTAAGGATTCAAATTGGTACCAGATTGGTGGTAGTTCTGAGAAGCTGTGAAGATACAGGTTAGTTACTTTAGCAGCTTTAGCAGCAGAAGAAAGTGTAGGCCTAAGTGTCTTGCTTTTGTTTGTATCAATCTCTGTGATTGTTAAAGCGGTAAGCATGTCTGACATGTTTCATTTCAAAGAAACTTCTTTGTGACTAACAATGAGTCGATCTCATTACCTGCTTCTTGTATCGGTCTGGTAAAAGAGTAAATCTGAAGTTCAATTTGTCAGTCTTTCTTCTTAATCAGTCTGGAAAAAATGTCTTTAAACTAAAGTGACTAATTCAGAAAAAAAGAAATGGAAAATTAGATGTTCTTATCTTTTGAAATCTGGGCTCTAGCTGGAAGCTACATTTTTTTATTAAAATACCTTTTATAAGCCTAAGATATTAACTAGTCTAGAAAGAACATTTATCAAAGCTGCAGTTAGTCTCTGAAAAGCAGTTAGATTTGAGAAAAATGAAATTAAATATGAAAATACAGTGCCGCTGTGGAATGATCCCAAACGCAGTGCACGTTAATATGAAAGTGCTTGTATATATTACATTAGTTTAGCACATAGCACACAGAACGAGTCATTACATAATTATAATCAGAGTTTTTAATTGTATTCTGACATTATTATCACCAAAGGCCAAACCTTCACTCATATATGTGTCTCCTTCACTAAGGCTTATCACGCTTAGGAATACAGGCATCCACAACAGAGTGAATCTAAGCACCAGATACTCTCCTGGTTTGCTGCTAAATCTTCTGTATCAGTCCACTTTGTAAAATATGACCATTTAGGAATGTATTGTACATGAGCTAAACTTATTGTAAAGAATTTCATTTTCAAATAAGAGGGTAAGAGTACTCTCAAGTGTAGGACACTACTCAAGCAAGAAAAAATACAGGTATTATCAAAATGGCAACTGACTCATTGAGTAAGGAACAGGGCAAGATGGAGTGATTTGAATGAATATGAGAGCAAAAAATAGTGGACAAATTGGGAAAAAAATAAAAGGGTTAATTTAAAGCATCAGCTGAAAGAAGAGAGAAGTCCAAGAATCATCAAGGTGACCTCAAAGACACTCAGTCAAGAAAGGACCTGAAATGGGAATAGACTTAAAATGTCTAAGTACAATAAGTCTCTCAAGGAGTATCAAAGAGTTTAAGAATTTAAGGTGAGATTTAACAAACAACATGAGCCACAATTAGAAAATGCAACCTTTACTATAGAAGTAATATTTCAAGTGTTCCAACATGCTTATTTAGGCATTTAAAGTTCAAGTTTTTCCTACTTAAATTTTTCCCTACTTTATATTATAATATATAGGATATGTTTGCATCAACTATTTCATCTTCACAACAACAATGAACAGGAGAAGCTTTTCAAAAATGAAAGTCGAAATGCACATATTTTTACAAGAACTCAAAAGAACATGTCAGCTTCTTCAATTTTTTAAAAAAAAGTTGTTTTAAAAAATGGCTTTGCATCCGGTAATGATCTAAAAAAGCATGGGGAAGCAATCCATGTGAAAATGAGTGATAAGTAAAAATTCTATACCAACAAAAGAAAGCCCATATTTGGTGGGGAAGGTTTGCTAAATACCACATTGGGCAGCACCAGTCTGCCCCCTGGCATGGCCACTGACCCGGGTGGGGCTGTTTAGCAGAGGATTCAATCCAGTACATTTGCTCTGCCTCACTTCTCTTCAGCAAACCCTGCTTTCAGTTCCTGCCACCCCATCATTCACTGCCTGTGCTCCACTTAGCAACCAAATTTGTGCCCTGCCCGTGGCATATGAGTGGGGAACTTCCGCAGGATTTGTTCTTTTCTACCCTATCTTTAGCACTTTCCCCATTTTTTTACGTTACATCCTGAGACCTGCTTGCAAAAACTTACTAGGCATTTTGATTTGGACGCCAAATTATATTTTCTTCTAAAACTTTGGCTTTTTTGCCAAATTACGTCTCTCATAATAGACCAAATTTATAGGGTTTCCAGCACATTCTTGGAAATGAGGCAAGGATGAGGCTGGGATATATTAAGAGAAATGCAGCCCATACAGAGAACTTAAACCATCAGAGAGAAAAGAAATAGGAAGCTCCAAGACTGTAATTGGAGTGCAGTTATCGTAGTCCGAAAATAAAGTTTCTTCATTGCATTTAAAAGTTAAGATATTCCAGTTAAGGACAGATTTATTGTCATATTCCCAAATTGGAAACAAAAATGTTCAAGCAGTATCCTATCTTCACACTGACAATATATTTCCATGTAGAAACCCTATGCCAGAAAGCATTTTGACAGAAAATTGCCAGTGAAACCCTTCTTTGAGAATGGAAATAAAAAACAACTACAACAAAACAAAAAGAAGAATAATATCAACAGAAAACAGGTTTAAATGCATAATTTCACAATCTTAATAAAAATATGTTTGCATCAGAGACATGATGATTGAGAGAGACCAGTGGAGGTCATTTAGTCCAGGCTCTCACTCAAAGCAAAGCAAGTGATGCTGGTGACAGAAATTATTTCTCTTTGCCAGGAAGACAATTATGTTGATTCCTTCTTCCCCCCACATGGGGAAGATCAAAGGTTCATTCTGCCCCTGTGTCTTGACATGTCTTTCCAACATGCTTTCATGTTACACTCTCTCCACTGATCTTCAGCTCCATGTTACATGCAAACATATGATAACCAGAGTGCCAGAGATATGATGGATATTCTTTCTTTGCTTTCTTTTTATCCCTAAAACTTTTGGGTTTTTGTTTTTTTTTTTTTCCCTTGCTCACAAGGTTGCATTCTATCAAATGACCAGTGGTTTATAGAGTTGGTAAGTTCATTATCATCTCCTGACACTTCAGGCAGCGTGTGCATTTTTCTCTCCATCATCCTGCCTTTATCTTTGCTGCTCTTTGTCTTCAGATACCAGGGTCTCACTGATTGGTGATAGCAGCTGCTTTAATTTTATTATTATTATTATAATTGAGACAATATCATTTTCCCAAGAATTGTAAACAATACCTTTATATTACTACCTATGTATCCTACACACCTTAAAAGGCTAGATGCTTGTATTTATTTTCTGTGGAAAAAATAGAAAATAAAAAAGGGGGTTTTCAGTATTAGATCAGTAACCTGATCTCAGAGAAGAGGGAGGTTGAGTCATGATTTCTGAATGCTGCACTCCTGAGATTGGCCGTACTGGTGATTAGGAGAAATGTTCCTCAAAGGCAATAGCAAAAAAGAAAAGAAATGATTGTATGTGGTTGATTTACAAGTAGGAGAATGAAACAAAGAGGCAGATGGTGGAGAAATATAAGGGCAGGATAAAATGGATGAACATCAGTATTTACAGGAATGGTGATGAGGGAGAAAGAAACAAGGGCAGTAATGGTAAGTGAGGAACATTGTCTGTGACAGTCAATACTCAATGCGAGCACCGTTCAATCAATATGCAAAGGAGCAGCTAAAGTGGCTACGGCAAAAGGCTGCGGGAAGAAGGGAAAATGGCTGCAGCACATGCAGTGCTCATCTGTTAATCAACAAACAGCTGGAGCCGTGCCACCCACTGCAACACGCAGAGGAGCAAAAGGCAGCGAGCAGGCAAACAAAGGTTAAGGGACTAAAAGGGGATTGGTTATTAACAAGGCCAGCAAGCAGGTGAGGAGCAAAGGCAGTCTGAAAGATGAAAAGCACAGTTCTTTGTAATGACAACAGAAAATGCCTAACACACACACACACACACTCACACACACAGACACACACACACACATCTGCAGCCCTGCTCTGTTCAGAACCCTTGCAGCCTCATGAGCACCAGAGGAGCTGCAGAATGGCTCAGATAGGCTGGAAATTTCTCACAATATCCCATCCTTTTTGTCTCTAACTGCCAAAGAGAATTCCCCAATGCGAATTCTGTCTTGTCCCAGACATTTCCTCAACATTCATACAATTACCCCCCTTTTTAGTCCTATATTAGCGTTGTAAGGAGGAACTATGATTACCTGCTATCACCATACACATTTTATACTGCTACCAATAATGTGCACTCTGTTCTTTCAGTTCCTTTCAATATTCAATGTTTTGCTATTTCTTTGGCCTTTTACCTGCCCAAATCTTTACTTTCCTTTGTAACTTCCACTCATGGAGCTTATTTTTATTGTAACATATGATGAAATAAATACAACTTGCCAATGGAAGAGTGGACACACAAAAACAGCACATTGCAGTCAGCCTAAAAAGCAAGAGCCTTTGGAGACAAGAAGGACAGCCACTACTAGACTTCCTCTGGTGATACTATGACATTTTTCTCTCATGGTTTGTGTTTGTTTGTTTGGGATTTTTTGCATATGGGATAGAGTTGGGGTTTTTCAGCTTATGAATAAACTGAAATGATTCCTAAAAGAGATATAAGTGAAGGTGAACAGGTTCAATCAATTATACCAGCATTCTACTACAGGATCTATCAATTATACCAGCATTCTACTACAGGATCTATCAATTATACCAGCATTCTACTACAGGATCTATCAAGAAATTTGTATACTTTGTTTGTCTAACAAGACTGCCGAGGATGGCTATTCAGGGGCAATTGCTCAGCATAACCAGGAGTCTGAATATTACCCCTTTAATATTCATGACTGAACAGGTCATGAAATTATCCACTCTGAGAAGAAGAATATAGTCAGACTATGATGGACAAAGCCCTTATGAGCCTACAGTACCATTTTCTGCCTGGATGCTGAAATTCTACAGCACATTACACATTTTAGGTAAAAAATATTCAAAACCAATAAAAGGCCTTGAGTTCTCAGCAAATGTGACTTAGTTTTCCCATAGTAATTTCAAGTGAAAGACATTTAGCATAGGAAAAATACCATATGTATTTCTAAGAATGACTCATGCAAAACTTGCTGTCTCTGGCCTGAGGTAATTTTACACCATGGTACTATAGAGGTAGATGTTATAGATTACAAATCACTCTCTTACCCTCCTGTAATAGTTAAACAGTAAAGGGCACAATACAGAATCACGTATTTTTAACAGGTATGCTATGCTTGGAAATATATTTTAGGTAGTAACATTAGGAAAATGCTTTCCAAGTTTCTTTTTTGATGATAAAACAACTTTGATTAAGAAATTAATGTGAAACCATGCTTGTACAGACTCTCAAAATGCATTCTTTTCTTTAACTCTTACAACTGGAAAAAAAATTAAAATTAAAATTAAATCTACATGCAATCATGTTTTCTAGCACCATTTAAGGAATTGGCATTTTCCTGGAGGAATCTCCATGAAAGCATACAAACTACATCTTACTTTCAAAAAGTTATTAGTATAAAGAAAAAAATTGTCAGTTTCTCCATGCTGTTTCATACAGTTACTCTGAGATATCATTATCAACTAAAATAGCTTTTTCACATAATAGATTTATCTATAAACATATGGAGTCTGCATACAGCTCCATAACTACCATAAAAAATAGACATCAATATTCAGATAGATCAATATTACTATATCCTTTTTCACCTGCAAATGAAGAAAACAAAGAGTGCATCACTCAGAAGATCAAACATTAGCAATAATGCTCAGCATACCACAAGCTTTCCACTGAATTTTATATTTTCTACAGCATAAACAGTGAGAGTATAAGCATGTTCATAAATGGAGGGGAAACAGCACTCTATAACAATAGGTGCACATTGCATTAGATTAAGGAAAAAAAACCTCTTAACAAATGACAAAAAATTCACACGTCTTAAGGAGCTGTTTAGCAGAGTTCCATACAGGTGTGCCTACATCTACAGAGGTTTGGGAGCCCTCAGTAATGATTTTCAAATCTATTTGTTAATCTCACCCACACTGGACAGAAGGTAAGATCCTTTAAGATATCTGACAGAAGAGAAAGACAGCATCAATGAATAGTGATGGAGGACTTAGGACTCTTTTGATGTTCAGCTATTGTTGGTCACTGGGATTTGGTTCATCTGAGAGCCATTACAAGCTTCACAATTGCAGAAAGGTTACAGTACACACTTTCACCTTAGTAAACATCACATAATACAACTGCTAAATCCAAACCCAATGAAAATTGAATTGGATTATTCACACTTACAGAGCAAGTTTTCAGAGGAGATCACTGCTCTTTATTTATTAGCATAACTGTGAATTTCTACAACCTGAGCATGAGTAACTTCTTGAGTAATATGGTGCTAGGAGTAGTGACCTTGCAGTGCCATGTGGAGGTGAAGAGATCTAGACACAGGCCAGGGATTTACAGGACACTGCCACAGAGGGGAGCCTTTCCTAAGGGAAATGTTAATGGAGAAGGACTCTGAGAAGGACAGATTGCCTAGTCATTGTAACTCCCATAAGGTAAAGCTCTCAAGTAAATGGGAAATATAACATAGCCTCAGTGAGAAATCTTTATCTACAGAAGGAAAAGTGCTAGTTACTGGAGGAGGATTTCCTTTATATAATTATACATATCTGCATAAATGTAAACTTAACTTACCCAGCTGCTGTGATATGGATTAAGGTACTGTAGGGTAAGGGTTTAGACTTTATTCAATATTAGTCCACTATATTTCAATAGGGAAGAAGCTATATGTTGAAAAGGGAGTGAGGAGAGGTAGCTTCATGGCAGCTGCTTTGATACAGAAAGGGCTGAGAGGGAGTTTCCCACACTCATCTCCATGGCTCTGAGCTCTTCATACAAAGTGAGAAGGTGACATTAAAAAGACATTTGTGTGGGCTGGCAAGAAAGAAAATTATGAAACCAGACAGAGGTCTTCAGATATAATGCATTGACAGATAAGCAATAAGCAGCTATGGCAATCTGAGTTCATAGCAGAAGACATAAATCAAAAAAACCTGATTCAGTCAGGACATATGGAGATGCCATGTAGTACAGGGAAAAGGCTAATGCTGTGACCTGTCAAAATGTCAGAATTATTTTGAGGTAGAAAACATGGGGCTGACTTTGAAGAGTACTTCATGACACATGCAGGCAGGTTTGCCAAGTTCAAGTACTGGGGTATACAAAAGGAAATTCCACAAAGCATCCCTAAGGACACTGCCCTTGTTATTGATCATATGCAAAAGTTACCTCTGTATCAATTTAAGAAACTTAATCTTGTCTTCCCTTCCCCACCTTTAACTATCCTAGGGAAAATACTCTGTAAATTGTATTCCAACTACTCCTGTTGTATAGTTCCTGAATGTTTTTTCCCAACATCCTTCTCTTGAAAGCATATAGTATACACATGTTGAAAAACGCTATAAAGATAGGACAATATCATTTCCTCAGACTCTAAGGGGATTTGTCCCTTATCCCCAGAGCAGTAATATTGGGAAGGGGGAGGTATGTTCCCTTCCCCTGGGGAAGACTTAAGCATATTTCAGGTAGGATTTTCTGTGAAGGCCATATTTATATGGGCTATGTAGGCACCTAAGGAATAGTAAGAATCACAGGAGGTTTATAAAAGCATCCAATTTAACGGTGGATTAAAATTTCAAACCTAGGCTGGAAAGCAAGAAAAAAAGTGAAAATAAGACTCTTGCAGTATTTAAACACTTTAAAAAGTCTCAGCTAAATCGAATTTAAAAACATGCAGCACATGAAAAAACCCAATGGGCCTTCTGCATTACTTCTATGTTTCTTCTACATTCCTACATTATTTATGAGCTTATGAAAATTCCACCTTTAACAGCTGTCACTTTTTTGATTTTTGACAAAAAAGTACAAATGTCTCAATTCTAGAAATAAATGCAACATCATCTTATGTTTTCTGTATTAATCATGAAAATAATTAGGCATATAACACTATTCTTCTGGTCACTCAGGAGCAGTGGCTGCCAAACATTTTATAAAGTCAGTGAATTGGTTGGACTGTTTCAGTGATCATTGACAGCTGCTACCTACTTCACTGTCTGTAGTTGCTGCAGAAATTATTAGTTTAACTAAGACAAAAATAATGTTAATATCCCAGAAATCTGTTGCAAAGTAAAATGAGTGAAGAGTCAGCTTTATGTTTGGATCCTATTTGAAACGTTATTCATGACATTTTCCAACAAAAGTTGCAATTAGTGTCATGGACATTGCTGTCATTGCAATGCAAACATTTTGTTTCTTGTCTGTCAAAATCAGAGCAGCTGTCAAAATTTAACTAAATTGAAAAGAATTGTAATTAGAAATCCCTACTTTATAAAATTTTTCCTGTAGCTTAGCTAAAGTCAAAGTAGTAATTACAGAGATTTCAGTCGAAAATGCAGTCTTCAAACTTTTCAAATAGGAAATATTGCCTTTTTTGCTTTTCTGAATGCCAAGAGCAATTAGAAAAAATGGAGGTTAATGTAGATTAAAATATTACTGTATATCCTAAGTATGGGAAAGTAATATGGTGAAAAAATATTAAATTGCATAGATGGTATATAATCCTCTATCCCTTAAATGTTTTCTGTATAGAAAATTCATGCATTTACCCTAGAACTAATAGCATGTAATGGGCACAATAAAGAGGCATTTAGAATTAGAGATTGAATTTACATCATAATTTTTCAGGTATTCAGAGAGACAGATTCCACCAGAAAGTTCTTGTTATTTAAAACCAGTAAATGATGCAGAAAAGTATCTGATGTAGGTACAGCCCCAACATAGTTGCTGGTTTGGGAAGAAAAAGAAGGGACAGTAAGTTCTAAAACCTTCATCCAATTCAGATGTCTACAGAGCAGTTGTTACAGTGAAGACCGTTTATTATCCTAGAGTTTATAAAAAATTTTGCAGCTGTGACTGGTTTTATCAATTTATTAAGAGGTATTTTAATTAGTCTAAATGTCACTTAAACTGTACAACCATTAATTCTTAAAATAGTTTTCAGTAAAATCCTTGCAATAATTTGCAAATATTTCTGCTTTGTAAAAAAATCTTTTTAAAACATACCCTTTGTTGTTCTGCAGAGTCATTATGCAGACATTTTTTATTACTATTTGCTTGCATTTACTCTCAACAAATTCACCAGCATTTCTTACAGAGTAAGAAATAAGCTCAGCAAAATATTAACAGTGAGGCCTCTGTCTCAAAATTTCTGCAGAAAGATAACAAGGCAGCTGAATAATGAGGGAGTAAAACTCCCTCATGAACAGACATAAGTGTTTGAGTTTGTTGAATAAATTACTGGCTGCTAATAATTTTCTTTATTTCCAGGTATCCTTGATTTATTTCCCACTTGAATGTCCATTTCATCTTTTTAAATATATTTATGTCTCCCTTTATGCAGAAGCCCATATTTTCAGAGTTAGACATATGAAATAAAAGCACACTGAGTTATCCAAGTAAGTGACCTGATTTTTGGAAATGTTGAGACTCAGCTCCCAGTGTGATCAATATAAATTGATTCTACATACTACATTCTCTTTATGCAGTTGAAAACTCACCAATATCGCTATCCAGTATTTCATCAGAAAGCTATAAAAAATTCTTAGATATCTGTATTATTGACAAACTAAAAGTAAGTGTCAAACTATAATTCCAGTGCTGTGTAATCTTCCTAATGCTCAACATTGATTTGTAGAGTTTCAAATAGAGAACTTATTTATGTATTCTCTGAAATGCAACAAAAGTTTTCAAACACAATGCTATAGAAAGGGCTTTGAAAGTGCCTCTTACCTCTCAGATAGTTCACTTGAAATCTTTTTCCTTAGAGATGTAGTTATTAACAGTATATATTCATATTCTACATTTCATGTAAGAATGGTTCCTTTGTGAAGCCGAGCCACTTATCCTAAAAGGTTTCTTATGTTTTGCTCATATCATTCTTACCATCCTGAAAATGCCATAACTTCCCTTACCTTATAGCTCTTACTGGATTATAAACTAGAAAAATCGACATCCTATCTCTGTTAACCTTTGGCAAAGCTTGAGGAACTATTTCTTGCTCATGAAAAAGCCATCTAATTGCTAATCTATAATCCTTTTAATATGCTCTACGTTGTGGATTGATCTATTGCCAGCTGACCCAGCAGTGCCCATGGCTATATTAATCCTATTATTCACATGTTCCAATGGAACCCTTTAATGAAGTCTGAAAGGCTTGCATACTACTGATATTAAGGATGGTTACACTTGTATTGCACCTAATTATGGAACACTCTATTGTATCACCTAATTTTGCAAATTACTTTTTTTCCCAAGGCATAATTTATTTTGACAATGAGGTCTATCATATTGTTTTCATCTGTGTACTTTTGTTTTGGAGGCAAGGACTTATTTACAGCTTCAATGCTATGTTTTTAAAATCCTAATAAGTGTTACATTGCTTGACCAGACTGAAAATAAAATTAGCAAGGTAAATAAAGTTGTTCTGAAAAACAGGAGCCATAAACAATAATATTACCTTGTATAATTAGAATTTAACTAGAAGATTGAAAACTACTCGAGAAAAAAAAGACAAATTGCTAGACCTTAAAATGCTCTTTTATGAAAACAAGTTTAACAGTGTTTTATATTTCTGGAGAAAGAAATTAATGAAACATGTTAATAGCAATGACACTCTACTATAATCTGCCATAGTTCTTCAATCTTGACTCTTTGACTTTCTTCCTCATATAGAAAATACAGAATGGTTTGTATTGCCTTCTCCTTTAGGTGTTTGAAGCAATTCACAGCTGTTGAGGCTGATGTAATAGCTTTCAGTGTCCCATACCAAAAAACAAATCTATCTTTCCACTTCATGCATTACACAGCAACTAAGCACATCATCTATAAGTACAGCATCAGGAAAAGGGTTTCTAATCCAGTCATGTGTAATCCAATGCAATTTAGAAAATAAAGCCCCCTATTCCCTTCACCAATGCCCTTCTGTGAGTCTTATTGTGTTTTAGGTCATGTATCTCCACAAAACCTGCCCTGCAGTTACAAGAGAAATCACTTACCCTTCATGATGCCATAAGAAAAATAATAGCCTGCTCACTCAAAAAATCACTCAAACCAGATGTCACATGTGTCCCTGTCAAGCATCCCAAGAAAGAAGAGAATCAAGAACACAACCTGTGTTTTCTGAACTGTATGTCTGCTATGTTATCATCTTACTCTAACTTGGCAGTAGCTTCTCTCTGCATTGTATTGGAAATTACCATTTTATTATTGCCCCTTAATAATTAAATAGTAAGCATGTTGCAGTGTCTCAGCTCTTGAGTGATCAGCAGAATTCACATGCTCCCCACTGGTAAAACAGACATATCAAAGCCTCAACTGAATACTAACCTTCAGCTACCTGAGCTTTTTCTCTTAGGTCTGTTTCAAAATATTAAATCTATCCCTTAAAGTATAACCTTAGACAAGTAATTTTACAGTAGAGTATTGATTACTTTCTTAGTCTTTATAAGGTTTATGCATTTATACACAAATACAGATTCACAAAAAATATACTTACAATAGCCAGCTTATGCTACACATTATTGTGCAAGTGACTTTTCCTTGTGCTTCCTAAATGCCAGAGAAAATGAGGATGAATCCTGTTGTCTCTGAAACACTTCATTAAGGTTGTCTAATTAGAATGCTACTTAATTATCCAATATAATGGCTACAAGTCCTTATAAGACATGTGAATACTCATAGACACATGTCTAATTCAGGATAATATTTTAAAATGCACTACATTGGTGGCTTTGTGTATCATAACTGTAAATAAAACTGCAGCAGTTACACATTACTCAACATGTATGAGTTTTCTTAACAAAATATTGGTCTCACGAAAATCTCTTGAAAGAATAATCTTCTCTGGCAAGAAGTGGTGCTCACCTTCAGTTTGGCTGTTCTTACAAGTCAGTTGCATTCCCAGGTCACTCTGCCTAATGCCTTCAGGAGATTTTCCTTAGAGCATCCTTCTTTCCTATCTGCACATGCATCTGAAGCTCCTGACAAAGAAATAAGAGACATTAAGGCATTCATTCTGTCTTTTCATGGCATCAGGAATTTGGGACCTACTTCAGAGGATTTATGTCTTACAGCATAGAGCCAGGCACCATTTCCCTCAGCTAAGAGGCCAGGAGCAACTCCAAAGTATTTTCTCACTCTATTTTACGTCACTTCCCTGCTCTGTACAACACAACTGTGCAACCTCCCTGATATATTACCCACACTACAGGAATCACCTAGAAATGGGACATACAGTGCTTAAAGAGACTTGATAAGCCAGAAGTGGAGGCTAAAAATTCACCTGAAGTTGTGGTGCAAACCAGATACCCACACTGAGTATTCTCCCTTCTTAGCAGTAACCTCATTGACATCCCAAGGAACCTCTGAATTAGGTGAGATTCAGCATGGACAACAATGAAACAAGCTGGGAAAGAGAGTAGGCAAAAGAGATATGTGAAAAAATAAGTAGTTCAACTGAGGGAAATCAATACATTATTCAACCCTTGGCAATGCATGCGATTGACATAAATGTGTTCATTAATCTGCTAATAGATTTGCCAGCCAAAACATTCTTCCCTTTAGGAGCATGGACACCACAGAGTATGAGTCTCTGATTCTCTTAAAAGAAGGGAACCATGCCAATGTTGGCTATATTTCCTTTGACCAGCACTAGCAAACCCTCACCAAACTGGGAAAAACAAAAGCAAAAATGAAAACAAACAAACAAAAAACCAAAATAAAACAAAACAAAAAAAAACCCCTCAAAATCAACAAACTAACCATACAAAAAAAAAAAACTCCAACTGGTTATGCAGAACATCAGCATTGCTCTGGTGATACCTTAAAAATTTCTTGGCTAACTGACACAGGAAACCATTAAAGCAGACAGTAAGAACCAAGTCAGGACAATGTTCAATGTTATCAGTCACATAGGCTGAGAGAAAGGCTATGAAAGGTCCAGAAGATAGGGATTGCATACAAAAATAAAAATCATCTGGGAAAATATATGTATAAATTGATTTTTTTTCCTACTTCAGATTGCTGAGATTCTGCCCAAATCCTTCATGTTCTCCTTTATAACAATTTCAACTTGTTATCAGATCATTTTTAATACCTTATTTTAAAAAGAATCTAAAAAAAGTTGGCGAAGATTTTTGTTTTGGAGGGAAGGAGAAGAGGGAAGAAATTATGTCTGTTATTTTAGATTTTGATTAAATGACATTGATAGCCACTATCAGTTTGTTTCCACAGATTTCTAAGATATCTCTGACAGTTTATACTGACCAGCTATATGTGTGTACCACATATCTGGTGTGTTCTTTGGGACTTGTTGAAGTAAATTGACACAGATTCATTTGGGTCTTAAGATATTAGGTTTTTGTTTTGCTTTGGGTTTTTTTTTTTTTCAATCAATTTTAACCCATTTTTAATTGCCATTGAAAAATCTTCATTTACTTCCATAAGGAAGAGTAATAGTTTTGTCATTTTTTAAAGATTAGATGATCTTTTCTTTTTGGAAATTAATGAATTTTTAACTGCAGGTTGTCAATTTGTAGCTGGAATGATGCAGAAGTAGGCTTTGAACACCTTTGCAAGAAGGCTTCATAAAGTTTCTGTTGATGATACAATTAGAAAATCTGAAAGAGTGACAGCAATTGAGACATTTCTGCTAATATATTGATGAGCTTTCTTAAAATTATCAGATTCACAGGTGTGTTTGACACACTCTGTTATTTGGCTAACGTTACTCTAGGAGCTGGCTGGTAGAGTTCAGCACAGCCATCAGATCCTGACCTCCTACCTTGCAATCACTTTTAAATTTTGAAGGAAGTTTCACATATGAAAGATTAGTAAATCGTTTATCTGCTTTTTGCTGGATTACATCTGTTATTTGCTTTCTCCAGAAATATGTATTAGAATTCACATATCACTGGTACATTACAAGAATTTAATTCATCTTAAGAATTTGCAAGTGCGATATGTAATGCTTCTCTGTACAAAATACAGCAGAAATATTATTAATTAAGTTTCCCAAAAAATGAAACTGACTGGCCACTGTATCTTTTTCCTGGCAGTATACTTTGTGTTCCTAATTTCTACCAAAATATCATGAGCAAGTCAATATTCAGAAAATAAGTGACAGTAAATCTACAGATTAAGCACCCATTACAAAGAACAGCTCAACCGTATTTAAAAGTCCAAAATCAAAGTTAATTGTAAATTGTCATAACTATCTGATTTGGGAGTTGGTCGATCAAACAAACTTTAGCAGCAATATATTTCATAAAATTGTGAGAACCTTGCGGCCAAGCCATCAAACAGAAATAGCAACATTAATCAAAAATGGCTCACCGTAATAACTGAAGGCTTAATAAGTATAAATGTACTGAAGCAAAAACATTTAGTTAACCCTACAAGCTCTGCTGAATCAGCAGACTACACCATAGGTTGTTCTAGTAAAGCATATTTGTATCAAAGAGTAATTGAAGGAATCAGTTCCTCTGGTGCCAGCAGTCTATTTATTTGTGAAGAAAATTTTTGTGTGGAAGAAGAGAAAAAGGGAGACTATTCATTTGCAGCATATAAAAATAAATATTTTGTTTATGCTAAGCCAGTGGGAAAATATTACCTGAGGATAAATTTAAATATTTTCAGGAAAATCTTATACTTTTTTTTCTTAAAATCTGACCAAAACCTGCATGTTCTAGGTACATGTTACCATAAGGTTGAAAAACATTTAACTTTTTTGGGAGGATATATTTTTGTGTCCTTGTTTTATACTAATGCAGACTTATCAGTGGTTCTTGTTTCATTAGTTTTTTCCCCAGGATAATTCTGGAGAATATTTCTTAACAATCTAGTTATTCTAAAACACAGTTAATGCTCTCAGTGGACTATAATGAGTTACATTGTGCAAAATCTATCCAGGAGAAAAAGTTCACACAGGGAAAAAAAAAATCAACATCTTTAAAACGAGTCAATTTGGAATGTATTTTACTTCTAGACAAACTTAATTAATTGAGTGGGGAGTTTTCCCCTCTTTTTGGTTACATTTAACGGCCATACAACTCAACAATAAAAAATATGGTACAATGGAAAAAAAACTTTTCCCCACTTGATAGTGATGCCTTTTCCTGGTTTTAAGAAATCGAGAGCCAGGCATGGTTAAGGGATAAGGGATTTTTACCTCAGTATTTTAATAAGGATCCTCATTGGTGCACCACTTCACCAAGGTGGAATGGGCTGCAATGCACCCACACAATGGATCCTGTACACAATTTATAGACCCAACAAATTAGCAAATCTAACAAGGATGCCCCAATGGGAGGTCTGAATGGATGGCTTGATATTCCCCCATCTGTGGAATTCCCCTTGGATGGGCCAAATCTCCAGTTTACAGGATATGTTCTAGAGAGAACATTGGTTTCTCAAGATAGTGTAGGGCTTTCCTACCCTACTACGAGGCCTCTAGGATGTTTGGTCTCTTGGCCTAACAGAATACTAGGACCATGTTAAATTATCAGATTAAGGCATTACAAGTATGAATGCTAAGGATACTGAGGATACATAAAAGTTATACAAAAGGTATATAAAACAAAAGGCAAAAAAATCATCCTTGCATCAATAGAAATGGATAACATAAATTCAACCTCAAGAACAATTCCTTCAGTGCATTAAAACAAACTTGATAAAGTCTGTTCACCCTGTAATGCACCATGAACCAGGCAGAGAATATACAGCTAATCCAGGCCCTGAATTCCGTGATATTTTTCTTAAAAGAACTACGGATGAATAAATATAAGGGTTAAGATTATGAGAGCATCTTAAAGGACATGCAAATGTGGATAATAAGTAAAACAATCTACTGAGGATGGACATTGGGTCTGGAGGGTTACAGTTCAGTCCAGGGAAAGTTGAGAAATGAAAGAGCTGTGCAAAGAGAGTGTGCTGTGCAGAAAAGCAACAAAAATTTTTCCATGTTCTTAGCTTCTGAACTAGCAACCAGAAGAACTTTTAAGCATGCACTATCCCAAAACAATGTAAGGTCAAAATTGCTTATTTTCAGTAAGGCGAAAATAGGCAATTCTCAGATTAGTCTCCTCCCACTTCCAATCCATCCCACCAGTTTCAGGGTCTTGTGGAGGTTACTGCTGCTATGAGTTAAAATTTCTGGCACAGGGAATTGTCACAGTTCATTTCTACCCATGTGTTTTGAATGGCTCCCAAGACCAGCAACTGTGTGGGGGAAAAAACTTATTGACTCAGATAGTAATATAACAAAGAAAGAATTTGTTTCTTTTTGTTATCTCTTCCTCTTCCACACTAGGCTTCTATTAAACTCTTTAAAGTATTGCAAAGACAAATTATGTAAATACAGTTACAAATTTACTGATTGGATCAAAAATATTTAAATCCTGAGAGACCTAAACCAAAACTATTTCTGAATTCAGAATAGGGACTTGGGTACCTTTTTTTTCGTATTACAAGAGTATTCTGACAAATTGTCTACTGGCTAAGGTCTAGCAGTTTTTTCTTGTTATCTCTCTCTCAGTGTTGAATATAAAATTTAGAGGTACAAAATAACTTCCAATACTGTAAACTCTACATTATACATATATGTCAGGTAAGAATTTTAGAAGAAAGTGTATCAGATGAAGTAGCTGGAAATAAGACTTTAATATAAGTTAAAATAAGTTATTTCTGGATCCTTAACAAAATAGGGGGAAATTTTAAGAAAAATACCAAAAAAAAAAATTGAAACAACAAATTTATGTAAAACAATTATATTTAATCATTTGCAAGGACCAGCTAGTTAACTAGTTAAAAAAATAAGTCATGAACCAGGAAAGAAAAGAGACTGTAATATGTCTGAAAAGTAGTATCACAATTAAGTGCATAAATCTAACTCAGAGTTATAATTTTAATTCAAAGATTTTCCTTTACAGGTGTTTTTTTGTACTGCTCTGATGAGCATCAGAACTAACTGATCAGGAAATACACATTTTGTTGAAAATTTTCTCCCAGTCTTAGGTGACCAAATGAACAATTTTGACAAAAAGTGATTGTTTTGCTTCACCTGCATAGTTTCAGTGTAGCATTGGGCACAGAAGTTCCACTGGAAGAGTGCCTATGCAGTTTGATGTTCCTTTTGGGACAGTGGAGGGAGAGAGGTTGGTGACTGTGCTGACTCCAATGGAAAAGTTTGTTAGTTGTTGCTGTGATAAATTCTGCTTGTATTTGATATTAGCTTGGTGGATGTTGGGTTCTTATGGTGAGTTGGCAACCTCAGAATGTTCCAATTAACAGAATTTTCTTTATTAGAGGGAGAAATGAAGGAAGATATTTTAAAATACAGTGTTCCAGTACCGAATGCTATCACTAAATGATTTTCATATCATTTCATAATGTTACACCATGTGAAAACTAGAACTACAGAGTTTGTGGTATTTGTAACATGTTTGGCCTCTGCTTTCTGCTTTAAATTTGTACATGATGTTAAAGCATTGAGAAACTGGGAAATACATGCATTAAAGTTGCTACCTAGTGTGATGCTTTGTGCTTTATGATAAAGTTCTTAATTGCTTGATCTCAAATTTCTGTGAAAATATGTAATGTGTAAAATATTGGACACAAACACACGTGTTCACCAAAATTTCTCTGGGGGGAGATACCAAAGTGAAAACTTTTCAATAGTAGCTATCATTAGAATTTATTGAAATTTTTTTTGTTGGAAGATGCTAGACTGCTTTGTAATGAGTCACTGTCTCAATGCCATGACATGAACCACAGTATTAATTTATTTTATAGAAGACTTGGAATAAAGTTCCAAATCTTATTCTTCCATTTTTCTATGCTATTTGTTATCGTGGCTTAAATCTCTAACTTGGATTTACTGCCATATTTAGTTCCAAAGAATCTTTCTGCACATTTCTGATCTTATCTCCCATGCTAGAACAGTTCCACACAGCAGTTCATTTCTAAGGGAAATTTTCTTGTCATGTCTGGTCACGGGTGTAGTAAATAGACATCGGGGAAAAGTTGTCTCATCCACTGAGTCTAGGCAGGTATCTTAAAATGGAGATTTTTGAAGATTCCAATGAAAAAATATATCTTCTAGTGATATTCACCTTCTTCAATAAACCCCAAGAGAGAAAGATGAAAGTTCAGGGAAGTAAGAGACTTATAAAGATTGTTGCTTGATTTTCACTGAGTAATGTTTTACTGATCAAGACAGAAAGTTGTATATGTTTCTAAACACAAATTAATTGATTGTTATTGGTAAACACTGTTTTATACTTTAAAGACAGTCACTTGATTCATTGTAAGGTTTACCCATGCATGGAAAATAAAACCTTATTTTTCTGCCAGTTCCTTGATTACTGTTTTACAGACTACTCAAAGAAATTAATTAAATAACTAAATATAAATTCTTGCTTTTTCCTGTTTTAAATGTGGTCTGTATTCCAGGAGTTGGTTAAGTTTTTTCCAAAGTTGGTACAATAAAAATAAATTTTAAAAGAAAACACACACACACACACAGAAAACTCCAAATCAAAACCCTCAAAACCTCAGAATACTTGAAACAATTCAAAATATTGCAAGTATTTTCCTGCAATTTTATACCTCTTAAAGGACATCAGCTTTATGACAGCACCTGCTATATCACAGTTATGTGTGTAAACTTTGAGACAGAAAAATGCTTAATGACAAAATACAGAATTTTGCTTGACACGGAAACAGAATGTTGGTTTCTCATAATACCGAGTATATTGACAACTGAAAGCAGAGTAAGACCTAGTCCACTGAAGTGGGCAAAAAGATCATTAATTTCCTTCTGTTTTACATATTTTAAATAAATGTATAAAGACGTTCTTTTTTGATTGTACCACATGCATTTAAAGAAAACTTCTGAATTAAATATGGAACTTTTGTTTAGAAAAAGCCAATTATTCACCCCAGTATTTCACAAGATAAGCACGATTGCAAATAGTGAAAAAGAGCAGAAAATACCATTTGAGCATGAAAACAATCTTAAATAGAAGGAAAAACAACTTTTCTATTTCAGATTTCTCATCTTCCTATTAAACATTATCCACCTTCTCTAATGCAGAATTCAATTTCCAGCACAAAAGAGATAAAACACTGATAATGGTAATGGATATTAATCTGAAATGGAATGAAGAAAAAAAAAAGAAGCATGCATTAATATATGCTAATGTTAGTGTTTGCAAAATATCCATAATATGATTTTTAATGTATTTAGTCAAACTGAAAGCATCTGACATTAACAGTGGATTACAAATCCGTTTATTTTTGTACGTCCTCATATAATTTACATGCTGAGATCGTTATGTTTCTTGACACACATTTGCAATGAAAATAGCAATGAAATAAATTGAACTGGCACTACTGAAGTGGGCACTGCAGTAGAGTATCTGTCAGGTTTTGAGCCTCAAATATACCCCAAACATAACAGGACACACAGTATCATATATCCCAGCTTGCATCACAGAGCTCTCTTAACACACAGAGAAACTGCCAAGATGCCCTTGTAAAATATATTGCATTAAACATGTCAATAGCAAACACTATCAGCTTAATGAAACAGATGTTCAAGATTCCAAGTGGATTGAATGACACTGATAGCTTCATTCACAAGTAATAGTCAATATAAAATATGATTTTCTTAATAGAGCAGAGCACAGTATTGATAATTAAATAAACTTTTAATAATGAATCTGTCACAGAGCAAGAAGTACCATGAATCATTCATAGTTACATGCTTGAGGCAAAAAAAAAGTGAAAAATGGCTGATTTTTTTTCTCTTTTTTTTCTGCCCAGATTTTCTTTTCAAAATTAACTGGCCAAACCAGCTGAGTAATGAGGTCAAAATTTTGACAGGGTTAGAACATGATGGGGTTTATGTCTTTTAAATAAGGTGGCAGCACAGCTTTAATGTTCAGCAAATTATTCAAGATTATTTAAAGCAAGGAATTATGATAGCATTTACATGAACTTTCCATTGCAAAGCTGTAGTAAAAAATAGGTGTTCTTAATATTTCACTGTATCCACTTCCTATGAATAGGCATTCTTCTTCAGTTCAGTCCAGACTGGAAGTGTTTGGCATGACTTGAGGTGAGAACTGAAACACAGCAGAGCTGTGTTTTACCAGGAACACTCTGAGGTTTCCAGAAAGGTGGCCTGCTAAAGAGACCTCGGACAGGCACCTCGCACAAAGCTGGGTAAAGAGGCAGAATTTACTTCAAAGAAAGGATATTGGAAGGAGATGAAAAGTTGTGTCAAGTTTGCAGATGACACCAAATTGGAGAAGACAGTCAAGAGGCTCAGGAGCAGAGCTGCCATCCAGTGGGACCTGCAGAGTCTGGGAGAATGGGCCACAGGAGCCTGATGAAATTCATCAAGGACAAATGCTGAGGCCCACACACAGGAAGGGAGATCACCTTGTAATGATATTGGCTGGGAAGAAGCTCTGCTTAAAGATCCTGGAGCAGTTTGCAGAAAATGAGCTAGGTGAGCATGAACCCAGTTGTAGTTACTGGTACTAAAAGATTATATATAGACTGGCCCTAGTACTTTTGTTCAGTCTGACTCTGCTGAGTTTTGTGTAGATGAAAACAGACCAGGAAGAATAAAGACTACCCAGTTAAATAGCCAATGAAGACTGGAAACAGCACTAGAGGTCTTCTTGGATAAGACACTGCCCAAAGTATCTGGGATGCTCCAGACTCTACTCTTCTCCTATTCTGTTCCCATCTACATCTTCCTGAGGGTCAAGCAACAGCACAAAACATTTCTATATTGCATTTTATGTGGTGTAGATTTGTATCTGAAATAATTTTACAACAAATTATCTTAAATTAAAAAATTAGAGAAATTAGTTTGCATTGTGCTCCATTCCTCTAAGACTAGTTTTCTTCCACACAACTCAGTGACAACTTACTTTACCATAGTGACACAATGCTGCAAACTGCAAGAGAAAAACAGCTCAGGAGAGAAACTGCTCAGGAGATAATTGGTGACCTCGAGTAGGGGTTCATCAGTGATGTGTCAAGCATCACTGCAGTGCAGCACAACCCTTTGCGTGTTCCTCAAGGACTGTATACTTTGTTTTCCACAGGACTGCGAGGCAGGGTTAATAGTTTTGCAAAGGCATTTTCTAGTCTGTCTCATATTCTTCCTCTGCTGAGCCATATTTCTTTAGTTTCTTCATACAAAAGGGTTTGCTTCCTTACAATCAGATACATATGGTGAGTAATGCAAGTAGCTCTGTATTATACTCACGTTCTCAATTAGTTCCTCCCTATTGAAGAAGTAGATCCAGGACAGTTTCTCCTCTGGTTGCATTTTCTACTTTCTGGATCATAAAGCTGTCTTCTCGGTATTCTTGGAACTACTTTCATGTTTTACTGTCTTCATTACCTAATGGGTTGCAAAATGGTTATTGTTAAGTCCCTCATGAATACAGTAGCTTCTGCATTTTAACACTTTGAGGGTTGATGTAGGAATTTTCCATTCTGAGTCAAGTGACCTACAACAAACACACACAATCATATCTTCATAGTATCTGGGATTTTTTCCAAAATGTACAGTATGTCTAGCTGGTACAGGTTTTTTCTCTTATTTTTTCTATTTAATGATTCAAATAGTTTATATTATTTAGCTGTATTATCATTTTGTGTGTGTGTGTTTTAATTCTCCCCTAGGAATATGTTGGTTTGTGTTTTCTCCTCTTTTGATGTCTTAGCACTTTTTTTGTCCTTTTTTCTCTTGACACGTGTTGCATATTTCTTTTCTGCTGTTTAATCCAAATAGCCTAGAGCAACTAAAAGATTTCTTTTTTCTTTCAACTGAAAATTAAGCATTTTACCCTATGGGCTTTGCCACAAAAGATAAAGATCTTTGTCATCTATTTGTATACATTCCTTTAAGAAAGCATGTTCTGTATATCAACTAACAGATACAGTAAGGAACGGTAGTTGCTAGGAGAATTTTTCACTACAATAACAGAACAAATAGTGATTTGTCTGAATATAATTTATAGCTTCCCTAAGGCTGCAGTAAATTATGCATCTTCTTTTACTCACGGAATGTCTTACAAATGTCTGCTGAAGATACCTCTTTTTCTACCTGGGGTTTTTTTCTTGTAATGCTTCATATTTTTAATACAGACAGCAATATGTTCATAAGAATGAACAACATTTTGTTTTTTTAAAAAAAAACTAACACAGTAAGTATGATTTCCTAATAAGTACATTCTGTAAAGTAGCCAGCTTCTAACGACATATAGCGATTGTTAATTTCGAATCATTATGGAACATAAAATTGGTAGAATGTCCATTCCTTCTTCCTTCTCACCAAGGGTATTAGGACATTCTGTAAGCAACAGAAGTATTTAGGAGAATCACAGAAAGTGGCATGTTGAAAGAGGGTCATCTGATCTGACCTCCCTGCTCAAGCAGGGCCATGCTAGAAAGTGAGTGCTAAGTTCTCAGAAATACTTCTAACTTCTTCGGGTAATTTTAAAACACCCTTTCAGATGCTGAAAATCAAGTCAGAGTAAATTTTTTTTTTGGTATTTGTTTCCTTTTACAGAAAAGAGTTTTAATAACCTCTCTTCAAAGAGAGCTCTAATTTTATGTCGTTCATCTTGGTTACAGAGTGCAGCATCAGCAACTGTCAGTTACTTAATTATTTTTGGTTGTCAGAAGCGACTTACTGACATCACGTACCTCTACTAAAATTTCCAGGAAACTTCACATCCTTCAGCTTACAGATTGCAAAATTATTTACAGGATAGTGTTATAATACACCTACGGAATAAATTTGTTCCAAAGGAACTGCAAATTACCTGAATTTAAAATAAAAGTCTTACATGAATCACAGTTATGGCTCCCAACAAGTTCCAATGTTCCCAAAATTAGGGAGCATTGAGAAAGTAAACTCACAAATAAAGAAATGAAAGTTTGAGCTCTCTAGAAAATAATTTGTGCAGTGTCCAAAAGTTAAGAATAGTCACATACTTTAGCTGGATTAATTTCAATATTTTTAATTGTATTTTTTTCATTGTATTAATTTTAAAGATACAGATATTTGCATCCAATGAAAATGTTACTGCATTTTGTACACTGAGACAATGTGGAGTCTGAAGGCAGTGATATTTTTGATGGATGTAAAATATAATGTCTAAGGTGATGAGTGCCAAAAATGACATTAAAAACCATGATAAAAACTTATACTAAGAAAATTTCTTACTTAAATGATCAAAGAATTTATTATTTATGGAAAAATGCACTTTTGACCTTATACTTCTAAGCCTATATTGTCCTCAACTCATGGCAAGGCATAAAAGGCTGAACAAATCCAAGAGCTTATGTGAATTAAATGATTCATTTCATTCATAGAGCAAGTGTATTAAATTATACTAAATGCAGAACAAGACAGCAGAAGACAAAGCAAATAGCTCAGGAAACTGACTCCTATTTTAGGAGGCTAAATGATCTTAAACTTGCACAGTAAATCTTGAAGAAAATTCATAATCATATTGTGTAACCTATCTATATTATTCCAACGTGTGACTGTAGTGGCTTGACCCTGTCTGAATCTTGGGTACCCACAAAGCTGTTTTACCACTCCCCTTCTTAGCTGGGCACAGCAGAGAAAATATGAGGAAAGCCTCATGGATCAAACTAAGGACAGGATGAGTAACACAGGATGAGTAACTCAGCAGCTACCATCATGGGCAAAACAGACTCCACTTCAGGAAATTAGATATTTAAGTTTATGCATCAAAATCAAAATAAGTTAATGAGAAAACAAAATCTAGATCTTAAAACACCTTCCCCTTGCTCCTCCCTTCTTCCTGGGTTCAACTTTACTCCAAATTTTTTCTACCTCCTTCCCCCCAGTGGAGCAGAGATTAGGCAATGGGTCCTGCAGTCTGTTCATCATACATGGCCAGCAGTGTGTCCCTCTTAGATCCGTTCTGGCAGCTTCTCACAGAAGCCAGCCCCGTAGCCCTGCTACCAGAACCTTGCCATACAAACAAAGGACTTCCTCTTAAACCTTTTTATTTAAAGAAAGGAGACAAAGTTACATCTAAATAATTCTCTTTTTTTTTCTTTTTTTTTTTTCTCTTTTTTTTTTTTCTCCTCACTGCTTGTTTGATTTTCTTAACTGACCTTGTTTAGGTTTTTCAGAAGGATCATATGAGCATCAGACCCAGGACAAACACATTAGATGAGAACATGGCTGCAAAGTGCACATGGGCAAAGATGACAAAAATATGGACAATTGCAAGAGAGTGCCTTAAACTCTCCCAGAGAAACCGCTTTATCTGCTGTGTATGGAAAATGAAATCCTCATTTGTATTTTCAGGACATGTTTATTCTCTTAGGCCTGTGACATTGGGTTTTAAATTCAACAATATTCCAAATTACTCTGGGAGTTTTGACTTTCTGTGCAAGAAGTTTGCAAATATTAGCTAGCTTTTAAGGAAACATACTGGCAAATATTACTCAAAGGTATGTGCACTGAAGAACTGTGTAGCAAATTCTTTTTTTAGCCTGAGTAAGAATCAAGTGAAAACTGAGACTTCTGAAGGAGTTTATGGGAAAAAATAGGGAGCATCTCTTCAGAAGAGGCAGTAGCTCCCATGAGAGATGAGAATTGCAAGTTCAAGACATTCATTTCAAATGAGTCAGGGCAAAGATGTAAAGTCTGTTTTTTTCATACTATCAGTGTGCATGGCTATCTGTTTGCAGCGACAAGATTGGGTGGTTTTTATTATTATTTTTGACAGAAACTAAGTGCTGAATAAGAGAAATCTTTTCTGATTTAAAGAGAAATAAAAATTCTATACATTCATTTGGGTAGTTCCCTTCCAGTACCTCAGTATTTTCTACTGAAAAATTCCCAACTTCTGGTATCACTTTTATAAGCTTTGTTACTTAATTCCTGGCTTTTTCAGACTACTAAATTTTGTCATAGAACATTACAATGGTCTTCCTTAACAGAAGAAAAAAAATAGCCTATAGTTAGTGATAAAAGGTACCTCAACTGTAGCTGTGCAAACTAAACCATTATATGGGCTCAGTATTATCATTAATTTTTAGCTTTTATTAAGCAAATCTGCCTGGTTTCTAGTTCTTTCTGCATTTCTAGGTTATTGTCAGTCTTTAATTTAAACTCTCTGAATTTCAGAGAGTGATATATTGTGCATAGATAGTCCTCTATTGTATCTCGAAGATGGTTTTCTGCAGTGTTAATTTTCTCATGTTTCACACACCCAAGGAACTCAGGAGCTTCAGAGGAGTTTGCATAGAATATATGGGGATTTGGAGTTTCTGCTGATTTGAAACCTATGACCTCATACTACAAGGTCCAAGGTGACTCAAGGGAAAAATTTCAGATATTTTCAAGTTTTCCAAGTTAGTGGTTGACCTGCCCCAGCACACAGGAAAATTTTAAGCACAGATTGAGACACTTCACCTTGATTCCTGACTCAAGAAGAAAAAGGGGAAAGGATTTGACTGTCAGCTGCCAAGGTATGTAAATGAAGATTGCTGTTTTATTATTAACTTGATTGATATATTCAAGGTAAAAGCACTCTGGAGCACTCCTGTTAGGTAGTGATATTGGATGAAATAGCTGTTTTGCATCTCACCAGTTATCATTATGTTAATTAAGTTAATAAAGTTACAGCCTCTAGCAGTAATCATATTCTTATGTATGAATCTTATTTGCCTGAGGTGTTTAAATCAACACATAGGTCTTCTCAAGCCTGACAAAAATCCATATTTTGTTACATGATTACCAGTTTAAAAAGAAGTTTTGGGGGTTTGGGATGTATTCAGTTACTGGCATATTGAATTTTTTCCATTTTTAGGAAATGGGAGATATACATAACTTTCAAAGTAAAACTGCATGCATCCCACAGATACAAACTCAGGTTGCATCAACGAGGATTTTTAATGAGCCCAGGGTAATGTAGACAATCATATTTCTTTTTAAACACTATTTTGTAGGTCATTATGTCAAATGGTTTAACCTCTACCTATTTAAATTATTTTTATCTAATTGGATGAGATTTTTCCAAATATCCTAAAATTTCTCATTTCCACAGAGTTTTCAGAGCAATTTTTTACTTTATTATTAAGACAGCTGTTTTCTGATTCTGCCCATAATAACAATAGTGTAATTGGATTTGAAATTAAAGTAAAAGTGAGAGGAGAAATTTCACTTAAAACTGAGTCAAATAAACATTTATCATTCCTATAATTTAGCAGTTGTAAATTAGCCTATGGAATCGAAAACACATGATGGAAACTTAAGAATAAATATGCTTCACCACAGTTTGACTTTTTATAATTTGAAAAAATTGATATTGAAAAGGAAATATCTGTATTAAAAAACAGAAATTATCTTTGTTTAGGCATAAAAAAATTTGAGGACATCTGAAAGAAAAGACTTGATGAACAGGTTAAACCAGATTAGTTCTACAATAAACCACATCCATCCCTCTGAACAATCCAATTTCAGCCACTGTCTGAGAAAGCTGCAAAGTAAATGTTCCTTTGATTCTGCTGAGGAACATTATTATATCACACAAACAGAATTAAAAGAATTTTACACATCTAAGGATTACTTCCTGATTTGTTTCTCCATCTCACTATAGCCATTCAGTATAAATGCAAAAAAGAAGATGGAAACCAGCAGAAGATGTTACAACCAGGAGCTGTGACAAGATGCATCCAACACAAGACTAATCTGTAGGCTTGCATGCCATTCTGGAAGACTCTTCAGGCTTTCTGGAGTGGAAGGAAAGTGGGTTGATGTGATTGACAGCCTTGAAGGATGGGATGCCATCCAAATGGACCTGGACAGGCTGGAGAAGTGGCCCATGGGAATCCAAGAGGACAAACAAAATCAAGCAAGGTCCTGCGCCCAGGTCAGGGCAATCCCCATTATCAATACAGGTGGGGTATGATGAGATTGAGAGCAGCCCTGCCCAGAAGGACCTGGGGGTCCTGCTGGGTGAGAGGCTGGACACGACCCTGCCATGTGCACTCACAGCCCAGAAAGCCAAAAGTGTCCTGGGCTGCACAGAAGCAGAGTGGGCAGCAGGGCAGGGAGGTTTTGCCCCTCTGCTCTGCTCTGGTGAGAGAGATCCCACCTGGAACACAGCACCCAGCTCTGGGGTCCCAGCACAGGAAGGACATGGACCTGCTGGAGAGAGTCCAGAGGAAGACAACAGGATGATCAGAAGGATGGAGCACCTCTCCTAAGAGGAAAGGCTGAGAAAATAGGGATTGTTCAGCCAGCAGAAGACAAGGTTTATTTAGAGGACATCTTGTTGCAGCCTTTCAGTACTTGAAGTAAGAGGGACAAACTTTTCAGCAGGGTCTGTAGTGACAGGACAAGGGGAGATGGCTTCAAATTAAAAGGACAGACAATTTGGATTAGAAATCAGAAATAAGTTTTTTACAATGAGAGTTGTGAGACACTGGAACAGGTTGCCCAGAGAGGTGGTAGAAGCCTTCTCTCCGGAAACATTCAGCTGGGACAGGATTCTGATCAACCTGATCTAGCTGAAGATGTCCTTGCTCATTGCAGTGAGGTGGGAATAGATGATCATTAAATGTACTTTCCAGCTCAAACTATTCTATGATTCTATGAAGAAAAAATGAAAAAAAATCTAAGTGAAGGTCTGGGTCAAAATACGTTACTAGATATTGCTTTAGGGCATGGTCAAATATGGGGGGTTGAATTCAGACTTTTTGTGGGCCCTTTGGGTCCAGAACTGATTTGGCAGTTTGGGGAAAGAATGTAGAAAAGGAATTGTTCATGAAAGGGACATTGTTTAAATAAGTTCTGAAAATTCAACAATGTTAAGTATTTCATACCACAACTGACAAATTAAAATTCAGAAACCAAAAGACAAACACACTCAAAATGTATTCATTAAAAAAGATCTTATTATTTTTGAACTAAAGAAAAACTCATGAGTCTCTTATTTGAAAACTCATTCTGGTTGGGGTTTTAGGTTTTTTCCATATGTCCAGTAGAATTTCTGTGCTGATATTCAGTGAAGCTTTTCCATGTTCATATGTGACACTACTGAATACAACAAAACAATCAATTGATAGACTACCTCTTAGTTATAATGAGAAGATATGTCAGCCACACTGATATCACAAATAAAATTCTTTCTTTCTACAGAAACCAGTAAGTACCAAAGTAAGAAGAAGTCCTACTTTGTTTGAAATCCTTTGGGTTCTAATAATAGATTTCAGACTTAATCTGAGATTCCTTAAGGTCAATATAAAAGCTGACAATATTTATCAGGACTTTTGATCAGGTTTATGGTTTTGGGGTTTTGGGGTTTTCTTCTGAAAGGGAAATCACATCATATTTTCTTCTGAAAGAAGTTCATTAAAGATAATTGTTACATTTGATTTGATGATGTATGGGAAAGCTGGACAATATTTTTTCCCCAGCTACTGCCTTTTTTTCTCCCTTCTACAACTACAGCCAGTTCTGATTCACCTATATTCTGCAATGTAAAGATTCAGTTAACTCCTCTGTCTTTCAAACTCTGTCCTGCAATTTCAGTTTCAGAAAAACCCAAAACAAAACAAAAAATACTCCCCCGCCCCACCAAAAAAAACCCAAAAACCAAAACAAAAACAAAAACCAAATAATAACTCCCAATCTATCATACACTAATACATAATTAGTATGATCATTTGATTAAACTCTATCTGCTCCTAATTTCAATCACCAATGCTAACATGTCAGGAAAGATTATCTCAGTCCAGCCCATTTTCAAAACTGTCACTGGCTCATAAATTCTTTGTTCTGTTGACACACAACACATGAAGTCAATGGGCATTTTCTCTTGAATGGCAGCTGGGACAGTCATCACATGCACACTGTTGGTATCAGTTCTTCCATAGTGCATAGTCTGTTCTGATTTTACTGTAAATGCTTTTTCTTGTGTCTGATTCACCTAAAAGACTCAGATATTATCAAAAAACAAAAGTGTTTATGAAAGCCTATTTGTATAGTCATCATTTTAAAAAATATTGATCAAGAATATCAATTTTACAGAGGTTGTCATTCTCCTTACCTTCAGAGAACTTTCTTACATCACATTTAGGTTTAGTTTTCACTTTTCTTTTTCTTTGGGTTGGAGAATTTAGAGTGGATTTCTTTTCCAGTTCTCTCTAGTTCAGAAAAATTAGCAATGCTAGTTCTAGTACAAATCTCAAAGTTTTGGTATTGATTTCACAGACACCTCAAACAAGATTTTGAAAAGGAAAACCTATTAGGAAACTTAATAATTTGTAGTAAAATTATGTTAGCTACTACTTGGCAAGATTGCTTTAGAACTAAGGCTTTGAAGCCTGTCACAGGTCTTAAAAATAAAATTGCTTGAGTAGTTGAGGAGAACTGTATTAAAATGCAAATTTCCAGCTGCTAATATTTCTTCAAAAACCAATAATCCCTCAAGGCCACCAATATGTCAAATACTTAATGGAAAAATATCCCTTAGGCAGAATGGCCTTTCTAAGTTGACTTTTGATTAAACTTAAAATACTATATAGCATGAAAACTTAAAATCAAAAAGAGGATATAAATATAGTACTAGACTAAAATGTCATAAAGAATGCAATTGGAGAAGCAAATTTAAGGTCGTTAATTTTTAAGTAATTTTCTACCCTTTCTGAGGATTTGTCAAGGAAATGACTGCTACTATAAGGTATACCTTACAGCACACACCCACAAATGAGCCTTGGAGGAACAGAAACTAACATTTTTTCAAAGTAATAATGATGTAAACAAAAGGTTCTGATATAGTTGGTGCGTCTAGCACAGAAGTCAAAGTCTCCACTGCCAAACACTTCTTCTACTGTGTTGTACAAAACCTCAAACCTAAGGCTCAAAGTTATCGAGTGAGAATGCAATGAATTTTATTTTCCCTGGCTACTGAATCCTAAGGTTCTGTGCATCTCTGTCAAGCACAGGAGAGAATTTTCCTTTGAAAAGGAATGACTCAGTAAAAAGTCTGACCCTGTTCCCATGAAAAACAGTGACAAAACATTGATGTGAGGAGGACTGGGATATTGCTTTGCTCAAGATGCAGTACACTTTGACTGAGTACATCAAAATTCTGAGGAAATGAAACTGTTGTTTAAACATTAAACCAACCATAGAACCAATAGCTGCTAGCATATTGAATTCCATCATTCCTAAGTGTTGTCCAATAAAACATTTGTGGAAATCACAAGATGTCCGTTTTCTGATTAGCATACTCTGTGACAAGAGTGCTGTTGCAATATCAGCTTTTACAATTAAAACTTTGTGGCATCAAGGTAAAAAAAAATGAGATACTAGCAGTTTGTAATGTCACTGAGTGAAGCCACTATTCAGTAGCAAGAAAATACAACACCAGGTGTCTGATGAATAATCCAGGCTCAGCTCATTTCTAATGTGCAGTACAATTGTTTCTGAATAGGAACTGGACAAGTGTTTCGGTCAGATAAGAAAATCTTATGTGATCACGAGGAAACAGCAGCTGGATTCTCAGCTGGGGTGAAGCGGAATAGTCTGACTAAAGTATCGTGAACATAGAAAGATCTATATCAGTTAAAGACATGACATTGCATTTGATCTTCAGAAGATGTGCTATGATGGTCTTAATCTGTAATATAATTCCAAAGAACATGTTTTCAGTACTAAAGGTATCTTATAGTCCTTCAAAATATAATAAACTCTGTAGCTGCACTTTAACTTTTGAGGCTTCAGTCACCACTGCATTAATCTAGTGAATGTGAACCAAGTAAAAGGATTGAAATTACCCTGAGGAAAAAGTATGATATAGAAGCAATATCAGGCCCCTGTTTTTAAATAGTTCTAGGTTTTTTAGCAGCACAGATCCATAGTTTCCCTGAAGAGTTACAGAGGCACCCTGAGATCTGTATTCCTCCCAATCAGCTCCTTACGTCTAAGAAAATGACCTGCCCTAGACCTCACCCCTAGATGTCTGAGCATCTTCCCATATAACCTACACTTATGATACAGGATGCTGAATTTTAACCTTCAAGTTTACAGAATACAATGCATTTTCTATCAGTAGTCAATAATCTAATCTAGTAACCTTTGAGGACTCTTCAAAAGAAAAGTACGCATCCTTTTGGAAACCCATGGGTTTAGTTTCTGGGTGAGCAGATAAAGTAGAATCAGGCATGAACACTTCATGTGATCAGCAGCTTTCCAGTTCACCAAGTACCCAGTTCCTTTTGTAAAAAGAAACTGAAGTCTAAAGAAACTTCAATTTATTTTTTTTCTCAATCACAAGGAAGCCACTTCCTGAGTGTTGAGGACACCACGTTAAAGGCAATGACCAGTGATCACATTCAAATCTTGGCTGTGGTCCATGATCAAAATATACTTGCTGACAAAGTGTGTCACAGTAGCATTTCTCACAGGATCAAAAAGTAGCTATACAAATTGTTCCGTTTACATTGTGTGGAGGATGAAGAGCAGTACTTCTACATTTTCAGTCTGCCAATTATATGCTTGAGAGAGAGTGGAAAATAAAAATGAAGTATAGTTAGAAGTACAATAAACAAAGATTACTTCACTTAAAGTATTTGACATGAACAATTTTAAATGAAAAATATTTCAAGTGCATTTCAGTCTAACTCCCTGAACTTGTCTTTAGAATTAATTTTGTTGATTCATGCTTTGGTCTTATCTGCACTTCCAGCCAAAGTACATGTCGTCCAAACCATTTGAGTCCGGTCATATTGTTATCCCAGATTTATATAGCATTTAACAATGCTTTATTCTAAACTCATTTCTGGTTGTTTTTGAGCCAGACTTTACAGCAATAAGTAGTTGTGATGCGTAATATTAAACCAAAGATGGAACCAGACAATATTGTTATTCAATTCAGGGAGACCTAGACCACCTTCTCTTCATAACTCCGCAGAAGAAGAAATGAAGGGCTCTTTCAGTCTTTTTGAGATTCAAAATTAAATGCTGTCAGATTTTCACTCCTTTAACACTCTTTTGGGTTGTGTTCTTAACAATTTAAGCTCACAAACAAGCGACCAATGTGATAGGGTTATAGCTTTCTTTCAGTATCAGTTATTCAGCCTTTGTTTTTCCATCAGGACCTTCTGACAATCTTTTGAAAGTCAGCAGTCTTAGCCTTTTATTTAGTCTATTTTCTGATACTTCCTTTTATTTCCTCCCAGGCCCATTAGGAGTTAAATTTTAGTTTTGAACAAATTCAAACATCCTTATTTCTCTGTTCACTAAGTAGTTGTTTGGTTTTGGGTTGTTTTTTGTTTTGTTTTGTTTTTAATCTAGTTATTCCTAAGGGGCAATTTTACATTTTAATTGGGACAATTGACAAGGTATTCCTTTTACTTGTTTACCTTTCATCTTAGAAAGACTATGGTGGGTTGACCTTGGCTGGATGCCAGGTGCCCAACAAGCCCCTCTAACAGCTTTCCCAGCTGGGCAGGGCAGGGCAGAGCAGATAAGATAGAAAACAATTTATAGTTTGTTATAAGGCACTTTACTAAAGTGAAAGCAAAAGTTTGCAGGTGCATAAGCAAAATTTAAAAAATGTTTTGTCCTCTACATCAGGAAGTGATGTTCAGCCACTTCCTGGGATGCAGGGCTTCAGCACATGTAGGGTTGCTCCAGAAGGCAAACATTGTAAATAATTAATACACCCCACCCCATTCCTCCTCCTTCCATTAGGTTTTATATCTGAGCTGACGTCGTACTGTATGGGATACCCCTTTGGTAAATTTGGGTCCGCTGGCCTAGTTGAGTCCTCTCCCAAGATCTTGTTCACCTCGAGCCCCTTTGATGGGTGAAGGATGTTGAGAGACAAAGCTGATGCTGTGCCAACATTGCCCAGCAGCAGCCAAAGCACTGGTGTGTCATCAACATCTTTCAAGCCACCTGTGCAAACCACAGCACTGTGAGGACTGCTAAAGGAAGGTGAACTCCATCTCAGCCATCCCAAAAAACAAAAACTTACTTTGTCTTTCAGTTTGGGAAGGAAGTTGCTTGAGCACTGTCAGTTTTCTAATTAATTCCCTAAAAGATAGTGTTGTTTATGACTCATTTGGGAGTTTTGTTTTTTTACATTTAAATCACTTTTTCCTCCATTATCCAGTTACACCATCAGACAGCCTTGTTATATTGTAGGTAATTTCCTTTAGTATTCAAATAGCAATGGAATCAGGAAGGGATTATGCAATGGTTTACATTTAGACATATGGTATTTTTAACTACAAATTTCAAAAGAGCCTTATCTTAAATAGTTGAGAAACAATTAAAGTTTCCATCAGAGAAAGAACATGAATAAGTTAAAAGTAATAAGTTTCTATAAAACATATCCCAACAATCAGTGTTGTCTAAAAATTAAATCCTTTAGCATTCTTACAAAAATTGCTTAAACTAAGAATTATAGTATGTTGTAAAATAAGGGTTTATCATCAAAGAAAGACAAAAGCAAGAGAGGAAAACTCTGATAACTGACTTGGATTTACTGCCCAGCAATAATGCTTATTCCAAATGGCCTCCTTGAATCAGTACAAGGAATGGAATTTTCCCTGTTGTGTCTGTTGAGTAACTGTCATTTTGTTGGGTGGGTAAGATTAAACTTATCTGCAAGGTTGACCAGTATCTTTAAAGGTGAATTATTTTCCTTGTCATGAACTTATTATTTATTATAAATTACTTACCTGTCATTTCCTACTATGGTGGCTTGAATTTGGCCAGGTGATGGATTCCCACCCAGCCACTCCCTCCTTTTCACTCCTCTCAAAACCTCTGCTGGGAGAAACAAAAGATGAAAAGAGCTTGCAGGTTAAAATAACACCTTCCTTCTATCCCTCCTTCTTCCCAGGCTCAACTTCACTCCTTCATTCCCACCTCTTCTACTTTCTCCTTGTTCCAAGTAGTGTGGGAGGATGAGGAATGATGGGGGTCACACTCAGTCCATAGCAGTTCCTTTCTGCTGCTCGATCCTTTTTCCCTTCTCCAGTTGGGCTTCTCCATGGACTGCAGTCTTTCAGTGAAAACCTGCTCCAGCAGGGGCTCTCCATGGACCACAAATTTTTTAGGAAATATTCACATGCTCCAGAGTCCTCCATGCAGAGTCGATGTCTTCTTCAGCATGGTCCTCCCACGGGTTGCAGGACAATACCTGCTCAATCATGACCTCTTCCACAGGCTGCAGAGAATTCTCTGCTCTGCTCCTCCTCCTCTTCCATTTAGACTCCGTATGTCAATAAACTGGCAAAGACTTCCCAATCATACTGTATATCATGATATTAATGTTCTTTAAGCATCGTCTGTAGAACCGTGTCTCTTTAAGTCAGAGAGAATGCAAGCAAGAGTTTAATAACACAAATTCCCCACAAATAAATTTGACTTATTTTATTGCAAAGCATTTTTGCATCTCTATTAAGATTTACTTCCTATAATGGTTTTGCAAAAACCTGCAAAGCAAGCAGCAGTTTTTTCCTGTAAATGAAAACAGAGGCAATGATATCAGATGGATGAGGAGACAAAGGGTCAAATTAACCATACAAAAAAACTGTCAGATGAAATCTGATTAATTTTCAACTTGTTGGTAAATGAATAAGGCCCCTTCATTCAATTTTCAGCCAAGACAGTGGCTGTTAAACTGCAATACCAGAGGCAGAAGAACACTATGCATATGTACTTTACATCAGTATGTAAACATTGTGACACCAAAGGGGCAAAGATGTGCATGGTTTAATGTAGAAGGGATCCAGGTAAAAACAAATTAAAGAACAAAATAAGCACAAGAGACTGGAAAAAAAGGCAGAATATAATGCCAAATACATCAGTAGGATATTCATATATGACACAATTATTAAAGACTAGCAGCTGTATAGATGCAGAGATGATAACTAATAATTTATGAAGGTTTTAATGAAAGAATTTGGTAATGTCTCTTTTTAAACCTCAGAACTGTTCTGTTTTGTCAGTATCTTAAGCATTCCCATCATATCAGTCTCCAACTCCCTAAATTTTATCTACTTTACATATATCTGCACACGTAATAAACTTCATGGCATTTCTCCATCAGCATTTTTAAACATGAAAATTTAAAATTTTTCACATCCAACCATTTCCAAAATGCCAAAGGATTATCTAGGCATTAACTCACAACAAGTCCACTGAGAAAGGAAAAACTAAAATTACTTCAGAAGTACCTCCTTAAACACACTTGCCAAGAGCATCTTTCAAGCTAAGGTATTTCACCAAGTCACTAAAGCCAGCAAGAGGAACTCAAGCAGGGGCTTTTTCTTCCTCCCTTTATCCTAACATGGTCCTATCACCTGCACTACCAAATCCTAGTTCCCCAGAGGCAGAGAAGCTTGAGATAACTCAAGTCTCCTCAGTGTTCCTTCTCTACTGGGAGAAACAATGTATCCCAGAGAGAACAAAACTTGGACACACAGAACTGCACATAAACCCATCAAATATGTAAAATTTAAAGCATGAGGCAGGCAATAGGAAATCTGGGAGGAATGGTGTGGTAAAGGCATGATCATCAGGATTAGTCTGTTCAGATCTCTCTGGGGCTACTGAAAAACTCATTTTTATAGGACTCCCTGTAGAGTCTTGAAGAGCTGGTTTTGGCACAAAGTTCTTCAGTCTCTTCAATTTCTTTAATCACATTAGCAGTTTATGATGATGGTGGAGACTGTCTGCGTCCCATGTAGGGAGTTAGGGTTCAGTCTTCGGTGATCAAAAAGTCTCTGCATTTGGATTGTGTAGAAAACACTCCCTAGAAAACATATACTGTGCTCTCCTAATGTCTCCTTGATACTGTCACCCCTTTCTGGGAAAAAAAAAAAAAAAAGAAAATAAAACAACAGAATGAGCATCTTACAAATGCAACAAGTTTAGGTGTATGGGCTAGACAAGAATCCTAATATATCCTGGATCTTGAGATTTATCTCTAGAATGTGTATCAGCTACACATCATTCCAAAAAGCAATCACAAAAGGGGGAGGCTGTGTCTCTTCTTTACTATTATCTCCAAAGCTGATGCATGGGTGGCTTGGTTAATCTGTGTGTTGAGTAGTACTTGGGAGGAAGAAAAATGGCAGAATATACTTCTACAATATGTAGCATGTTATGTAGAGAAACTTTCATGTAGAAGAATTCTGTTACCTCAATTTTAATTTTGAAATCTCTTATATTTGGATTTGCTGTTCATTCAAAGGACTAAAAGTTTCTTCTGGGTGCAGATTTAATAGAAAATGATAAAACAAAGTGTGGAGAAAAAAAAAAAAAAAAAGGAAAAGAGAGAGCTAATGAATATGATGTTTAGTATGCTGTCAGCCATTTAAGGTTTATGCTGCCACAACTCCAGTTAGCTGAGCACAGCAGTAGTTATGAGGAGTAATGAGTTTGACAGACATTTTGAAATTCCTCTCCTGCTGTGTCCTGTCAGTTGAAAAAGAGGGAGACAGTGACGGCCAACAATTTAAAGATAATGGATTGACCATAACTGGCACCTAAAGAACAATAAAGCAAAGACCAAATGGCAGGATCTGACCAGCTAGATTGTAAGCTCCCTGAATATGACCAGGATTGTTATATTTTATCTTTTGCTTGAAATAAAAAAAAAAAAAATGCAGCTATATATTCAGTAGCCAGAAAACATTTAATTAGAAATAACCATATTCTATTGGAAAAACAAGATAATTTTGACATATTAATGAATATTAAAAATTGCTTCATAATTTTTATTCTTTTACTGCCCAATTTAAAGTAGGGAAGTATTTCTTTGATTATGTAATTTTGGGTAATAGATAAGAAAAAGATGCATGCCAAATATATTTTTCCACTTCTAGTAATGTGCCTGTGAAAGACGAGAGATTACTTTCCTTCTACATTTCTCCTCAGAAAATTTGAAGTCTGGGTTTTTAAAAAACAAAGCAGATCTACATAACTGTCACCATGCTGCACAGTTTGAATATTCATTATTTTCTGGCAAAAGAGGGATTGGACATCAGATTTTCCACTCCAAAAGAATATGCTTCTGCCAAGTTATTTAGATCAGGTCTATATGAACAATTTATCCTGCTAGAACTTTATTTCCAAAATAATACTTTAATATTGATACGAAAGATGGAAAAAAAAAAAAGAAAAAAAAAGAAATGGCTTTTTAGTTCTACTATTTAGATGGAGCAAGTCAGTCTGGAGATGGTGTGAAGCTGTTCCCTCTTCTGGTATAAACCAGAAGACTCATCAAAGGAGGGGGTTTTCATTTCTCCTGCTAAGGAACCCAAACCTTAGTTCAAGGGCCTGAGGTATTCACCCCATGATTCTGCTATAGACAGCAGAGAAAAAGGAAGGCACCTCTAGACAATTATTTATCTCTCTACCAGGACGGATCAGATTAATTGTATTTATTTTTTGTTTATATTTGCTATGAAGGGAGTCTCAAGTGTTAAAATCTTAATTAAATATCCAGTTTTTAGACATCTAAAATCTGTGCAAATCTTTTTTTTGCCTCCAATGTAGCTTATTTGGTTATTTTTCTATAAATATTCTATTTCACTACTTTTGAAATAAAAAAGACAAAGCTCATTTGCCTAAAATCCAATTCTTCATTATTCCAGCAGTCCCTATTTTCAAAGGGCAGAACCTTTAGACTAAATATATAAAATTTGTACCATGTGGTATCAATTAAGTTATGTAAAGAAAATAACGGCAATATTGATCATGCCTGATAATTGATGTCTGTTGTACCTGTGACACAAGAAATAACACTCATTTATTTTTTTTGCAGACCACAGCAGTGACTTGTTGCAGAGCAGGTTTGGACAACTGTAAGTTCACAGCATTACAAACTGATCTGGGAGCCCCCAGCCTTTGAATCTGTAATTCAGCCACTCTGGAGTTCATCACAATACTGCTTAGTTCACAGATCATTAGCCTGATAGAGTAGTTATCTTAAATGCCTAACTAATTTCCTTTTATTTAAAATATTAAAAAATGATGGAGTAGCTTTATTTCAAACTAAGAAAACAAGGATTGGGCATGCTAAGCTCAGAGCTCCATCTGCTTTGTCTCCCATCAAGCAACTTGACTGTAGAAGAGCTGTGCAAAGAAGCCTCTGGGCTACCTGGATGAAGCTCCACCAGATTTACTTAAGGAAGGCAGTGCTGGATCACAGGGTTCAAATGTCTGTGTCCAAAAGAACCACAGAGACACAGAGCCAATGTAATCTCCCCTTCCACATCCATTGGATCTAACTGTATTCCCACTTTTGCCATAAAAAGGGAAATCATGGTTTTGTCACGTTACTTGGCATACACGCAGCTTGGTGTCACATCACACGCCCGGGAGAGCTCCAGCAGTGCAGGTGCTGCTCAGGTGTGCAGGAGGAAAGGAGCTGCAGCTGTGCACTGGCCACATGTGAGCTCCCAGTGCTGCTGCACCACAGCTAACGCTGGCATCCGGCTTCCCAAGATAATTCCCTGCCTGCTTAACACGCTAAGCACCACAGAAGGACTGCAGCTTTTACAACTAGATAAGGAGAGCAGCTTACAGCAAGAATGGCAATAGGCTTAGGTACCATAATCCACAGCCATGGCTGTAGCCTTGACAGAGTTTTGTGAACTGCATATAAACCTATCCTGGTCTCACAGAGTGTTCTTGCTATTCAAAACCATTTCAAAAAGTGCTTTTACATGTAGCTCTGTCACCCACTGTAACAGCTGAACTGTATCATCTTTTCTGCTACATGATTATTTTTCATCCAGGATTCCTGGTGTACTTCATGTTCCTTGAATGGACAACACAGAAGTTTAAGTAGGACACTTACAAGTGAAAAATTTAAAAAACTAACCTTCTTCAAATATAAAAAATATAAAAAATGAAAAGGAGTGTTCCTGTTGAAATTTCTCTCAGCTTTTACATTTGGCAATATTTTTATGGGGAAAATAATGATTTTTTTAAATAATAATACTATAAAATACAGTTATTCACAAAGATATTTCAAATCATTTTTTCATACGAAAGCAATTTTCTATTTCACAGCTTTATTTTATCACTCACAGAACAGTATCATTTATTAAACAGGGGAATACAGGGTATTTGTAGCAACAGATTCCAGAATGTTTCCAACAGCTGTAGAGTGACCTGTACACTTTGTGCTTAAGCACAATTGAGTCCTTGAAGAAATAATTTTCTGTCTTTGGAACAATAACAATGAAACACTGAGTGTTAGAAGGAGGCGTGACCTTAATGGTCCAGTTTTTGAAAGCAAGTATTGATGAGGTTAATCAAATTTGCAATTAGTTAAGAATTTTGCAGTTAAATGAATGTAATGTCCATACATACATAGTTGTCCATGGTACAATAAATTCGTATTGTCTGACTTAGCTGAGAGGAGCTGGTTTATTCTAGGCTGGGGACTCAGTTCCTGTTCTGACATTGATCCTAATCATGTTTTGAAAGCAGTAAAGCTTTGGGAAGCTATTGTTTTCCACAACTGCCAGTGTAGGGCTGATGTTTCATTCTTAAAACTGAATAGGAAAGCAGCATTGTCTATGTTCAGAGGGGTCTAACTTTTACTCTGGTCTTGCCTTTATTCTGGTATGTAACTCACTTGTCTGTGTTTCCACAGTGTCTAGATTCTAGCATATTATCAGGGAAATTCTTCTAACTATAAATGCACAAATTAATTCCAATTGCATATTGACTGCATAGTCACTCATCTCACTACAGACACCTAATCTGAATCTTTATTCAGTTTTATCCGTGAGAATTCTTTGCTGTGGTATTGAAATGTCTCCACAAAAATAAAAAGTGTTTATTAAAAATCTGTCTGAAATTCAATAGCAATAATTTTGTTGTCTGAACCAGGTCATCATCTTCCACTTAAAGTGGAAAAAAAGCAGAGATAAAGGCAGATTTCTAAAGATGCATATAACTGTCACAAGATACAAGACAGTATCAAAGTTCAGAAAAAGGGAATGATCCATGTCAAGCAGGAGATTTAGGAGTCAATTTCTTCCTTTGTCACTAGCTCTGTTTATGTCCTTAGACATAACAGTCAGCTTTTTTATTTTTCTGTATTGGTCTTTCTTCAAGGGTTAACAATATCTCCCTATCTCACAATATTTGGCAGATAATCCACACAAAACTGTGAAGCATTTGGATACAGGGCTACCAGTACTGGTCTACAAAAGGGCATTCAATAGGGGCTCAACACCAGACTCCTGTTATGGGCTCCTCTTCGAAGCCTTCACTCGTATCTTTTCATTTCCATCAGCCCGATCCCCACCCTGTACAGCTGCACAAAGTGCAGCCACCCAATGATCAAGATCAAGACCAGCTTCCACACTGCAGATCATACAACCAGCTAGACCAGGGTTGAAATCTTTTTTTTTTCCTCAAATTTCTCTCATATGTTTTCATTTCTTTTCTTTGTTGTTCCTCCTCCCACCAGTCTTTCCCATTTCTGATCCTAAATCACACTGAGTTACCTCTTGTAACAAAGGTTTCTCAGTCCTTTCCTAATTGGCAAAACCCTCCCGAGAGGATGACTTTTTAGCATTTCAACATCTCATATTAGTGCTGTGATCTTTTGCATAAGAGCTGCCAGACAAAAATGATTCAGGTTCAGTTTTCCAAATGAGATGACTGATGGGAGTAGACAATGGATCTGCAGATGGACCTGTTTGTCTCATTCGACCCCATGAATGTGCAGATATATCCCCATTTAGATGACTAGCATTTTGGGGGGTTTGCAGGAGTTATTTATAATATTTTTACACATTCAAACTAGAAAATAATCCTCCTATTTTCAAAACCATTATCTCTTAGAGATTACATAGCCTCAAAGTCATATTAAATCCTAGTGTTGGATATAAAGACTTCTTCTAATTAATTCAATTTGGTTATGCAGATTTGGTTCTGTCTACATAATTTTTTTCATATACCATTTTTAATATTTCCTCTCTTACAAAGAGATTAGACTTCAGAAATTAAAATAAAAATCTACGTGAAAAATAGGATGACATTGGTCTGCCTTTAACCCTAGCATCTACTTCTTCTGTAAGATAATGGCTGCTGAGTAGACTAAAGTTCTTAAGTTGAAATGTGACTGCATAAATCATGCAAAACAATTCAAAGTTTCCAGGCATCAAGAGGCTTGCAGACTTGAGGTGTGATTGAAGAGTAATAATGTGCGTTTGTCAGTGAGTTAGCCTGGATCTGAAAAATAGACTAGCTGATTGAAGGACTTGACCTAATGATCTCATTCTTCCATCTCTGCTCTGTCCTTGTTTCCAGTCCACTCTAGATTTTTGTTCCCCATTTTTTAGTAGATGAAAAATTTCCCTCCGTTCCAATTATGTAAATGAATTTCAGTGAGTCTGTTAGTTCTGGTGAGATGACTCTTTATGGTACCTTTACTATTTTCAGCTGATCTGACAGACCTAGCAATAAGTAATAGCAATAACATTAGCACAGAAATTACAGACTTTTTTCCCAGAAAATTCCACATTACTTAGATATGAATCTATTTTACTAGAACAATAGCACTTTCATTAAATACAGGCAAGATTTTAAAAAAAAATTTGCAGAAATACTGAGAAGCATTAAAAATTATACCTACTTAAATATGACTATTTAGATTTAGATTGATTACATCTGTGTGTAATTTTTGCACAGCCTGGTTTTTGGTAGCAGGCTGGGCCACAGAGGTGGCTTCTGTGAGAAGCTGCTGGAAGCTTCCACCATGTTTGGCAGAGCAAGACCTTGATGGCTGCAAAGATGGACATGCTGCTGGCCAAGACTGGGCCAGTTAGAGATGTTGGTAATGCCTCTGTGATGGCATGTTGTCCTGGGTTGTAGTATAAGATTATTCTATCACCATCTTCATGAATCCTTGAATCCAATTGTTGGAGCAGTGTTTTCCCAGGCCCCCTCCCTCTGGGCCATCATCTGTTAATGGCTTATCAAACACCACCCCTCCCTCAGGGCCATCTGTTAATGGCTTATCAAACACCGCCCTCTCCTTATCTTCTGTTAACGACTATAGATAACTCCCCCCGGGAGTTAATGTGTGATATACAGGACCCATCAGTGTGACTCATCTTCCCATTGCGAGATGCTCCGCCCAGGGGGAGGAACCAAGCATTCTCACCTGGATATAATCTGGAATTTGGGACAGTACAGCAGCCTTTGCCCGCTGGTTTTTTCCAGAGGACCAGAGCTACCAGACTTTTTTTTCTACGGGATCACTTCTTCAGGAAGACCACCTCATCTGGACTGTTTCCATCACTCTGCTCGGGTTGTATTCCGACCCCGTCAGTGGTCTTTTGGTATTATTGCATCTGTTTTATTTTATTTTACTTTTTTTTCCCTTTCTTGTTATTAAATTGTATTTATGACTTGGAGCCTCTCACTTGTTTTGCTTTCAAACCACAACACATGTCTAAGAAGAAATCAAAACAAGGAACCTTTCATTATATTTTCTTTCCTGTCTAGTTGCAGTGGGGAGTGAGCGAGAGGCTTTCATGGGTGCCTGGCATTTGGCCAGTCTCAAACCATGACAACATCATTTGATATAAAGTTTTGTGTCCTTTATATTCTCAAATCATTCCCCATCTAGAAAAGATTATTATGGGTTTACCAGTACTTCTCCCAGATCATGTAAATTATTTCACAAATAATGCTATTATGTAAAATCTGTGCTAAAGGACTACCTGAGATATATTTTATGACCTACACCAGATTGTACTCACCTTGTTACAGCACAGAAAAAAACTACCAAGAGTGATACCTGAAATAACATTTTGTCTTAATTTCACACAAAATTCTGTATACTTCCAATGCAGGAAAAGAATATTTAACAGTCTAATAAATACTGGAAATAAAAGGTCTTTTAAGGCAGCAAAAATGCAATTGGCATTTTTTACACCTTTCATAAGTTACCTTATCCATAGTTGTCATCTTTGTCATCAGAGCAGAAGGTTATTCAAATTTTAATAAAATTTATGTGAATGGCACTACAATAATTCACAGGTGATTTCAGATTTCAGTGCTCTTGAAGAAAAAAGCAGGTTTAATTTTGAATGGTTAACAGGGAAATTAATGAAGATGTATGATTTAATTTAGATATAACTGAAAATGGCTGCTTCTAGATGCTTTCCAAAAAAGCATTCCTTCTAAGCTGCCCTACCACAGAAAATAAAGAGATCACTTTAAGATATCCTTCCATTATCTTTATTATCAATCATTTACCACGTACTTTGGCTGTTTAAAAATAAGAACAAAATCATTGAACTAGTCTTGCTAAAGATAATGCTGCTTGAAATTAACTGAATAGTTTTTCTTTATGTTATCATTTTCAGAGTGCAATGAACAACTGATTTATTTCAATATGTATTCATAAAGTAGTGCTGCATGTTTGTAAATGCTATTTCTCTGTCTTATGCCAATATTACATCTGTGCTACTTCCCACACAAGAAAGCATCCATAAGGGGGGAAATAAAGTTTTACCTTGCTTATTTTTATAGCTGATTTATTGTTTCTAGGGATTTAACCAAAGTTTCCTCTCAGAAGCCTAATTTTTGAAACCAATTTACATCTTACCAGCTATTCTAAAATGCAACTAATCATCAGAAGACCCGTTTTTATGTTTAATTCTTTCGCTGGGAGGGGGATTTTAAAAGGGAAATCCATCCAGTACAAAAAAGTTTGCAAAAGTTTTGCACTCATTTATGCACTCCATTCAGGCTATATGTGAAGGTCTCAGTGCTGCTTGCTCAGGAGACTTTAACCCAATTTAAAAGCCCTTGACAAAATAGGCTACTGCATTTCAGGCTCAGTTAGCCTCCGGAGAAAACATCAGGGGTAGGGACATGACAACATGGTCAATTAACATGATTTCAGACATGTTAGCCAACTCTGCAATGCCATTAACTAAAATCAAGTGAACTAATACAATTAAACAGAAGAGCCTCTTTATCCATCCAAATATACCCCAAAGACTAACAAAGATGAACCAGTGCCTGCCAGATCTTCTCAGGGAAGACACAGTTAAAGTTTCATCTGGAGCACCATTGCAACCTCAGGTACAGCCACGTATTCAAGTCAAACTAGAAATCAGTCACAAATTTTGTACTTATCCTCTGTTTCTCTTGCATAGGCACCATTCAAATGTCTTTTTGGAGCAGTGAAGCACCATCCCTATCCTTTTTTTCTTCTGTGGTTCATCCACACTGCACATTCAAAAGCTAGCACTGGTACAGAACCTGCACAGCTGGGTTTGTGTTTCCTCTGCCTGTTATAATGACCCCTTCCAGGAAGGGATAACTTGGAGGGGGTTTTTTCCAACATTTACTTTGTCCATTGTCATACTTTGATAGTAGGACTATTCATCTCTTCTGATCAAATGTACATTTTCAGCTTTCTGATAAAGGGTGACATTGACATGCAAACCAAAGATATTATCACTCACTTTGGAAGTTTCTTTGACCATTACTGGTCATTCTACAAAAATTTCATTGAGATATAAAAGAAAAAGTGAAATATTATTTTTACACGTATTGGCAGAATAAAGATGAAAAACTAATTGAATGCATCTTGAGTGTAGAAGTCTCATAAATTGTATAGGCCATGAAGAATAAATTCCAGTAAATTTTAAATATAACAATAGAGACAAACCCAAGAACTGCATTGAGCTGTGACCTGATAGTAGGATACTGATAATGTTAAAAATAAAATTGTCCAATTTAACAGATGGCTAAAATAATGCAGATGGAAAGAGAGAAAAATGCAAATACTTTCACAGCACTACATAAATTCTCTAACTTATATTAGATGTTAACACTCAGAACCTTTGCAGGCCTTCACTTAGTCAGAACTTTTATGGAAAAAACTGTAGTTGAACAGGGTGTGTCAGGAAATGCCTTTCTCACAGCTGCAGTCCAGAGCCTCTGGATCAACATGTATCACTTTTACCTGCAACACTTTGTTTACAGACTGACTTCAAATGAAGCTCCTAGTCAGGGAGCTAAAACAAGCCAAAACTTCCACATGATTTGTAACTACCAAGCTCTATGCACGTCAGTGTGGCAAGTCATGAAACTATTACACATTTTTATCCCTACCCTTTCAAATTTTTTACTTCTCCCTGCCTTGTTGTTTATTGTATTTACTGTGACCCGTTTTGAATTTGATCCTGACCTCTTCAAGGGACAGATTTTTTTCCTCTGGGTATTTTGCACAATGAATTTTTTTTTTAATCAAGTAATTTGTTACTAATAATAGTTGAAAGAACTACTAATTTGTTTGAATAATCAGTTTTATTTCTTTTGTTATTGGATCAGGAAAAAAAGAACCATATTTTCTGAATAATCACTTTAAATCAGAATCCAAAAATATTTGGAAAGTAATTTGACCAGTTTAAGTATTCTGAAATTTGTCTCAAAATTCTCCTGAAGGAGTGTCATAGACAAACTGTGTTAAATACTATCTGTTGTATCTAAGATTTTTTCCACCATGGAGACAGTAGGATTTTACAGACCTCTAATGGCTTTCAACCATTCAGGTATGGATTACACCTCTTTCCTTTAAAGATCCTTTTGTTGTTTCTGGATGATAATCATTGTTCTCAGTCATGATACTCTGCAATTTCATGGTTTTCATAAATAAAAATAAAACATAAATAAAAATAAAACATAAATAAAAATAAAACAAGAGCTCTCCATTCTCGCCATTCTAAATTGCTCCCTCAAGTCTCCTTTTAATTCAAAATAAAACTAAGATAAATATTTATTTTAGCAGTATTTGACCTTCCAGCACATTGCATTGAATGGGAGTATGAACCACACAGCAATCAGACAACACAGACTCAACAAAAATTATTTTTCAGTCAAATTACATAAAAAATATACTGTCTGTGGGGATTTGTACAAGATTGTCATGGCTATTCACAAAAATGTAGTTTACTGTCACAGAAGGAGTTGGGTCTGCTCAGTCTGGAGAAGAGAGAACTTCACGGGGAACATGAATGCCAGAACCTACAAGGAGGGCATCAAGAGTGGTTCTTCACAGAGGTGCATGGAGGGGGGATGAGATGGACATCAGTTGAAATAACAGAGATTCAGACTAAAGGTAAGGAAAAGAAAGTTTTACCATAAAAGGAGCTTGAATGAACGAGTTTGCCCAGAGAGTTTAGGTAGTCTCTGTCTTTGGAGATTTTGAAGACTGGATAAAGCCATGTGTATATTGTGCTGAACTCATAGTTCATGAACAGAGGACTCCTTCCATTCTGAATTTTCCAATGATCTCTAACAGAAATGTGTAATATGATAATGAATTATTTGTGTGGTTGCATTGCACTTAGAATTGTATGGAGATACACTGAACACAGCATTCTTTTTATCCATGGAGAACCATTACTGTTGGTATATAGGCAGAAGAATCCAGCTGATTTAGTGGTTTGCACAATACTTAATACAGTAGGGGAGCAGGCTGGGGGAGTTTAAGTGCTCAAGTAACACAGATCACAAATAATGATATTAAGTATACAGTACCAGGTATTTAAGCATTATGACTTACTTGCAATAAGACAGGGCATTCATTCATTTTAAATATACTCGTAATCAGAAGTATACCACTGTTTATTTACACATATTTCTATATGTTCTTATATATGTATAGATATATAGCATCTATAACACATATATAACACACAGCACATTATTTAAAAAAAAAATATTTGAAGTAACAAAATATAACCCACAATATAGTCACAGGAATATCAACATACACATGAAGCTAGAATTGCTTATAAATACAAATTTCAACCTTGACTTCACTGGAGAGAATTAGCATAAACAGCATTCGCAGAAAGTGTCAGCACTGTCGAAAGCAATTTCATAAACCTGGTTATCATTTCTTTTCAGGCTGCAGAGGAAAACCTCTTCACCATCTTCCTCACATGCACTTATCTAGGCTGCCCTATTTTAGTGAACAAAAAGGAATCACCCCTTCTCTGTGAGTGTGTGTGAATAATTTCTCTAGGTATCTATGGGTACAGATACAGAAATAATAACTGGAAAAGAGCAAGCTGAAGAGGTTAAAAAGACATGTTGAGACACAGCATGTGACAGTCTTCAAGGAACTGGCATGCTCCAGGGTCCAGATATCCTATTGAATCTATAAGAAATGATGATCTGAGAAAGCCAGGAGTTGGACAAATCTGTGCAAGGGCAGTAGTGCAACAACAGACTGTCCATCTTGGACCCCTTCCAGAGAGGTGATGGCTACAAACACCAGAAAGTTATGTGCACATACCTCTTAAAAAAAGGAACCTTGAGGGACGTTCCAAACTACAAATCATTGGTCCAGCAAATCGCAAACATTTAAAATAGCTGGAATCTGTGATTCCAGCCTACTACCTTGCAGAAAAATGCAGCAGGAAGATAAAATTACTCACCTTATCTCAAATAAAGGCAGCAATGAGATTTAAGCATCTTGAATCCACTATGATTGGTAATGCCTAAGAACATGTTTTAAGTAATGTTACTTTTGTTCCAGTTTTTCTTCCTAGGCACCCTTTCTAATGGCACCCACAAAAAAGGAAAACATTCTTTAATATCTTAATTTTTAATGCACAAATTTGTCTTGCCCTGGATGTCTTATTTTACTTATTGTTCCCATAAACAGGAGCTGACCTCTCCTGTAAGTTAGAGACAAGTCATAACTCCTAAGTGCCAAGATAGGCACAAATTGCTGTTTTGCTTTACTCCGGTTTTATATTACTTCTGTGATTTTTAATGTACTGCAATTTCATTTGCAGTCTATACTGTCTTTCTAGGGAGATCAATTAAAGATAACAAGACTATTTCTTGATTATATTCAGGGAGTCAATTTTAATATTACTTGCAAGAGGAGACTGTAATCTTATCAAGGATGTAATCTCTCCAGTTTTGCTTTTGCTTACTGGGAGGTTTGAGTATAGTAATTCAAACCAATATGATATGGAACATAAGCAAAGTCCAACTTAACAGTGTTCCATCACATAAGTTAAATAAATAACAGTGTAATGAAGAGAAATCAAAGCTAAAAAAAAGCTGCTCAGAAATGCAGTGACATTTCTGATGGCATATTCTAAGAGGCAGTGAATCTCAAAGCCGGTGCAGAGTCTGAGGGAAGTATCAAATTAATACCAATTTCAGAGAAAAATACCACCTCTTACTGTATTCAGAATGACTTTAGATCATCTTGATATTTAAAAGATAAGATAGTATCCTTGAAAGAGAACAATGAGGTAGCTTGACACTCGCTGCTGCCTTCAGTGAATATGGAATTGTCAGGTACTTCCTTTTCATACAGGATTTCATGATTTGTTAATAACAGAGCACTGATTATGAGGTGGGTGTGGGATCTTGTCTTATTGAAAATCAGAACTGATATCAGAATATATAATTTTAGATTTCTAACCTGAGACATTTGTAAACAAACTTTTGAGATACATAGATTATATTGCTATCAAGATTTCATTTTGCATACATACCTGAGGAACTGGAAGTCCAAAGTGTTTGCTATTGAACAGATGTAGACCTTTTAGGTCTGCTGAAATTAGTAAAATACTTTTGCAAACGAACATATTGGTGTGAATAGGATTCAAATAATAATTCAACAACTTTCAAAATACTTTGTTAATCATTTGCTCATCCATCTAGGTAAAGAGGCCTGAGAGGGGATGGAGTCATTTCATGTATTCTGGAGGCCTTATCCATACATGGCTGAGCCCACTTAAAATAATGGAACTATCCTGACATATAAAAGTGCACCAGAGTGTAGTGTTGTCTCTAGTTCAACACAGCATTTGATTTCTCCATGTTCTTCACTGTGCAAGACCTAGTTCAGCTTATCTGGAATTCAAAAATAAATTTACGCACAACTATATTTAATTATTTGGGTTTGGAAGATTAGGCAAGAAGTTAAAAACGTAGCATTTTGTGTTGCTTTCATTACATTTTTGTGAGAATGTGACTGACCTTAAACCAAAGAAGGCTAAGTGTCCTGAGCTGCATTGGAAGGTGTATTGCCTCCTGCAGGTCAAGACATGTGATCCTTCCCCTCTGTTCAGCACTGGTGAGGCCATACCTGGACTACTGGGTCCAGTTCTGTTTCCTCAGAACAAAAAGACATGCTGGAGACAATCCACTGAAGGGCCACAGAGAAGATTTGGGGGCTGGAACATCCTTCATACGAATGGAGCTGTATTGAGCCTGACTAGGGGGGAAATCCCATCAAAGTGCATGAACATCTGAATGGAGGCAGTACAGAAGATGAAGACAGATTATTTTTAGTGGTGATCTGTGACAGAACAGGAGTCAGTGGACATTGAATATTTCATCTGAACTGCGAGGGCAATGGAGCACTGGCACAGGTTGCACACTCATATCTTTGGAGATATTTAAAAGCCATCCAGGCCTGGTCTTGGAGTATCTGCTCTAGGTGACCCTGCTTGAACTGGATTGGACAAAATAACTTGAAGACGTCTCTTTCAACATCAATGATTTGGTGAATCTGATTCTGTGGTTCTTGTATCTCACATTCCTTTTGGAAATTGTCAGAAATATTGTCTTTGGTTTGCTCCACAGAAGAGCCTAGAGGTGTGTGGACGTGGCTGAATTGCTACTCTATACTACCCACTGCATTGCTCAGGGCATGGCTTTGAGGGAATTAAAACACAACCTCAGGACAGAAGTGCATTGTTTTGTTCCATTTCTTCCTTCCTGGAAGCCGCTGGGACTGCAGCACTGAGGACTCTGTACCTCTCCTGCTGCTGCCCTTCCTGTCCCTCAGGGAATGCAGCTCCAGGCAGCAAACACATCCGATCCATGGCACACCTCCAAAAAGCAAGAAACTCAGCCAAGACTCGGCTCTGAACTGGCAGTGAGATGAGCCTGAGCTGAGCCCCAGCTGAGTCCAGCAGAGCCAAGCAGACAGGTCCAAAGCAGAAGCACCACAGAATTAAATCAGTGGAGTGGGGCAGTCCAGAGGCAGGCACTGCAATGCTGTGTGGATGATCCAGTTGTTGGGAGGCTGTCCATCATCATTTCCCACTATGTTGGGCATGGAGATGGGGAACACCATCTATGGAGAGCCACTGCCAACTTGTCTTTGTCTTGGCAGCCACGTGGAATTGAGATGATGAACAACTTTTGTGTGTAAAGCATCTTTTCTTTTGTATACTTGTGCTATTAATACTGTTGCTGTTACTGTCTGTTTCTTATTTCATTGCTATTTGTTTTCAGTAAATTGTTATCTCAACTTATATTTTCTGCCCTCTGTCTCTCTCTCTCACCAGAAGGGGACTGGGGGAAGGGGAGCAGCTTATTTGGAGTTTCCCAGCTGTTTGTTTTTTTTTTTAGCCACCAAAAGTATATAAGGGCTTTCAAGACCAGTTTTGACAAATAGGGTTTTGTAAAACCAGGTGAGTGTGAGGAATGAAAAAACAGGAGACGTGAGGAAAAGAGCTCACAGTTCAGCACTACCACTCTTCCATGGGCCTGCAAACCCCAAATTCAGCTACAAATTCACCACACAAGTGCAACCTGACTTCTTAGGACTTCATGTTGCTGCAAGATCTGCATTCACTGAGCACTTTTATGAGCTGGGCCAACTTGAAAGTCTAGTATGCATTGCAGGCCACAGGGAGCCTCACATTTATCTGAAAAGACATCCACAGGGCCAGCTGGGGGCACGTGCATCTGCATCAGCACAGTTTTTTTAAAAAGTATTTGGGCCACATTTTTAGAAGTATTTAGGGGTCTTTTAGCTGATCAATCTCCCGGTGGTACTAACCAGATTTGGAGGAGATGCTGTGTAGGCATCCAGGATCCACCACAGTGGAGAGTGAGAGAAGAAAGTGGAAGGATTGAGGAGCTGGATTTGACAGCACCAAGACTGATAACTTGTCCCACTGTGCATCTCACATGAAATTAGGTTTCTCAGCCTCTCTTCCCATTTACAGTTCCTCTTTCAGACACAGCTGGTGTCACTTGACTGTTTATGCAGATGTTCCAGCTGTTAAGGACTTTAATCTGGCCCTTCTGCTACAAGGTTTACAGGATAGAAAGCATTTGGCACTTTATCTGAATTATATATCATTCACAAACTAGATGATCCCAGCCTCTGTAATAGTCCATCTTCAAGGCCCCAAGGCTGGAGCTAGTGCCCCAAGCAGCTAATCAGTAGGGAAAGTTGCAGCAGTGCTTTGGATGCTGTGAAGCTGCCAGTTGCAAGAGACTACACAAGTGACTGAATTGGACACCTGGGAGGTTGGGCTGTAGTTATAGCTGTGAAAACAGCAGCCGTGCCAACACCATGAATCTAAGCACCAATCTGTTGTTTTGGGAGCCTGAATTATTTTGAAAGACCTAGCAAATGACTGTCAAGGAGACTTAGAGCTACAGCTACAGCTATAACTTATGATGGGATGTTTCACAGGTATTTTCTTAGGTCCTGAGGTAGTCACATCAGTCCAGGTCCACTCCAAAATAGGTATTTACTTTCTCTAAATGGGATGATTGCTTGGACTAAGAACCCTGCAGAGACTGGAACAGTTGGTGACGGGGAGAAAATTCAATTAGGAAAGAGCTACCTTTTCTGCTGATGGCAGTACAGGATGGATATCCCAAAACTCCAACACCCCTCTGTGACTTATTAAAACTGGACTTCAGGTTCCCAAGTAATTTTATACTGGCATTTCGCATATCTTTCTGAATTTCTAGAACAAAATTAATTACTATTCCACCAGTGAGGAATAGAAGGCAATGGTGAAGTTAAATATGGTATATTCAGGGTTTATGTTCCCATGAAACATCTGTCTCGTGAATATAAGTCTCTCACTTTGCAAAGCAAAGACAGAAAGTCTTATTTAAAGCAGCACTGTTGAAAAACCAGTTTTCTCACAACCTAGAGTGTTGACCATTACCTTCTAATACTTGCTTGTGTTCCTTCTAGTTTTAGTAAAACTAATTTTCTAGTTGTAGCAGTATTTAATAAAAAAACAGTACAGAAATTTTCTAATGCATAACAAAAACAGTTCTGCTTACCTAGTTACCCATTCCATCTGATGTATTTTAAATTAGCTTTGAGATAACATTGAACGTTCTAAATATATTTAGCAATGTTAAATACAAATTACAAGTAAACAGGGCTAGTTACAAAGCATAAGGCTTACTGACAATTTTTTTCCTTCATAAAATGAGACTTGTAATTCAATTATGTACTCATAGGGGGAGAAAATGGTGCATGTTCCAGCCAGCAGCTCTCATTGTCCACATGTGCATTCTCAGATCAAACAGATCTAATAATTCCTTGTTAAAGTCATCATTTCCCATTAGATAAGCAACTGTGGCTGGTAAAAGGTAATGGTTACAGTGTGTTACACAATTAACACAGTGTGAAATGAACTGAAATATGTTTTCTAAAGAAGATTTTCAATGGAAATGGAGTATTTAGACTGTATATATCAAAAATACATACTCAAATGTGGATTGTACTGAATATTTTTACAAAACTGACAGTGTGCTCAGTCACAACAGCTCTTATACTATAAAAAAAATTAGTATGCTGTCAAAAGCATAGCAAGTATTCTTTAGGGCTGTGAAAGAGAAAACTTGTATTAGAAGGAAATCACTTCAAGCTGTCTGGAAATCCATAAATGATGGAAATATTTTCAGGCTTTGTAATGGTTTCTGCCACAAAATGTTCTAAAATTCAGATAATCAGAAGGACTGCAATAGATAATAGACAGCAAGTTTAGTGTAAGTAGAATGAATTTAGAAAAGAAAATTATATGGGCCTAGTCATTAAAAAAAAAAAAAAAAGAAACCAGAAAACTCAGAATTGCGCAGTTTACTGTGTTGTCTACATGATATGTTTCTAATTAACCCAGAATAAGGCATGTAGGCAGTGAACCACAATATCCAGCAGTTCTGAGGTTCAGAAGTTGCTTATCAATTCATGCAGTTTCTGCCTCTCAATAAACAGAGCAGGTTTTGTAGATATAGTTCATCTGAATTTTAAAAAATAAAAGTCCACACATCCTTTCATGTTGTAGAGCATTTTTACTACCTGTAGGCTAAATGCAATTCTGTGGAATTCAGCACAATTAAACCATTTTATATGCCACCTATGTAGTGACACACTGCTGGAATTGGATAAAAGGTGCTCCAGAAGGTAATGATGTGAAATTTGTTCTTCAAATGCATAAATCATTACCAAAACTAGCTGAGACTCTAGAGCCATTTAGACAGGTCTGTATGTGACTGTATTCCTGCTAACAATTCTTGCTTCTCAAATGGATTTATTAGTTTAAGGCAGTCTGACCATGTTAGAGCACTGGGCAGGTTAATGCACAAGTGGCAGCCTCTGACCATTTAGGCAACCCCTGAGGTACAGTTTTGCTCAACTGAGCAGACATCTCTCAGGTGGCCCTTAGGAATTTTGAGTGTTAAGAAGCCCCATATCAGAATCAAAAAATCACAAAATGGCTTGGGCTAGAATAGAATCAGAATCATAGAATCAATCATAGAATCATAGCATCATAGCATCATAGCATCATAGAATCATAGAATCATAGAATCATAGAATATGCTGAGATGGAAGAGATCTGTCAGGATCAACTCCTGGCCCTGTGCAGAGCATTGGAAGGATCACACCGTGTGCCTGAGAGCATTGTCCAAATCCTTCTTGAACTCAGACAGACTTGGTGCTGTGACCACTTCCCTGGGGATCCTGTTCAATCACCCTCTGGGTGAAAAACCTTTTCCTGATATTCAGCTAAAACGTCTCTTGATTCAGCTTGATTACAAGAACAGAACATCTCAAGACACACCCAGTAGTGCTGTTGTGGTGGAGATTCCTATCACAGAGCCATAGAATCATCAAATCATCACAGAACCATAGAACCATAGAATAGTTTGGGTCAGAAGTGACCCTAAAGAATATCTAGTTTCAAGCCTCCTGAAATGAGCAGGCACACCTTTCACCAGGCCAGTTTGCTGAGAACCCCATCCAACCTGGCCTAGAATACTTCCAAGGATGGAGCAAGTACAAGCCTGGCCAACTAATTCCGGAGCCCTCACCACCTTCACAGTGAAGAATTTCTTCCTAATATCTAATCTAAATGTATTCTTTTGACTTGAAGCCATTCCTCTCTGTTCTGTCTCTCCATGTTCTTGTAAATAGCCTGTTTCCATCTTTCTTGTAGGCTCCCTTCAGATGTTGGAAGACCGCAATTAGGTCACCTGAAGCCTTCTATTTCCAGGCTGAACAACCCCAATTCTCTCAGCCTTTCCTCTTAGAAGAGGTGCTCTACCACTCTAATTATCTTCATATTCCTCCTCTGGACGCTCTCCAACAGGTCTCTGTCCTTCCTGTGCTGGGAGCCCAGAGCTGGATGCAGCCCTGCAGGCGGGGTCTCTCTCACCAGAGCAGAACAGAGGGGCAGAATCCCCTCCCTCACCCTCCTGCCCACACTGCTCTGGTTGCAGCCCAGCATATGGATAGCCAGGTGCAAAGATATGGCTAAGCATCTCAGAAAAGGATTTCAAAACACTGACACACACTGTATCAGAGAAAATCTGGCTGAATCTCAAACACAGGCAATATTCTGCAGGTCCCTTATTGCAAAATTATGAAGTTCAGCTTCCAGTCAGGATGAGATCAAGCCATTAGTAATTAAATTACACCAGGAAAAAAAAAAAAACAAAACAAAAAAAAAAAACCAAAAAAAAAAAAAAAAAAACAAAAGGCAAACAAAACCAATTTTAAAAAGAAAATAATACACCAAACCAACCAAAAAAACCAAACAAACAAAAAAACCAGTATCACCAAAAACCCCCAAACCTAATACATTTATATATGCCTTTTGGGTCAGGAGTACCACTCAGGTGAAGAGATATAGAGGCTAGACATGGAAAAGAAAAAGACTTAATACCAAGGGTCTATCTATACTATATAATGGAGCACAGTACAGTAATCCCACCTGTAACTATTGAAATATCATGGCAGCTTTTATTATCTATTTTTCCTGTGTTGCTCCCATGCTAGATTTCTTTCTCATAATTATTCTATTGGTCTTCTCACGAGTGTTGTTTTACTGTATACCACTATGCTTGTCCTTGAGGCTTTCCTTTTACAAGCCTACCAGGTATCAGGTGTTTGATAAGACTAGTTCAGAGAATAATTAAGAGATGCACATTTTATGCTATCAGTAGGATACAGCAGCACTGAGATAGTTTTGAGGCACTATGCAGTATCTCCTTTTCCTTGTCTTTATCCCTAACCTTCCTTTTTATCCTCCATAATGCACACCTTCAAACTCCCATCTCTGTTTAAATGGTTTTTGGGACAGGGACTGTTTCTCACTGCACAGTGGGATCACATATCCCATTATGCAAATAGTAAGTGATAAATAGCAAGCCATAAATAAATAACCATATGAAAAATACAAAAAACCAATAGCTCTATTCCTCTGTTTGCAATCCTTGTAAGGGAGACAACTTTTTGTAGGATAGTTCCTTTTGCAGTATCAAGATCACACTCTGCTCCCTGGGAATTGGATGAAGAGCTGTTTAGTTTCAAAGGTGAGGAAGAAAAGCCACCACTAAAACATCCACTAACTAGATCTTGTCTCTCAAAAATAGGGAAAGATTTATTCAACTATCCTGTCTCATTGAGAAGATTCAGTTATGTTAGTCTATGAGACAATTGGGACTTTATATATAGGTGTGATGCCTTTGGTTGTAGTAGTATTCATTAAAATTGTGGCAGAAAATCCAGAGACTCCAAACTGAATCTTACCACAGATTTTGGTGGGCTTGAAGTTGGATATCACATGAACACTCTGATATGCATTTGAGGCTATCCCAAAACTGAGTACTTCAAATAATGTCAGTGTTTTCATATAAGCAAAGAATGTCAGAAATTACAGACCAAAATTTGACCCAATACAAATACTCAGAAGATATGATTCCCTCATAGTGTAAATTTGACCTTGTAACTATGCCCTCTGTGAAAATGGTGTAATGTAATTTGCCAGTGAAATGCTGGAGAATGATATCTCCTTCTGTAGTTGAAAATGTACACAAAAGAATATATCTGCTCTTAAATCAAACACACTGTACCCATTTGCAGATGATGTCCAGATAGGTTACTTCAGATGACTGGCAGATAAAGTTTACAGCCAAACCTCTTAGGAACCAGCAATTTATTTTCAGTCCACAGACCTTTGAAACTACTCTTCATGACTCAGATCATCTGAACATGATTTTTTCGATACAATAAGGGTATTTGATAGTTCAAAGAAGAAATTGGCAATAATGATGCTCTTCAATAGCTCTTTTCAGAAACTCCAAAACAATGACCTGTAATTGTAGATGAAAAAAATATTGTCATGTCTCAGCAGAATAGCTTTTCTTCAAGTGGAATATGTGCAATAAAAAGCACTTACATAATTGTCTAGAGTAGTGGTGAAGGGGACAGAGGGACGTATGAGGTCCTTCACACAGGTCATGCAGAATTATTTTTAGGTAGGAAAAGGAGGCGGATTTATCTTCTTACATTGAACAGCAGGAAAAAGTATTAGTGAGGAGAGACCATATGGATGCACGAGCTGATGCAGTTCCACATGGGAAAGCTGCTCCACAATTGTTGCCTTCTCACAGAAGCATAGTCTTTGGAAAGCAGAGGTCCCACACTGTCTCGTATTTAGGCTGATGTTATACAGAACAAATAACATCAGAAATATAACTAAGTGAAGAGTGGAAAGACCCTCTTCTGACAGAATTTCTGCAGGAAATGAGTCAATTTATGCCTATCAGGCTGTTAGGCAATGGAGAACGACCGGTGTTTTAGTTCCAATAGTGAACAACACTGAAAATAAATTCTGAGTATATTGATTAACCAGTGAACAAGTAAATAGAGAGAGATACACTTTCCTCCACTAGAATGTAAATGGTCTTTCATTTGTTTTTTGATTAAGCTGTAGAGATTAGATTCACAGAAGGACAAATGCACCTTGAATCCCATCAAACTTGTCCTTGTGATACTGAACCCAAAATTTCATGCTATACTTTCCTAGCTGACTGACTAAGCAATCCCCTTGAATAGCTAGATCTCCTTCCCCAAAAAATGCAGGCTACAATTGCCCTTGTTAAGCTGATGTGTATCAGGAAAGAAGGTGAAGCCTACATTTCTTACAATTTCAAATATTAAAACTCCAGGGTATTTGAAAGCTTCTATTCTGCTTAAGTGGCGAACAATGAATACCTAACATATGCCTAAGCCTCACACTTTTCTCTTCTTGAAATCTTGGAGGTGTTCACAATGGAAGGTTTTTTCAGAGCACATAGAACTGAAAAGAAGATAAATCATAGCCTTAGAGAATGCAGGTAGAGTGGATAATTTGGCAGAGTAGGGAACTCAGGTCTTCCACTTGCTAGGTAAGTGATGTAATCAGATGGTTCTCATAGAAATGGTGAGGATGAAACCCACATATTTTAAAAGGTAAACCTATTTTCCTTGCTTTGAAGGAAATACAGGACTGAGGACAGATTCAATTTATGCTGGAGGTGTCATGAGATCTGATTCAAAGAAAAAGACAAGTCTGGGAATTTGGAGACAACAGCTCAGGAGAATAAGCAGAAAACTTCTTTTACCAGCAAACTACAGAAATTAGACTGGTGTTAAATGAAATCACTTCCTCAGTTCCAATCCAGGATCCACAAATTGTTCATGCATGTTTTTACAGCCAGCTGTGAGCCGACTTCACTTATTCTATGAACTTACCTCCCTTCAGCCTGAAAGCTGTACATATTTATCACCTCAGTGATATTCTCACATTTAAACCCATCACAGAGGTCTATTAGCACAGGAGAGTGTGTTAATACATCTTCATCCTCACACCTATTTTAATCAAAGACACCTGGACCTTTGTTTTCACACTGTATGTTCTGATAACCACATTAGAACCAGAGGTAAACAGAGAGCTGATGGCTAATAGTAAAACAGTGTATAGAGGAGACATAGGTGAGTTTTGTTTTAAAAATACTTGTAGTTAATTTTTTATAAAGAAGGATCAAATTCAGATTAAAACCAAATGATGAAAATTTGATGAGAAAACTGAAATAATATTTAGAGAGCTAAAGTCCTTGTTTTGACAAGAAGATACCATTAACATTTCTCAGGCATGTGATGTCCATTAAAATGTGGGAACTTGTCTTAGAGTTATATAAGTCATTTTCCAAAACTAGAACCTCTGATCTAGGCAAAGTTTTTATTCATAATACATACTAACAGGCCACAGTTAACAGGTACTTCTAATATATTAAAAAATTTCAGCATAAATCCCAAAGAAACTAAGAACAGCATTCTCCAAGGTATTATTTCACTCATTAATATGAGAAGGAATTAGACCCTTATTAATTGTCACTGGTTCCAAGAGAAATACATTTCTGCCTTGACTTTACACACAAGAAACTACTTAAAGTTTATGACCTTTCTTCGCTCCAAAAGCATATAAATTACAAAAGTAGCTCATTCCCTCAACACATTAAAGGTATCTCTTCTGGTGAACAATTTTTTCGCTGTCCTGTTTAGCCTCCAGTTAATCATTGCTCTAAACTTGTGTGATTGTAATCTAAAAACTGTAACTGTAAAAATGCCATCTTGGTTACACTCTCACAATGTTAAGACTCCACCTATGCCATCTTGCTGTGATTTATTATGTCATTAAAGACTACAAACACTATGAAGAGTTGATGTAACTTCAAAAGGAAAAAAGTGGGAGGAGAGAAGTGTGTTATTGAATACCAAAGTTATCTTGATAAATGGAGGGATTGGTCTGAAATCAATAAGAAGAAATTCAATAGAGACAAGTGCAGAGTACTACACTTGGGGCTTGTCTACACAAACAGATTAGTACAGCAAGCTAAAGCATGAATTTACAGTACACTTGCTGCTGCATGCTAACTTTTCGTGCTGACACTGCTAAGCAGAAAGTACAGCTCTCTGTGATGTCTTCCACTTCACATTTTGCACAGAGACAGCATTAGTGCAGGCTACAAGTATCCACAGGGGAATCTGGCATGGAGGAGCTACCGTGCTGTAAATTTACACCCTATGTTACTGAAATTTGGTAGTTTAAATTCCACCATGGGCAGAAAAAAACATAGAATGCACAAATAGAAAATGGGGAATTACGGGTTTGAAAACCTTACCACATAAGCAAGTTGTAGTTGATGATAAATGATAATAAATAACTAGAATATTGGTATTACATAGGACATAGAAAGGAACAAGGTTACAAGCACATAGAAAGGAACAGAAGTGAATTATTCACATTCTGCTTTTCTCACTGTTGGCAAGACATAAGCCAGAATAGTCTGTTTTCTTTGGAGTTCCACTTGAAAGGGTAGGCAGGTTTTAGAGTAGTCAAAAGAATGCAGTCAAACATGCTGTAGGAACCAAGACTTCTAAATACAGGAAAACTATGACTGATGGCTGAGTATGGTAACAGTCTTCAAAGAGTGCTACAAGAGAATTTCCTGGGTTTTTTGGTGTGTGTGTGTGGGGGGGGGGTGTTTGTTTGTTTGTTTGATTGTTTGTTTGTGGGGTTGTTTGTTTTTTGTTTTTCATTGGGTTGTTTTGTTTTGTTTTTTTTTTTTCCAATCCAATAAGACTTAGAAGGAAAAAATTGTTTCCTTTACAATTGTGATATTCCATACCAGCAGTTTGGAAGTGTTGATGTATACCATCCTGAGGGGTACAAGAGCAGGGCAACAGTGGAAACAAGGGTAAATGTGTCCATTACTCTCCTTTCTAGCATCATGGCATGTTCTAGGAGTGAGTGCAAGAACAGCAGTAAGAAAGTGAAAGACTTCAATATTGACTTTCTTTGAGGAAAGGGTTCAAGAACATACAGCTTGAGAATTACTGAGTTTGGAGACAATTTACTTAAAAAGAACAAGTAATTAAGCACACTGGATGGTCCTAAAAACTATTCATAGACAAATATCTTTCCATGTGGTCTAAACATTTTTGAACCTTTCTCTGGGCAGGAGCTCAGAAGTAAACAGGTTTGCAACTCCCTTTCATTTCTTTTTAAACCTATACCAGCCATGCTAAAATATATACCTTCTAGTGGTGTGTACTTGGCTCAAATATATTCTTTGCAATTAGCTATGGAGCAGCAGCACCTATGGAGTGAAGCCTGACAACAAGTTAATGGCACTCTAATTTTACATCTAATCGTTTACCACCCATTTTTCAGTTTCTCATCTAACTTTTCTTTCTTATCTTTGCTATATGTGAAAAGAAGTTTTAGTGTTATACTTCTCACCATTGAAAAGAGAAATAAATGTTAATTACAATATATGCAAATTATGCTTATATTTATATGTGGTGTTTAATATCTCACTTGCATTTTCTTACTTAACTGTCATTCTATGTGCCTCCTAGTTATTGATATATAATTTTCATTATTGAATGTGTTCTGTGTGCTGAATTTACAGCTTGCATTTTATAATGGATTTAACCCATTGTATATTAGGACCCAGCTAGCCTGAAAAATAAGTTTTGAGTTGGCTGCATTTCTCTTCCACAAAGACAGCACATGGAAATTATTTTAAACTGAGAAACCAAAAATCAGTACCTGCTAGAAAAAGAGGGAAGAGTAAATTTAAAGTATACTAACTCGATAAACTAAATGTTCTGGAAATTTTTAAATTCAAAAGGTCAAAGGAGAGATTACAGTTACAGAAAGTTAGTTGTCTTCTCTTGGCAACTAGCCATCAGATGGTCTAAGTCATACATGAGTAGCAAAAGGAATCCAGTGTAAAGGAATCCAGTGTAAAGCCTTTTCAAAATAAAGTTAATATCTGGAGGAGAATAAGACAAAGTGAAAGAAATAGAATAAGCCTACAGGCTGCCAATTACAATTGTATATTAGCCTTCTACCTAGAAAGATATAAGAAATAGTGGGAAACTAAATGGAAACGGTGTGTATTTCCTAGGAATGATATGCAATTTTATCACCAATTTGTTCTACCACCAAGCTAATCATTTTGCCTTTAGTGATATTTAGACACAGGCAGCAACTTTTTTTACATTACTTCCCAGCCCTATGAATAAAGTAACTACTTTTTTTTAATGGCATACCTAAATCTTTACCCGAGGATTAGTTACAAGTACAACTACTCCTTGTTACTCAGTATTTCTAAATGAGTTTACACAATCACCTCATTAAATCAATTTTTAATAGAAAACATAATTATATCTTTCATCCCTTCCTATGTGTAAACACATCAGTGAGCACAACTCACATCTGATCTGAAGCAGACAAAAGGACTTCAAATCAGAGTAAGAAAAAACACACTAAATAGGGAAGAAGGCAGACCAGAAATCAATCAGAAAAGAACAATAAAATATTTCCTATCTTTATGACATCACAGCAGTTAGCTGTAATGTGTTAATGAAGTTCATAGGCAATTCTTACATCTATGAGGTTAGAAATGTATTTTAAATGGGTCTAAAGAGGCAGACTTGCATAAAGTAGTGGCAAAGGAAAGTAGTCAAGAACACATCTGAAGACTGCACTTCAAAACTCAGATGAGAAGGAACACTGGTAAGAAGTATAATTAAGACTTGCTTCTAATAGAAATAATAGTCAAGAGCTCATCAGCAGTAAAGTTTTTGCAGTTTGGGATCTGAGAGAAACCACTGTAACTGTGAATATGAAGGAATTTCATTAGAGAAAGGTGATGAGATCCTTTATTTTTGGAATTCCATGTGAAATATTGCATTCATTTTGTAGTCTTTAACTGTATTAGAGACTGATGAAGTGGGAGTTGTTCTGAAAAGACCAATACAGTTCTTTCAGAGTGGTTAATTAAAAGAAACTTTGCAGGTAACACTTGTGCAATTAGCAAAAGGAAGTAAAATGGGCAAATTCGTGTGATTCCCATGAAGAAATGAAAGGAATGCTTTTACCTCAGTAGGAGGAAAAGCTTTCTTTTGGGTGAGTAAATTCAGTAACAACACAATCTGCAGGGTAAAAAGTAAAAACTTGCTCAACATTTGTAGAATAATAGTACAAGAAGTTCTAGAAAAAAATAACTTACTGAAAAATAGGAGATTACTTGTTAAAACATTTCTCAGGTAATAGCTTTGATTAAAAAAATGGTAAGCCTCTAATATGCAGAGGCGATACTATAATTCCATGAAATGGAAATTGCACTGGAAAATATTGGTGAGGTCTTGAGAAGAATACAGTCCAAAGTTTCCAAGTATTACTCCTGTTTTCTGAAGAGCTACAGCAAACTTACTGAAGCTCATCAGCTAAAGATTTCAGTAATTTTTTCTCAAGTCAGAGAAGATTCATTTGGGAATTCATTTGCTTCACAAGCTGTGCTGTTAGTGTCTGTCCACCTTATTAGCTGGACATGACCTTCAGGTCATTAGCAAAATAAAGACTAGAGCACCTAATGTCATACACACATACATCAGTTTGATTCATTGAGTTTATGAGTGAACTCCACACTTGGAGTGTTAAAGTGAATCATGGCTAAACAACTGCATTCATTATGCCTCTAGATTTACAAAAATACAAACACAAGCCCAGAAACAGATAAACACAACAAAATTAACATACAATGAACCCAAGATCACCATGGTCCCTGCCATTCAAGTTCTGTTATTTGTGGCTTGTTCACCATCAGCAATCACAATTCTGGATTCCACATGCAGCCAGTTGAAAGTTCAGAGTATTTGCCTCTGGAAGGAGTATGTTGCAATTGTAGAAACTTCCTTGGAAAAAATTCCATCTTTATTTCCACTCCATGATTAATCAAAATAATTTACTTTCACAAAAGAAATTTTTAAATTATCATAAGTATGTCATAATAAATTTAATAATTACTGTTATTGGATACTGGAAGAACTAATAAGACTTTTTATTTACACTCCATAAGTGATCTCATTTTTCCTTAGGTCACTTAAGTTTCTAAGTAGGTTTTTGCCTCTCATTCTAGATTTTCTGTGACCTAGATGAGGAACTAAAAATCTCATTTATGCCTTTGCCAAGTCTGGTTTTACTTACTTTCTGTGATGAACACATCTCCAAGTGCATTGGGCTTTTCCCAGAAACTCAGTAGCCCTTTCATAAGACAGTGATTTACTTTTTGAAATGGCTAATTGCCACATCTTCACTGATGTGTATGAACTGATTTGAACTTATAAATTTTCTTTTGATGCCTCTAATTTCTTATTAACAACAGGCAGAAGTTCATTTCACACACCACTTAAACGTGCCCTCATAACAATATCCCTGCTTGATACAGGACTGAGGTACAGTTTGAACTAGGAATAAATCCCAAACATGCTCCATCTTCTCAAATTCCTTCTTTGACAATGGGACTATAACTCAGAATTAAAGTTCAGGTGAGTCATTGGCTTGCTCCTGATCTAAAACACCTACAAAAACTACATTTCTTCTTTGTCCCAGAGGCAAACTAAGATAAAGGAAAAATTATGTATATCATACACAGGACATCAGTCCAAGGTCAAGCAGAGATTCACCTGTGTCCCTCAAACAGAATTTTAAAATTGTATAGATATTTTCCAATGAGAAATCTATACAAAACAAAGTAATCTGCTTGCTAGTTTGGGTATGTTAACTAATTAGTACAGAATACAGGAAACAATGAGAAAATTTAATTTTTAGCTGTAAGATACATCAATGTTTTTGGAGAAATCATGCTACAAGTATTAGATCATATTGTCAGGTGTGTACTACTCAAGGAAATACAATATTCCCACAGTCCCATAATTTATCGTATCTTTACAAATGACAGTTTATTTTTAATGAGTGTTCCTCTCCCAAGCAGCAAAAAGTATTAACCATATTCATAGATATTTATTTGTCAAATTGATCCAGAAAATTATTTAATCTGTCAATTTTATCATAATTTTAAGTAAGATTTTGACCATTAAAAAAAAAAAAGAAAAAAAAAGATTTTTTAATATAAAATACTTTGTTCTTCCAGTGTCAAAATATTTTTGGAAATAGTATTCATATTTATAAATCAAAGAGGTAACTGTAACTAATCAGAAGGGCCAAGAGTGCTTGTATGTCATTAATGTATGTATGAGGTTTTAAAATACTTCTGTTTTGGGAACTGTATATTTAACAAAAAAAATCATAAACAGTATGCTTCAAATTTATAAGTACATTGCTCACAAAAACTCTACAGTACGCTGTCTTGAAAATTAGGAGTTCTTGGCATCAAACCCATTCCCAAATAGGTACTGGATACATTATATATTATGCAGGCCCAGCACAGCAGATCTTTGATGAAGACATTTGAGGTCTCTGGCAGTCCTAAGACATGCAGCTAAGCCCAAATCACTGGAGAAAAGCCTTTCTTCTTTTACTAGGTGCAGTCAGATACAATTGTACTCCCTCTGCCATGGAAGGACGTAGAAGGACCCACAAGATGCCAAGACTGAAGTTTGTTGTCTTCTGTCGAAGAATAATTCTTCAGATCTATTCAGGTCTATGTTTTAGGCTGGTTTTACTGCAAGCTTAGCAGATATTTTTTAATTCATTTTCTTCCATGATTCTCACGGAAGGAAAGGCCATAATTTTCAGAGTAGTTTATGATATTCTACTAAAATTGCGATTTACAACACAGTGTTCAGAACTCATGAGGATGTCATGATTTAATCATGGTTAAACTGCCCCCTGACCAAATGATTTGAATACTATTTAAATTCCTGTGCTAACATGTACCAAAACATTACAAGACTCTCACTCTGCTCTCCTATAAATGGAGTTGGAATATTTCTAAGTTTACTGTAAGTTACTACAGTGATTTTCAATGGTTTCTGACATCATTACTTTTTAAGTAAGGGCAAATTTTGAAAAACAGTATCTGTGTAAAGAGGAATTTTTTAGTTTGCTTACTATCAGTGTAAGAGGAAAAAGGGAGAAAGGGATAAAATTTTACAAGTGATTTCATAAGGAGAGATGAAAGTATATTTTCTGCCCCATGTTGAAATATTTTGATAAAATTAACAAGTGAAAGCCATACATGTTTCTACAACTTTTTAAAACTTTGATCAGTGATTTTTGCAGGTTTTCTTTGCAATTCTTTTTTTCCTGTATCTTGGATTCCTTTTTCCAAAAGCACAGGAACTGACACATAAATAATACCACTGATCCATGCAAGGCAATTTTAATATACTGATACTTGCTCAAGTGCATGATCCATGTATTTTTCCACCAGAAACAATTTGTTCCGTTAAAATATCTCTATCTGTGATTTCTCTATGAAGTGTAAATAAGAGCCAAAGCATGACTTTAAAGTTTAAAAAAAAAAGGTGAACAGAAACAGTCTCTTCACTTCTTAAGAATAAGTAACTTAATCTTCTTTAATCCTAAAAATATACCTTTAGAGATATACATCTTTATTACGTCAGGAATTAGTGAGTTATAGTGTGGCAGCGTTTGCCTGGCCTAGCACTCCATTAAGGCATTGTTCATGTGCAAGACCCAGAGACTCATACATACATTGTTTAACTGGCTTAACACATTCATGTTCATTAAAATCCTTTTTCAAATGACAGAACCAAAAGCATTCTTTAACAAAGTTAGCAAACACAAAATATTTCCCAAATAGATTGAATGGAAAGCAATGAACTAGCACCTAAGTAATACATTATCTATTCTGATATTAGATCACTGTTTCACAACTCAATCACCAAGAGAGCTCTTTCAAGTTCAAACTCCACACAGCAAATTCTTCAAAGGCTTAAGACTAATTAGTAGTATGAATGACTGTGACAGAGGCAGATAAAATACCAACAACCACAATTAGTAGGATCAAAATCATTGCATGATGAATAGTTACTTTTTGTATAGATGTTACCTGAAAAGTGGACAAATATTTGTATATGAATAGCATGTATATATTTAATATATTTATGGGAAGTTTTTAAAAATATAGAAAATAATGAAACTGTACCAGCAATAGTATTTCACATCAATTTTCCAGAAATATAAACAAACCATATAATGCTCAATTTTAATACAGGTTGCTAAGATTGTTAATCATATTTAACACTGGAGTTCTACATACCATTAAATGGAAATTTATACTGAAATCAATAGTAGATTTCCCATTCATTTAATAGACCCAAGATCTAACTATTGGCAACAACACAAATTACTTTATGGTTTACATTCATAACAATTACTTTTCATAGAGCACAAGGGCTAAACACTACCAGTTTAATCATAATCCCTGTCAAAGGAAATAAAAATTGTGTGTCAGCATATTCCTGAATGAGATCAGAATATGAACTACATGGCTTCGAAAATTTCTTTCTCCAAATCTATACATGGTCTGGAGTCACAATTTTGTCCTGGGAAATGTCATACATAATGAAGAAATTGCCGCAAGCACATCTATTCAAAGAAGCCAGAGCAATAATAATGTGAAGGTCTCCTCTCCTACTGGTACATCAATGGAAAAATATTGACTTTCAATAATGTTATCCACTTGCTTTGTTCCATTCTCATTTAGGTTCTGCATGTTTCAGCAAGACAGGTCCTCAGCTGGTAGTTGTCTTGGACTTTTCAGTTCTTGAAACACTAGTGGAGTGTTTATTGGGATTTTGGAGAAGCTGTTCATAATGCTGCACATGGTTGGAAGCTGACCCATATTTGCATTTGCAGCTGTGACCCAAGAGCACAGAACATGGGGGAAAGGGTGGAAGGGGAAAGAAAACATTTCCAGGAATGATAATTCTGAAAGACATGATATGAAATTCTGAATTCTTCTTTGGGCAGCCTTCTTTTAGACACGGACTTCTTACAGTTGCTGGTTTTCTGGATGTTGGGGATCAAGTATGCCACTTTCCACAAAATATAAATATATATAAAAGATATGAGCTTTTTCTTACAGGAAGAAAATTCCCTAGTACCATAAAAAGGGATCTCTTCATTCCATAGAGATCAGTACCTCACAGGAGGTGAGAATTAAGGCAAAGACAGGCCTTTTTACACAGAGGGTGGCTCTATGTTTTCCCACTTCTAAATTATAATGACTCATTTAGAACAAAGCCCTGCCCCTGTAATTTCTATGGGAGTGGGGGCTTCTGCTTGAAGTAGCAAGACCTTCAGTAATAAGATCTGCTTTTTAGGAAAAGGGCTCAAGAAAGTTTTATGTATTGAACATGTATATGTATTTGCACACACTCACACACACATGTACTAATACACAAACAGATATACACACACACAAATTCATAAATAGATGTCTATATATGTACATATGCAAGGAGACAATATTGAAAATTGTATTAGACTTGCAGTACTACCCGCTTGTCAGAACTATTTAAACTACTATCTACACAGTACATATTGAAATTCAACTTTAAGATTTTTTTATTTTTATGTACAGTTCATTTTTTTTCCTCTGGAAATAAAATATCTAAATACAGACAGACTGTAATGTTGTATATGTATAGCTTTCAACAATACTTTAGCTGAATAAATGCTTTGTACATAGTTCTGTCTTTTAATGGAGTTTACAGCTACATTGATAAAATGAATTCCTCATTTCCTTGATTGTTTTAACCAATAACAAGCAGAGAGACAATTACAAGTTAATATTAATAAGCAGCTCAAATAACACTGGTTAAATTATGTACAATACAAACCATTCATACAAATGAAGACTAGGATATTGAATTTGTTACAATATTTTGTAATAAAGATAAGACAGCCACTTATAACTTACATGTTCTCCACCAGGCATTTTCCTTCTTAGAGATCAATTTCAGTTTTTAAGTAGTTTAGCTGGCCCAAACTCAAACAAGTTTAAAGAATCAGAGCTTAAAGAGTCAGAGAAACATTAAACCAGAATGTCTGCTCACATGTAAATTCCAAATGTTTGCCCATCTTTACTAGAAACAGGCTTGCTCCACGGAAAAAGAGCCACCAACACCACCTTGAATGTGCCTACTGTGTGCTGGGAAAAGTCATGACACTTTGCTGTGTTCATATAATATGGAATACTGAACTCTAAACACACTTTTTTTCCCATTTTAACAAGTATTTATTCCTACAGTATTATTTACCAGTACAGCTACTCCAAGCAGTAGAATGCATGAGTGGGGATTATTGATTGGCATGTACTCAAAGGACTTTCAAGGAGATTTCCATAACAGTCTGCGTTAGAAACCTTGTACTGTCTAGTTAATCCATTTTGCTTGATGATAGGTTATACTGAATCCTTAGATATCAGACAATGAAAGATTTCTTAACAGGAATCTCAATAATGTGTGCTGAAAGGTGTGCGTGCGTCTCTGTGTATGGGTATGGTTTATTTCAAATCCATAGTGATTTACACCTAATTGATACATGGAGCTGACTGGGCAAAAATTACATTAGATTGTTTTCCACTAACACATTTGCAGCCATTTGACAGCAGCAGCAGCAGGTAGACACATTCCAGGCAATAAATGTGGCCTTCCTCCTTGAGGTTACAGCCCTGTCATTCGACCTCTTTTATTCCCCAGGCTTCAGTCTCAGACACAAGTTGGTCCTCACCCTGAAGGGAAGTAGGGTGTGTCACTGTGGTAGTTGTAATCAGGACACACCTTCTGTACTAGTTTATAATCTGTACTATAAAAGGAAATGTAAATACAGATTACTTTAAAGGGCTTGGAGCAGAGCCATGACACGTGGCTCTGGGTTTGCTCCTGATAACAGGTTTTTGAAGGGTCATAGTTGCAGAGTGTATTCTTGGTAGCCTTGTCAACCTTTTCATACTCGATTCGACAGTTAAAGGACTTGGAATCTTTGGCATCAATCACTGTCTGTTGTGCCAAGTCAAATTCCACTATTTTTGTAGGGGGCACTAGGCTCACAGATACATTCCCTTGACCAGTGGAGTTATGCCTGAAGTAAACACTAAACGTCCCATTGCCATGGTCAACGATTTTCCCTGTTATTAACAGATTTAGCTTCACAGTCTTGATGTTGGAATGAAAATCTCCCCAGCCAAACATTTTTTTAAATTTCCCAGTCTTGACGATGGGCCGTCTCTTTGCTCTGGGCCGAGGCTCTTGCAGGTCTGTGGAGTTCCTCAGCCAGTCCCAGAGATCTTGCTCAGAATAAGTTTCTGGGGCATCGTATCGCAGGTCCAAATCTGTATCATTTTCCTTTCCACGAAAAGTCTGTGACAGCAGTCGGCTGATGGACAAGTCTTTGCTACTTTCTGTCCATATGTGCTTTAGTGTGGATTTGGAGCTTCCTGATTTTAGAAGTTCTGTTTTTCCTCCATTTGTTAAATTTGCACAGGTAACCTTAAAAAGAAGGGAAGAAGAAAAACAATATATTGAGATATGTGATACAAACTCCATAATTTCCACCTGATACCAAAATGACCAGATTTCCTAATCATAGAGAAATATTTATTTGAGAAATTAAATTTTATCTCTCTACTCAGTAAACCAAAAGAGAAATGTCTGTTTTCCTCCACATTCTAAGTAGTTGTTACTCAATTCTCATTTGCAGTGTTTTTAAATTGGCCTTCAGATTTAATTACAGACATTCACATTATTCCTCTGTTATGATGTCTGTGAGTGATGAGAGTGTCATGAATTATTACAAAAACTAAGGTACACAGTCTTGTCATTCTTCAGGCTATATGTGGCATCCCAGAGTGAAGTGTTCTTGCTTGAATGTTCACTCTGCAAAGTTGCTGTGTCTTCTGCCATCAGAGACACATTAATTTATTTTTGCTGGCCCTGGCATCCACTGTCGGGGTGCTGTCTTGGTGGTGCCAGCCTGACCACACTTGGAGTCCATGTCATTATGAATCTAATAACAATAATACAATTTCCCTACTCCTTTCATGAATACTCACTGGTCTACGTTCTTGACTGGGACCTTCAGTCACAACTACAATATAAACAACAGAATAATGAAAATTTTAATGAGTTTTGAGTTGACAGCTGTACATACAGTGTACTCCATGTCAGTTAATGCAGGAGGAGTCACAGCCTTTCCTAATAATCCCTTACAGACCAACTACTGATTTGCTTTGTCTGTATCTAGTATGAAAAGCGTTTCTCCTTCCGCACTTCACTTCTTTTTTCATCATTTCCTCCCCAAATTAAATAGTGATCTGTGTAAGACAGAAAGCCTTTTGTATATTTACGAAAATAATAGAGACACCAATTTAAAAGCAGTAATAAAAAAATCCTACAAAATCACATTTTAAAAGAAAATAAAATCTTCCACCAAGATCATGTAAAATCATATATTTCAGACATAGTTTTTCACAAAATTTACTGTCAGAGTAATTTGTCTTATTTATATCTTTTCTATTTGCTTTAATTGAGTGGAAAACAGAGAACAGATGCAGGCTCACAGCTGTCTAACATGAAGCACTGGCAGAGAGCTCTGACAGAGCGTACCTGGGAGGGCTGGAATTCATGCAGGGTGGATGGAAATGTAGCCCCATTCCCCCTAAAATCTGCACCACACACACTGCCCAATTTTTTAACATTTGCACTGCTCTGAAGAGGCCATCAAGTGTCTTATTTCCCTTCTCGTGGCTACATATGAGATTCCAAATATGCCTGTTTTATTCCTCTGTGTTCTGGCACTGATTTATGTGCTTCTATCACACTTGCAGTTATATCTTTCTCTTCACTTAAAAATGAATTAAGTGCATTCCATACCCAGGAAACCCATTGGAAACCAGATAGTATTTAAATCATGTCCCTTCCCTACTGGTACAACTGGAGGTATATGTCACAGAGGACATCTATCACAGCATGGCCTTTTCATTTCTTAACAATCATGAAATTGAAACACACTTTCATTAACTTCAGTAGTTTTTCAAGGTCATTTGAAGGCACGTACATAAAATCAGTCTAAATTGTCTTAATACACTGATCAGACAGGAGATATGCCCCCAGCCTTTCACAGCAAATAAATAGGTAAATAAATCTGTCGCATCCTACAGATTCCATTTCATGTGGGGCCAGTAAGGCTAATAGATGAAACAGGGATTTAATTCAGGATTTTGCCAAAGAGACAACTTCCCCCTCTTTTGAATGGACATAAGGATTAAAACACAGACTAGCATTTTGATAGTCAGTTCAAAGCTGCATCTTAGCAATAACACAGTAGGCCAGGAGGGAAGCTGCAATAAAATGCACTGATGGTGCACTGGTTAATGAAGCAGCAATGAAGATGTCACAGGGAGAGAGAAAGAGACTCAGAATATATTTTTTTCTACGGCATATGGGAAAGGAGGGCAAAATAAGAAAAGAAATGTGGTTAAAAGGAAAAATGTGCCTGTCTAGAATGAATCTGTCAACCTACAATGAATCTAAGCAGTTAGCTAGCAGAGCTAGTAAACCAGCAATCTGTAGGTAGGATATGGACTGCTTACCACTCTCATTGTCTTTGCTTACAGTTTGATTTTCCTTTGTTTTTCTTTCTTCATCTAATGATTTACATTTCATAGGATTAGACAACCAGTTCCATGTCACCATATGTAAGAGTACAAAAACCTTTAAAATACATCTCTTTTTCAGATATGTGAAACTGAAGACTCAGGAAAAGGAGGCGTTATTTTCTGAAATGATTGATGACTGATCCAATATGCGTTTTTTTGAAAGCCAGCGTATTTCATGGAAATGGATGCTACAAGCATTCTATACTGCTTCATACCCAATCTAACAGATACAACTGATTGTTACTGTCATTGATTTTGTAATACCTGAAAGATTTCTGGCTGTGCAGTTAGCCCTGAGACCTCTGTTTGTGATTTTCAGTGTGGGTAACTGGTTGCATTCATGAGTAAAGACCTGAACTTGCCCTTCCTAGCCAAGAGTCTGTGTGAGTACTAAAAAAAATTAGCCCACAAGCATTAATAAAAAAGCTCTAGAATTCATTGTGCTTCACTAACATTTTCCATCCAACTGCTTTTTCGTATACTGCTAGTGTACTACACGCTATAGAAAGTATCCTCAGAGACTCACACATCCAATAACACAGAGCATTGCTGTGTAATAGAATTTCTGCAAATGCAGCAGTTCTTTCACATGAACTGAACTTCAGTTTTCTTCAATCTCTCTTCTTCCCAAACACAAGGTTGGAATAATACAAGAAAGAGTATGCAAAAGTATGAGGTTTTGCACTCAGTACCGTGAAACTGAAACACAGACCTACTTTAGGGATGTGTAGAAAAAGAGCCAATTTCAAGTGGATAAGAAAACATGGAGGAGTCTAAATTCTGTGGTGACTTTTTAATCCTCTTCCTTAAATATCTACATATAATTAAGAAGCTTGCATATTTTACTTTGTCAATTAGCTCACTAATTTTGCCTTCTTTTCCATAGCTAAATGTCACTCCTAGATGAAACATGGAAACGTTTGGCCCAATTTTGATAGCTGTTTCTAGGGTGGAGTCCATTTTCTTTGTAGCAGCTGATGTTGTGCTGTGGTTTAGACTTTTGACCCAAATGCTGGTAAGACACTAACGTTCTAGCTCTGGCTGAACAGTGTACAGCACCAAGGCCTTCTCTGTTTCTCTCTCAGCCCCTCAAGTGAACAGACTGGGGAGGTGCACAATGGATTGGGAACAGACACAACCGAGCAGAGAACCTGAATTCACCAGAGATATTCCATAATATGTAGCATCATGCTTAGCAATTAAAAGGAAGAGTAGAGTGTTTATAGGGGGTAGTCATCTTTTGTTAAGGAAATAGTTGGTCACCATTCTACCCACTGGAGCTGGTTGTGTTGTGTTACCTTTGGATCACTTGTTCTGGTTTGTTTTTTTCTTTCTTCTACTGTTTATCTTTCAGTTATTAAACTTTATCTTGACTTCCAAGTTCCTGCTTTTATTCTTCTGTTCCTCTTCCCCATCCCACTGGGAAAAGGGAAAAGTAAACAAAGAACTGTGAGGTGCTTAGCTGTTTACCAGTGATAAGCCAAAACACCAGTGCAGTGCAATAAATCAGTGTTGCAAAAGGGCTGAGTAGGGGGATTTCCTTTATGACTGCATAGCCAGAAGTGGTTCTGAATGATGATTGCAGAAATGTTTGTATTAAAAAATAGCAAGGAGCAAAAAAATTTAGAAGTGCTTATCCAGTGCTACAAGTGTCGTTAGAAAAGCACTCATTAAGCATGGCAGACTGATACTTGGTTCTGGTCTTGTACTTTTACTCGAAAGTATGGATTTCCACTACCTAGTAAAGTCTGTTGGTATCAAAAAGGCACCAGGAGCTTTTACTACTGCCTGGCAGCTCTTGTCCAACAAACACTGACAAATTGTTCTTCCATTTCTTCTACTTCTTCTTTGAAGAAGAAAAGACAGTGGTGTCATTGGGCATAATATCCAAAAGCATAATTAAAAAGACAAAGGAATTGATCTATAATCAATTTTTAAATCTATTAAAATAGAATACTCCATTCATTTTCTATCCTGTATTTTGAGGATGCTAATTATTTTAATGTTTAACTTCATTAAGCATATTTTAATTGATATATGTTCTTTTAGGACTTCCTGAAGGATAGGCAGTTTATTTGTCTCAGAAATTTTGGAGTTCTCTTTCAAGACACTGAAATTTCAATTCACTGAACCATGAATGCTTTGCCAAGTCAAACCTTAACATTTGGAGCAGAGAAAATGAAGTTAAAAAGGAATTTCAGGAAACTATGAAAGCCTCAAGTGGTGATCTAGGTCCTCTTCTCAGTGTAAAATCAACCATAGGTATATTAACATTAATTTAAGACTGACCAATTTGAGATTTTAAAAAACAGTAATTCAAAAAGGTAAAGAATGCATCTTGATTTCTCACTCTTTTCCTTTCATTCTAGCTCTACTACAGTTCCTTACCTCTAATTATCGTATTAGTTTAGAAATTATGCATTTATTCCTCTGAATATATGACTACTTGAGAGCAAATGAAAATGCAAACAATCTAATACTCAAGGTAGAAAATTTCTCTCTTCAGGTAAATAACTAATCAAAAATGAAAACTGTTTTTATTGGCATAGCACTGTAAGAATTTGGCAGCAAGCACTTTGTTTGCAAATGCTCTACATAAAAGAATTCCGAATTTTCTTTCCTCAGTAAGATATCTCAGATACAACATAGGTTGGAAATTGTTGATGGATATTACAAAAAGCTGGACCATTATCAAGGCAGGGCAGCACACAGAAAATTGTCACTGAATTCAGTGTCCTTATATTCATTCTGTTTATGCAATGGGTGGAGGGAAAACAGGATTGAGTTTACTCTTCCATTTAGATCCAGTTTTTCTTTTTGCAGCTGTCTACACATTGTATAAAGCTAGCAGTGGCATGGAAATATTTTATTCAGTGAATAATTTCCAGAAAAGTCAAAGTCAATATTCTACAGGTATTTGATAATAAACAAAGAAACTGAGAACACAAAATAATGGAGATATAATTATAATGGGAGAGAGTAAAACACACCCAAGGACTTGTATCTGTTAAAATGGACACTTTGGAAAGGGAGGGCAAACACAGAAAACCACGTCCATAGATATTTCACAGAAACAGGCCTCTCTGGTTTTAACTTACAAACCTTTTTGTTGCTTAACATGAAAAGTGTAAGGATGTGTGTTGGTCATTCAAAAAATCTGCAAGCTCAGATGAGTCTGACAAACAGAACAGTAACTCATGATCTACTATGTCAAATGAGAACTCAAAAGTGGCTATGCAGGGTCAAACCAAAGACTCATTTAGAAAAATCATCTTGTCTCTAATAGCAATTATAAGAGATGCCTGCAGAAGGTCAAGAACATGGCAAGCATATTATAGACCCCTAATTTCTTCCCAGTTGCCCAATAATTCTAGTTTCCTCTGCTAGATATTGTTTCTGTATATGTTTTCATTTATTTCGCTTTCAATTTTAAGCTATTATGCTATCGCTTTTAAAAGTCTGTGAACTGAAATACCAAATGTGTTTTCTGTTTCAGTAACTCTAAACAGACTGATGTTCTGTGCATTTGTTCACTTTGAACCTCTGTAAACTTTTAACATTCATAAGACACTTCAGCAATGGGTTCCACAGCTCTGTTTCCTCTTATGGTTTGTTTTGAATCTGGTTTCTGACACCTTCTTTGGAGAACCCTTCAGATGGGAAATTCTATCTCTATCCAAATTTCCAATGCTCCTCCTTACTTTTCTTTGCTGCTATGCTTTAAGTATTTTTTTCTAAAAATACTACTGAGTGGAAAATTTGATAATCCCTAGCTGCATGAGGAAGCCTCCTTCTAGCTCACTAGTACATGCCTCAACTATATCCATTCATAATGGTAAGCAGATATTCATCTATTTTCCAGCCCTAACAGTCTCCTGAATCATGCAAATAATCTTTGTACATAAGTTATTCTATACCTATACCTTTCAATTTCCTTTTTGTCCTTCTCCACTCCCGGTTCTGTCTCTAAAATGAGGAGACCAGAATGGTACACTGTATTCAAGATACAGCAGAACCATGGTCCTGTGTGATGGCAAATATGGCCTTCCATTTTTTGTTCAGTCTTTTTTCTCTACTAATTCATAATATTTTATTTGATTTTGGTTATTAAAGAGCACTGAATTGATTATTGATCATATAAACCGGAGCATCTGAAGTTTTCAATAATATTTTCTAAAATAATCACTTAGGATCATTCATTTAGGCATAAAAAATGGTAATTTGTTGTCACACAGAAAACAAAGGAAATGTAATTTTTTTACTATCTTTAGGTTAAGAAATTGAACTTAACATGCACTGTTACTGCAATTTTTGTATAGAACATCCTTAGGAGTCACAAAGTTTGGAATACTTCTATTAACTGTGCTCAGCTCAGCTTTAAATTTTGCATTTTTCTGGTTTTAGTCTATGAGCTATCATTCTTGCTTCAAATGGCCCTTGTTAAAAAAAAAATGTGACTACCTGAGCCATTTTCATCATTCACACAACAGCAGTTATGCAAGACAAGAAGCTGATTTAAATTCAGCTGACAACAGCTGATATAAATCCTGGGAAATTTAACATCATTGAAATTACAGTGTCTGTATCAGTTGATATCTCTTTGAAATCTGACTAAGAATCAAAGATTAATTAGAAAAGTTGTACCCACAAAAAGATGAGGGTACTAATAAAACAGTAGCAACATGGCTTTGTTTAGGTGCATTATAATTCTTAACAGTTGTTATCATAAAATATTAAGATATTGGAATGGCTGTTCTGCAAAATAAACAAGCTAGCAAAAATTAAAATTTTACAGCGCTTTCTACACAATCTAAGTTGCCTGTTATAAATAAATCTGAAAACTAGCTAGTCTCAAATAACTTTCAGGAAATTCAAAGATGGTAAAGCACCTTAAGTACTTGGTCCCAAAAAAAATTCTTAAGAATTAGAGTTTCATTTCCTCTTCTTTGCTTTCCTTGACTGTGGGCTAAGCTGTGACACTGCCACAAACCTTGTGAATGGTAACAGACTGATGAAAAAAGCTGGTGGCCTGCCAGCTGTTGGGTCCTGAATGATATCATATTCTTTGCCAGTCCAGTCCATGATCTTGAGTGGGATTCACTGATCTATTCATTCACCCAGAATTCTAGGCCTATGCCATAACCAAGAGAGAATCAGAATGGATTGTGTCCTTTACCTCCATGCATTACCAATAAACTTTCCAAATTGAATAAATGCTCTTCACCTAGTCACCCAACAGAAACCAAGAATATTCTGACCTATGGTGCATAGCGTGCCCTGGAGACAATTCTATGCAGAGAACCCAAAGGCTGGAGGCTGGAAGCAGGGCAATGAAAGCTCTGTATAAATGCCTTCTGAAATCCTCTAGTCCTGCTGAAGTGCATTTCTCTCTATACATCTGTAAGCATGCTGAAGCTGATGAAGTGATGTGGTACTCATACAGCAAGGCATGCATGCTTGCTAGTATTGCTTCTCCTTTTAGATATAGGAAATTCCCCACCTGGAGGTTTCCTGTAAGAAACAGTGCAGATTTGTTCTAATAGTTATCTTTTGAGTTTGATTTAATCACATGAAAATTTTTCACAAGTATTTAGAATCTGAAAAATTAGTCTTCTTGATCCTTTTTTGTTCACTAGTGACTAAAAGAATTGTTTAGTAAGCGGGCTTTTAAAAAGTGTTTAGTCATCTAAGACAGATTGATACTTGAAATCAATCAGACTTAAGATTGTAATTACAGAGACATTTCTTCTAGTAGCAGTGCTCTAATGGATATTTTTCTCTTCCTCCTTTTTTTTCCCTGTGCTTCATTCTGCCACTGCTGCCTTCTCCCCTGTGAGAGTCAGATCTACAGAAAGTTTTCCTTTATTCTTTCACAAACCTTCAGAGTGGAAATCAGACCCAGAAATAAAAATCCAGGCTCATCTATCTGCCTGGATAACACTGGGACCTTTGAAACAAGAACAAAAATCACAGAATCACAACAGGAAGTGATAAAAAGCCAGCCCTACACTTTGTTCCTCCCTTTTCCTGGAAAGCGGGAGCAAATATAGGCACTGCTCTCACTGTTTTTCAAAGAAGAAAACTCATTGTTTTCTCTCCAAACGTGTAGCTTTTAGGGGAAGAAATAAAGGAGATTATAATTGCCATTGGAATAATTGCCAACAATTTAAGAGTTTGAAAGAATTAGCAAGTCAAAATGGAAGTCCATCTGGTCCTGCACCATGCATTCAACAATGGCTAAATGGTGATTTTATCAAGGAATGCAAAATGAGTGGAAGAATACACTATTTGTACCAGAAAATCCTTTTCATTTTCAAGTCTTTGCCGATCAAAGACTTCTTAAGTTGGGGGTATGGCTATGAATTTATTGATTTTCAATAAATATCACTTACAAGCACTTGCCCGTTTCTGTATGAATCTTCTACCATGTGAAACACCCTATCACCTCATCTCTACTTCAGACTCTCAGAACACTCTCATCCTGTTGTTTTGAGCAAGTCACCTGCCAGCTTTATCTGATGCCACCCAATATCTGGTCCAGCATGACACAACAAAACCTAGCAAGGGGGCAGCATTTTTCCTGTGGCGTCCAGGCAGAAATTAGGTGCCTGGATGCTGAGGCCAGGCAAAGCTGTAAAAGTCTACGGCTGGCACTAGAGGATCTTCTTGATTACAGAAAATAAAGTGTTGTCTGAGTTAGAGCCACTCCCAGAACTAGGCAGCTCCAAGATATAGTCAAGCAGGAGTGTGAACTGTAGATTTCAAGAACATGGGAAATGCATGAACTTTTCACATCAATCTGTGGGCCAAATTCTCACTCACAAATAAGGTCAATTTTAAAAATCCTAGAGGAGCAGAAGGATGAAGATAGTGTGGTATTATATATCTTAATTTCATTTTCATGCCCAGTTAAGACAGAAGGGAATGTGTGTGGTTTGTAAAATGTCACTTCTCTTGCAGTTTAGAAAACATTATGCCACCACATATAAAAGTCTGTGAACTGAAGGACCAAATGAGTTACAATACCTTGTGAAAATCTTCCCATTAGAATTTTACAGTTTGCTGGATTTTGCCCTAAAAGAACAGAAATCAAGCCCAAGTATTTCTGATGGCAGAGATGCAAGTGAATGTATAAAGATTTGGAAAATGATTGAAATATAACAGTATGAAATATCCTATTAACTCATGCCCTAAGTTTTACATTTTCAGAAATAATTTGAACTAAACTCTTGAAGCCTGCTGTCTATGTTGTCATTACAGATTTTTTACTTCAGTGGATTATGACTTTTGAAAATTCACCCCATCCCCGCTCAGCAGGGGATTAAACTACCATGGAATAAATTAAAGTGGGTTAAAAATGTCTAACAGGGTTTTAAGACCTCTGTATTATGCCAGTATCACAGAGTGCTGCTAACTTTGAAATTAAAGTCTAGCTAGGTAAATAAATTTTGACAAGGATCTATTGTTCTTGTTCCACATTCCTGTAAGCCTTCTTTTATTAATATTAGCTTGTCATTTTCTGCATACATGTAGAAGGCAATATTAAATAAAATTAGATTTTATATGAAAGGCCACAGAGCAACATTTTAATCAAAATTTGCACTATAGTTTGCTTTTTGTGTAACACACTGAAGAAAATATCCATTATCATATGAGTAGCTGTATCTTCTGAAGAAAGTGAAAAACATTATAACTTGACATATCCTGGACAAGGCCACTGTGCACTATTAACATACTCTATCAATATTACTCATTTTCTACATGACGTTTCCAAATATCTGCTGTCAATGCAAAATTTAAATAAAATTAAATCCACCCAAATAGTTTATTGCTCCTGTGTCTTTTTTCCAGAGAAAAACATTAGAATGTTGATACAGCTGAGTCACTTTCCACGTAGATATTCATGGGTGCATCCTAGAAATCTGAATTTGAACAAAGATGTCTTTTGAGGAGATTTAACTCCCACTGATGTTGGGAGAGTGTACATTACCACACAAAGGAATTTTGTATCTGTATGAGATGCTTGTGGGGAAAAATAGAAAAAGGGCTCCTGCAAGCACAAGAAATTCTATTGCAAAAATATAAATTCCTTCCATTAAAATTCAGTGTTCCTCACCATGAAGATCAATATTACAAACAGCCGAATACTTCAGGAAAGGCATTTTAAAAACATAGAGGAAGCTGTTCTAATGTTCAGAGTTTGGCATTCTCCTGCTAACTTTTGTGCCTTCATATTCACCTCATGCCCTTGCTGGATACACATACTAACTGCTCAGAAGTCTTTTGTGATCTCAAAGAAGAGGGTTTACTTCTCTCTGAATTTTAAGCAGATAAGGCAGTATTCTGCCTAACTGTGTTTGTTTAATAGGCATTGATCATTCCCTTTTTTTTTTGGTCACTGGATATCAACATCTATTAAAATTCATTTCTGAGGAAAAAGGTGTATTTCTTCAAAGTTGTTCTGGTAAGGAAGGGAAGCATTAAGCAGCAATTCTAATGCAAGTGTATTCAATTAATTTTTATTGAGATTTTCTTGATGGTTTTGTCAAGGTCTGCTAATTCCTACAGGGGTATGCTCAGCAGTAAGCAGCATGTGGGCACCAGTTCTGCTAGGCAAGCCAAGTGCTGAACATTGTTTTCCTGGCTATGACATACACAAACATGTTGCAACCTTCCCAAAGTGCAAAGATGTCAAAGAAATATGGATTGGTCTGTTGGAAATCAGGAGACACCACATGTTACACATTTACAAGATCCAGGCAAAATTTAGTCTTGATCCAAATCTGAGCAGAGCTCTATCATCAGTGTACATTTGCTCAGTCAGGATGGAGGGAAAGTAAGCAGCCTCAGTAAAAGCCCTGGCCACACTTGCCTACAGAGCTGGTCTTTATGTGACTGGACGCTGCATTACAAGAGACTTATTATGCCATTAAGAGGAATAGAGTTACTGAGTACCAGAAGGGGATATCACAAACATATCCTACAAACTATTAATATTCTATCTATACAGTGCTTCTTTGTGCTGACTATCACTGAGCTTGCACAGACCTGTTTTAAGGTCTGTGGTGCCTTTCTGAGCTGATCCAAACAGACATTGTCAGGGAATTTACCATAGCCAAACAAAACAGAAGAGAATACTCAATAGAAAATCAACATTGTCACTGGCTGATAGTAGTCTCGAATTTTCTTCTGCAATAGTATCACACCTAATTAAAAGTGAAAATTGATAGCCGGCAGGATTAATCAAATTCCATATGCAAATAGCTGGCTCATGAGAGCCATGGTCCAATTGCTAATACTATCACTAAGGTCATTAATTTAAATTGAGATGAGTTAAGAGTCCTTTGGGCATTGACACATAAGTTGAAGGAGGTTATTCGTTGCTAAGTTTTTCAGCCTGTAACAAAAAACTTAGGAAGAGAATACGTGGATATTGCTCCAGCATGCCAGCTTCTAGGATGAGCAGCACTGTGAACTTGTCTATGGGGGCCGTGAGTCTTCTCCTGAGTGCTTCTGATACATTACTTTAAATTCTTATTAAGATGTACTGAAGCAAGTTAAATACAAGACAATTCAAGGTCTACCAAACTGACAACTTTGGGATTATTTTATGCCTGCTGACTTTTGCTAAACACCTTTGAATAACAGAAAGACTTCTATTTTATAAACAAGACTTGAGTATCAGTTTCATAAATCCTTCAGAGACCTTCCCAGCCTTCAGCCTTCATAAAAGGTCCAGACATTTCCAATTAGCAAGAAATATTAACTCAGCTCATAAAGAGAAATACTGCAGCACTGGTTATTCTAATGCAAATACAGTGCATTCTCAGCTTACCAGCTCACCTCAAAACTAGTTCCAGAGTCTTGATCTATCACTGCATTTATAGACAGAGTGACTAGAAGAAATGTAGTCTTAAGGCAGGTTATAATATAGTGGTACACACCTATGAGTTTTCTCCAAATGCTGATAGCAAAAATACTTTAAATTGCATAGTAACACAATGACCGCAGAGTAATAAATTAGTGATTTATTTTTACTTTTTCTGACATAAAGAATAAAAACACAGCATTTTTTACTCTGACCTTGCATCCCAAGAAATTCTCAGGTATGTAAAAAATAATTCAATTGGTCTATCAAAGCCAGGCTTAGACTAAAGGGAAACCTGCAAATTTTGGTTGCCAGAAGGCTTTTTCTAAATCTAAAGAGGACACTGGAGTCTGGAAAATTAAGCTGGAATCCTTACAAGTCTGGGCTTCATTACTTACTCAAGATCCTGTTTTCATATTCTTAGAGTATAAAAAATTCAGGTTTCAGGGACAATCAGGCATTATTTGTCTAAAATCTGCTCGTTAGGAAATGAGGTGGCACAAAAAAATGGATAGAAGAACACAAACTTTTCATGCCAAGTTTCAGAAAGCCTCAATTTTTTTGACTGATACATGAAGTCCACTCTGCTTTGACCTCAGTCAGTTCTAAATATCACCACCTTGACCACACTGAAATATTTGAAGCAGTTCTATCTGCATTTCCACTCATGCAGCCTCCTGCATGAACAAGATTTCAGTGGAGTGATTCAGACAGGAATAAAGTGCTTTTGCGTTTCATAGAATAAACATTTCATCAAGGGTGGGTCAAGATCACTGTTACATTCATCTGCCTGCCCAGAAAAAGCCAATAACCTTTTCCCATTGTCTCATCCTTCTATATCTTTGTGGCTGAGCAGCAGTATAGAACAATTTAACATTAGCAAGCAAATTTCATTTGTTATGCTCCAAATGCTGATACGAAAGATAAATATGAAAAAGCAATAATATCCTCATTCTAAGGCAGAAGGTAACACATCTTTGCTATAATATACTTGCTAAGTAATATTCAGTGAACTCATAAAAGCATTTAATTTAAATATAAATGCTTAGTAGTTCCATTTTTCAGGGAGTAAATGACAGTCCTGCCTGGGTTTCTCTTAAATGTATTTTCAGAACAGACATCCTCTCATAACCTACAGTTAGTGTTATATATTATTACTATTATTGCAATGCTCACAGACCTCCCTGTGGTCAGGGTTAAGGTGTACCAGAAACTAAACATATATAGCCATTGACCTAGAAAGATTTCTCACTGAAACAGATTTGACAAAGGCTAAGCTAAAAGAAGAAATATTAGTGATGGCCTAACTCAATTACAGAGCTAAGACATAGTACAAATCTCTGGACTTCTCTTTCCCATGTCACATCCAGTACGTACCGATAAAAAGGTCAGTTCCAAAATTGCTTATACATAATGCCACTAGCTGTTTCTAAAAGGATGTGAGCTCAAGGAAACAAAGTCAGCTTAGAAGTGAGTTGTGTCAACAAGAAGCCTGAAAACCATTTGTAGACCATTAGGTGGTCCCAGTTTTCTACAGGGGCAGGAAAAACTGCTCTTGTTAATGAGAAATATTTGATTTGTTCCTCTGCCAAGAAATGATAGTGAAAATAAACATAGTCATGTCTAGTATGAATATTGTGTTGCAATGTCGTTGTAAAACAACAACAACAAAGAGAAATAAAATTGGATTCACAGTTTTGAAGGCATTTATAACATCTTTCAAAATGTGAAGCCCTCAGGTCCTTCTTAACTTTCAGCAGTCAGTCAACACCAGCTCTGGGTAGTACATAAGTTACCTAGTGAATAACAAGAATATTTTTCCGTTGTTTCAAATTTACTATATAAAAATCTAATTATATCATTTTTATAAACTTAGAGGAAACAATCTTATTCAAGTTATTAGCTTTTTAGAGTGTTTTCTCTCCTAGTTTGCTCTATAGATAACTAAGACAAGAGACCATAGAACAACAAGAAAAGTCCAGCTGGTACTTGTTACAAGATACTTTAAACATTTTATTCATCCATTGAAAATTTTTGTCCATTTATCTTATGGGTTTTATTGCTGAAATATGGAGAATTTTCATCTAATGTAATCCAGCAGTATTACTAGATGAATTAATAGATTTCCTGGTTATATCTGAACAGCTTTTCCATAGAGAGCAGCATGTAGATAGATTTGGTCTAAAATATATCAGTTACAAGAAAGACACTCTATCACTCATGAGTTACAGGAGTATGAGAATACAAAGCTTTGGAAGAGGAAGTTTTGCTATATCATGGTAGTAATCCCAGGCAAATGCCTGAATCCTAAGCCCCAGCCCCAAACCTTACTCATTCTAAGCCCTCAACATACAACTTCTCACCTAATCCTAAACTGGTTGATGGCAGGAAAAAGAAGAGCAGGCCTTGTATGTATCATACACATAATTTTGCTATATTTTCTCTAAAACTACTTGTGCACCTTAAATATGATTGTGTACTTCGAGTAATGCAGAATCAGATCTTGTTCCAGGTCCAGTTAGCTAATTTTTCACCAGATCCATGTCAGATTAATCCAGCTGAGAATCAACCACATGTATTTAAAATTATCAAATAAAACATTCCAGAGTTAAAATGCAGCTGATTCTGCATTCAGAGACCTTGCAATATTTTTCAGCTTTATTTTAGGCCCAAAATATGATTTGCTATTATTCAGGGTGGAAGATTTCCAAACAGAATACAAAAATCTCAGACAGAAGGACTGAAACTTTCAGCTTGTCCTTGAGAGTGAAAATTGCAGTAATTTTGGTTATGGGGAATGGCAGTAGAAGCTGCATGGCAATTCTCAGTGCCTGTTCAATTACTGTCCATTCTAATCAGATTGCTAACAAGGGATCATTAGGAGTTTGGTGTCTATGATGTAAAATACCTACTAGGAATTGGATTTTGATCATCACTTCATTTTACATCTGTTTCTCACTAACCAATGGAACAAAGACTGTTAATCACTCTTGACCTTTCCTGGACTCAAAGTAGTAATTTAATTGCTAATCCTTACCGAGGGACTCCGAAGTACACTACAGAGCCCCCGAGGCACGCAGCTTGACCCTCTCAGTTCAACACTGGTTTTAACCAACAACATCATCAAGAATACACTCAGCTTTGACAATGTTAACTGCAGCTTTGGCCATAGTTTCCAGATGAAGTAGAAGGAACTGTCTAACTAGAAACATTAAAAATATCTGCTGAGCTCTAGGTGATTCTACATGAATCAAAAAAAAGTCTCTCCAGCCAAGAACACCTTGCAGCCAAGACAAATCTTGCAGACTCACACTACTGCACTGTCAATTTGCTCCTCAGAAATGCCCAACTCCTGGCAATTAGAATTCTTAAGGGGCTGGAGAAAATCTGTTAGTTTTGGCTTGTTTCAAAATCTTCCCCCAGATGGTAATATAATTCCAAACCAGCTGAGATCCACTTTGTGTTGAATTTCACTCTAAAAAAGCACTATACAAAAAAAAAAGAAAAAAAAAAAAAGAAAAAAAAAAAAAAGAGAGTAACAAAAGCTTTTCCCCTCCTCAAATTTCAGTTACAACATGGAGAACATTTTCTTTGAATCATTCTTCTGAGTACGATTAGGTTATTCTAAATTCTGTATCTCCAAATCGAAACTATTTCCTTGATTATTTTCAAATCCACATTCGATTGTATTTCAGACTAACATTTGCTAACTGAGAGAGAAGAAATATAGAGGCAGTATGGTCTATCATGCACTCAGGTCTTATTGCAAAGCTTAAAATGAGAACACAAACTTCTACCTGCACATTTTCTGCCAGATTAAAATCACATTAAACTGATAATAATTTTCCTGTAAATACCAGTGCCTAATACTGCTACAGTTTGTCACACAGTTTCATACTTCTTGCATGTGTTTGCCAATATATATTGGTTTTTTACAGGATTTAGAGTCATATTTGTAACTAAGATTAGAAGCACATTTCTGTTTTAAACCTGACTGTTGAAGATTTCTGTACTGCATTACGTTTTCTGTAATACTTAGAGCACATTGCCATTGCAAACTGGAATGCAGTGTCTACTGCCCTGAGATTGTACTGATTAACATCTCAGACACAAATACTAGCAAGGTCCCTCAAAGCAGACAGACTGTGTGGACATGAAGTTGTGCAGCAGCTAATTATATCCACCTTTTAGTAGACCTTAATTGGGGCACTGTGCAGCTCTGTGCTTACTGGTTCAGAAAGGACTGCCCTGAATTTTTTGCAATGTCAGGGCCTTATTCTCTTCATTTTTATCCATTGAAAAATGTAGATCTCAAGTAAATACAAATCACGGTAGTTGATGGGCTCTCAGTTTGATGGGCTAACAGCCATTTGGGTTGCACTTCAAGAGACAAAAAGAGAATGCTGGTTTTCTAGTATAAAAATAGAATCATTGACTGCGCTTTACAGGAGTTACTTCTGAACTATGCTGTCATAAACAGAAATTCTAATCTGTTTCACAGTTACTAAATAGCTCAGTCAATAGCAACTTATTTAATGAGTAATTGATATTTGTCAGGATTGAGAACACTTCGCATTTTCTGCTGTCTTGATCATACCAACATCTACAGGCCTATACAGGTAGCAAAAATTATTTTTAAATAAATATTTTGGGCAGTTTAAGACAAAAATTAACAAACTCCCTCTGCCCTAAGATCTTGGCAATAGACACATGCAAGCTGACTGTGAAAGTGTGTTGTGTTGAAAATATTTCTTTGACTAAGAATTTACAAACTTCCATTTAACAAATCACGCACCAACTTTCTTAAGCATTTCAATAAACCAGCAAAACACAACAAGAGCCATGAAAAGACTCAGGACTTTTGAACCATTCCCAGCCCTCTTTCTGTTGCTGCAGTTCCTCCAGGAAGGCAGCTTGCCAGCTTCCACAAACAAATCCCCAGCACAAGGGTACCGAGGTATTGGATGGCAGCAGTCAACAGGAACTTGTGGCCAGTGTGCCAGGCCACCTGTTCTAGGGGGGATCAAGCCATGGAGAAGGGTTGAATTCAATTTCCTTAGCAATTCTCTTTACACAGCTTCCCAGCATTTATCAAATCTCTGCCACCTGGAGAAACTCTCTTTATGCCTGGCAGAGAGAGGGAACAATGAAACAGAACGTGATTTCCCCATCCCCACACCAGATTGACACTGAAAACCCCTAAGTAGCTACTACAAATATTGCAATGGAAATACGTATTTTTCCTCAAAACAATGAAGAAATTTCTGACAAAGACAAAAAAAAAGAGCAAAAAGTACTCATTAATTTCTGTGAAAATTAATTAAAACTTCAGGGGGCTGAATTAGCAAATCAGTCCAGAGGGAAGTTTCTACCCATTGTTGTCTCATGTTATTTACCACACTAAAGCTCAAAAGTTTGCAGGAACTTAAAATTATTCACCACAAATTTAGTATTCTTCTTCCTAGTACTATTATAGTCCAAAGTCAATGATCTTGACAACAAATCAACAGCAAATCATAACACTGACAAATACATTCAAAATCACTTTTTTACTTTACTTCACAACACAGAGGACAGTAAATATGTTATCCATATCTGAGAAAAATATTTGTTATTCAATGCTAGTATTGACTATTTATAAAATGTTACAAAACTTAATTATGTGAATCTTACTATCTGTGGGAATACAGTATAAAAATAATATTCTTTTGAAATACTGACCTGTTCCTAAAGGTGTCTAAGAACTTTACAATAGAAGCAAGTCTGTCGACTGCATCAGAACTACCAAAGTACTGAAAGTTACATCATTTTCTCATGGCAACCCAAAATTTTTCTGAATGTTGTTTTGACTGCAAAACTGTAGATTTGCCAAAGTGAATCCAAGAAGAATCAAGGACAGTTGTGTTGGAATTTCAGTGAGAGTAGTAATTCAAATGTGGTCCTGGCAGAAAATAACAGGCAATAGAATTTTTTTTTTAAGTAGAATCAATTTGAAGTTAATAAATATCTTCTTCGATTAGAAATTCAGGGAGTAATTGCAAGACTAAAAATAGAAAGTACATGTAAGTACTAGCAGATTTGAAAAGAAACATGTACATTTAAATACAAATTACTTTTTTTGCCCCACTACACTACTGAATTTGACAAAATGAAAAATTAGACAAGACAGACAAGAATACAAAGCTTCCCAATGCTAGTCCATCCCTGGCAAAGTCACAGAGAGGAATGAAGGTTTATACTTGGTGTGGACCCGTGTGACACTTTCTGGAGAAGCAAGCTTTTTATTCAGAAAAGGAACAGATGTTTTGGCAGATAGCATAGAAAGAATCCTGTCAGAGACTATAAACTAGGCTTGAAGGGGAAAAAAAGAGTCTGGAAAAAATGTGAAGTATAAAACAAAAGAACCAAAATGACATGGATAAAATAGAAATGCAGGAAAAAAGACAAGGGCTTTGTTAAAATTGAAAAGAGAAAGTAAATGTGCTCAACTCTTTGTAACTTTGGAAGAAGTTTTAAGGCAAAAAAAATTGAAACTTATCTCTCTTCCACTGACACAGCTCATTGCAGCATGACACTGGGAGATTAATTTTATAGCTCCAGACAGAAATCAAATAAAAGGAAGAGTCAATGCCCTTTTTAAGCATCAGTAGAGAAAGATCACAAGTACACAGCCAATATTAAAATGCAGCCAAGGTTTATGGCCAACATTTAAGTAGATTTGTACTGGAAGAACAAAAAAATAACCAACTGTGTAAATGGAGATGGGCATACTACCACCTCACTTGCTCTGCACCCAGAAGTTTTCCTCTTTTATTTCTTGGCAGTAAGGAGCTCCTTCTGAACCAAAAAAATACGTTTAAGAAAACTTGAAACCCAAATTCACCAAGCCATTTCCTGTCAATAACTTCAGTCTTCATAAAAAGAGCTTTGTAAGGAAATTCTCTGCCTACTCCATTCTGAAATCTGCAGCTGCTGGACAGCATTTAAAAAAAAACCCTCTTTAACCTCCAAGAATAGCCTTTTTTGAAAAAATATACACTGTCATCAGGGTATCCAAGCCAATTATGCACAGCTCTGTCCTGCCATCTGCTAAGAATGAAGTACCAGCCAAGGATACCACAGCACATCTTGGTACAGACATCTAAGTGGGGAAAAAATGTGGCCATACATAAGCTGCTTTCCCAGCTAGCTGTGAATCTACTGTGATGACCTGAACAAAAGATCACAAAAGATTCAGGCACTGTATGTCAGCAGTTTCACAGTTAAAACCCATACACCTATCCTTACCATGATGGAAATTCAAGGCAGTTCAAGACCACTTGGGAATAAACAACAACAAAAAAGTTATCACAGAAAAACAAAAAAAACAAAAAAAAAAAAAACAAAAAAAAAAAAAAAAAAAAAAAAAAAAAAAAAAAAAAAAAAAAAAAAAAAAAACAAAAAAAAAAACAAAAAAAACCAAACAAACAACAAAAAAAAGAGCATAGATTTTTTTTATAAAAGAATACTTAAGTTCACATTTTAAATTCTGCTTGAATAAGCTTCTAATATCCAAAAATTATACTACCTGGCCTGGAGGGATGCAGCTTAAGGTACAGTCCCTGAAAATATCTTAAAGACTAAATTTAATGTTTAGATGTTGTCCCAACTCACTGTTTCTATGAGGAAGGACCCATACAGTAACACTGACTAGAGTAAGAATTAGAAACTCAATACTGCAATGAAAGTTTCAATACTGCAATGAAAGTTACATACTTATGTCTTTTGGATTGTAATCCCTGTATTAAGTCATTAAAGAGGTACTTTTCCTCACACAGAAAGACATAGAATATCTCTGTAAAAACAAGAGACCGTGAAAAAATTTACAGTCAGAAAAATATACAAGGCAAAACTGCAAGGAAATGAACACAAAGTCCCAGTAAAACTGACAGGAAGAAATAAGAAGGTTCATCTGGATAGAAAATTGACCGTATAAACACTTCTTTGCATTCCATATATATTTCCATCAGAGGTTTCCATTTAAAATGTTCTCAGTCTGCAGTCAAAACCAGATTTTCCTGTCTGATGGACATGAAAGCTCAAATTCACCTCTGCAAATTAACTATGTTCTTTCCGCTTCATACATCATCTATTATGTGCAACGTTATTTCTGGAATTGTATCTTAGCTTACAATTTGATGATTATGGTACATCAGGGAGAAGAGAATGCACCTTGCTCTGCCACAGCTACATTTTTATTGACTCCACAGTACTGAATTGGGAAATTTCTTTTTGTCAGCAAACTAAGCAGGTCTGACTTGGAAGATTTAAAGGCTGCAGATCTGGCATCCGTGATCAGTTGACGCCTGCAATGACAATGGGATGGCAAAAAGAATCTGCTTAGTCTAGGAGGCTACTGCAACTATTTACAGCAGAAGCACTGAGGGATAATGTGTACTGGACTTTTGCCATCATTTTCTCTAGGCAGAATGTGTTTCTTAGTGAAAGGGGAGACTTTCTGCACTCTCACCTCCAACCCACCTCAGCATTTGCAGCCTGTTATTCATTACTAACCAACAATAAAGTAATGTCCCCAGTGGTTCCCAGTGAGTCCACAGATTTGGGGTTTTTGTGATATTTGATCTATCCTCCTTGGTAAAGTCTCTAGCCTCCCAGTTTAGACCTTCAAACTCCAGAACCAGGAAACATAATATTAAGATCTCTGAGCTTGCCCTCTCACAAATTCTCTGAGGCCTCTAGCAAGTTCTTTCCTTGTCTACCCCTAGACTTCTCAAAATCTTCTCTCACTCTGAAAAATGGGGTTTTCTCTCCTGAGAAACAAATTCTTTGCTGGTGAGATCTGATTAAAAATAGACCTCTTGTTCTGTAAAGAGGAAACAACAGAAACTAGTTCTTACTGAAGGAAAAGCCATAAGCCCAAAATACCAGAGGAGAGAGGGATTGATCAGAAGGACAATGAAGTCTTTCAATTAACTTTGATAGACTTTGGTCTTAGGACATCAATCAGCACTGTTAAGAGCTGTGGATCTTGTAAGAGGTATTGTACTGGAAAAACAGAGAGAAAAATACAATCTTGACATTTCCACTAGACAAGAAAAACTCAGGGGATGCACTCACAGTCATACCACAGTTGCAAGATTATAATAACCAGCTTTATATTTAAATAGAGTAGGTCAATGACAAATTAAATATGGAACTAGTGGCATTTTGTTCATCACTAAGTTTTATGACTGATTGTTGCCATTACTGGTGGCATACACATTTGTATTTTCATTTTAGAAATAAGTGATCTGGCTAAAATAAACACAGATTTCTATATTTTCCTTTCCAGAATTATTAGTTCATATATTTTTATATGGACATTCTCTGTATATCAAGATATAACTAGAAGACTTAAAATTGCACAGACAACAGAAATTTTGGTATCACAGATTTTGTGATTTTTTTTTACAGCAGGTTAAAATAATTTATATTCAATGCAGTATTTATTGAACTTTAATGTTCCTTGGGGGGTTTGTTGTTATGACATAAGTAATTATGTAAAAAAATAGTTATATGCTTATAATTCCTTCATCTAGATCATCCTCCTGATTAATGTCAATTTGCATGTGACTTTGGGGTATTTTCTTTTTCTTGTTCCTCCTACAGTTCTCTAACATTTTTTCACCCAGGATGTACAAACAAGTTTGCTGAACTCGCTTCCTGAGCTATCCCAAGTAAGTGTGAATTACTTTGCTTACTTGTATCAAAATGCCAAGTTCTACATGAATTCTACTTTTCCCTGTTTTACCCACTGATGCTCCTCATTTGTGTTGCTCTAGTAAGTGAAAATTAGCATTATGCTGATCCTCACAAAATGGCTGAGGTAATTTGCTTTCATTTGTGTTTTTTATTACCTGGTAACACCAGAATTCTTTCACCTCCTGAAGATAAGCACCTTCCCTTATCCAAATAAGACAAAGGTCTCAGTGGTTGCTGCAGGTGCTCCTCACCAATATTTAACCCCATCTGGCACCAAGCACTCCAGCTACTGTGGATCTGATGTGTGCAGAGCCTTCTTGGTACCACTGAACCCTCAGAACACTGCAAGGAAGCACCAGCTCTGAAAAAGGAAGTCCCAGAACACATACATGCAAAGAGATGTTGGCTGGCTAGAAAAGCTTTTCAAAATCTGGCCTGTCTTTTAGACTGTGCTATGGACAAAGCTTCTTAATATCATCAGCATTTACATGCTCCTCTCCCTCTCCCTACTTAACTGTTAATGAGACCACTACTTAAAACAGTTAAATGTCTTCCCTTTCTGAGTTCTGCCTGTAAACAAGCACCTTTCTGAAAATAAATGTTTAGCTGTCACTGTCCTCAAGAGCAGAAGTGAACCCTAAATATGATTAATTTCCCATGTCTTTGTTTCTACTCACCACCTGTAAGTCTACCAATATTTTCTCTTATAATATGGTGTTGTCTCTGCTTGCATTGGTTCTTGGGTTTTTCATCTCTGGGACAGACTCCATCTGCCCCCGGAGTTTTGCTGGTCTTTAGACATTCTAATATCCTGATCATCTGTTCAGGTATGGTCTTGATTTCCCTCAGTATTTCTGCTTCCTCTCGTAGGAAATTTACAGCCATTTCCAGCATCTGTCACCCACTCACTTGTGAATGTTAAGGCAAATCATTAATTTAATGTTTAGAAGTTCTGTCCATTAATTATATTAGCTTCTTACTCCAGCTACCTTTATGGACTTCCCATGCAAAGTACTTTAAAATTCCTTCACAAAACAGCTCAGCATGTCTTTTCTCATGTTGACTTTTCTATAGGATTAGGCTTCCCACAAAGAATATGTATTTGCCTTCCTCTTCTATAAAAGCTAAAATAGAATTCTATTGTGTGCACTATTTTTTTTTCCAAATCTCGCATTAACTACCTGGTCTCAACTGTGGCATGTACTAATTGCTTTGATCATCTGTATTAAACCCCTGATTTTCACGGAACCTCACCTTTTTTTCTGCAAGCATTTTAATATAATCACTGCTGAAACTGAACTTTTAATTGTGAGGATTATATTGAAAACCAAAGTAACTAGACCTGCATGTTTTGAAAAAAAATGTAAGGGGATGGTATAAGTATGTCCCCAAGAAAACCAAACAGAAGTTTCTGTTGCTGTGACTGCTCATGCTGTATTTTTGTATGTATTTATTTTTTAACTTTATTGCCCTCACACAGACAAAAGATTTTTAGCTTTCCATACTAGAAAAGAGGAACAATCTACACACTGACACAACTTTCTTTCAACGCCAGACAGGGCTTCCCTTTTAAATATAAAACTTATCACATGTTCCTCTAGAAAGGTAGATCACATCATCTCCTTTGTAAACAAGTCCATGTCCAATGCGATATACTTCAGCCTAAATTTTGTGGTTATTTCTGCATAGCACTTTTAATGGATGCCCACTGATGTTCACCCACAAAGGTCTTGTCCACACTGTCATAATCCACTTTGAATCTCTACTATCATAACATCTGTTCCTCTGTTTAACTCTGATCCCCTCACACAGAATCTAATGAAACCAAAGTGTGAGCCTTTTTGACCAATGCCCGTTTATGATTTTCTAAATGATCAGATATAGGCTATTCATCTTCAAGCCCTCATCTCCAAATTCTTCCTCATTGTCATCCTATCTATCAGTTCGAATGAGCTCTGTCTCCAGTTAGGCCATAATGTTGGCTTCCATTATCCATTTGTCAGATATTTTTAAACAAGCTCCTCTGTGATTTTTTTCCAAGCATCTGCCACACAACCTCATTATCTTCCTTCAAATCCCTCATTAAAACTCTCTTGCTGTGATGCCTACAAAAAAAACATGATAAAATGTTTAGCTAATAACGCACTGAGACGCTTTTTATCATACTGACCAACATTGCCTCATTGTTTCCTTGTGCTCCTTCAGCTGTCTCAACACGTGTGTTGTCTCTTACATTTGAATCATAACCTCCCCATGTGGTCCTGGTTTATGACTTAGAGCTCTTTGGTGTTGATAATATAAATAAGAATCAGAAGAAAAGGCTTTTCCCCTCATTATACTTTGCTAGCTCCTGCAAACCTGTTCACACTTTTCTTTTGTGTTAGTTTCTAGCAAGTAATTATAAAAAGCACCTCTAATATAACCTCAAAGTCCTCTCTCCCTTTTCAGAGGGGAACACCTAACTGGAGGACTAATTCATTCTCTATTGAAAAAAAATATTTGAAAAGAGGAGCTATGGGTAAGAGGGAAAAGCTAGTGTTTCTGCTCACTTTTTCCATAGGGGATAGAGAAGTTCAACCCTGTTTTCTCTCCATCTAGTTCCTGCCCCTTAGAATAATATAAAAAAGATTCACTTCAAGGGAAGGATGAGGACTTTCCTGGGGATTAGTAATTTCCTTTCTTTCTTCCCTGACTGCCATTGTCTGCTGGGTGTAGCCCAAGTACTGCTGCTTTTGAAGGCACAGACTCCTGCTCTGGCACTTCTCATGGAAAGGATTTTCCCTCAGGATGGGGAAGAATCATTTTTCCATAGATAATGGAGAACAAAATGAAATTAATGTTTTTTTTTGTCACATATTTCAGAGTCTCTCAGTTCAGCATTATTTCCATTCTCAAATCTTAAAGTTATTTGTAATCTTCCCTAATACGTGCCCCAAAAGCAGCTCTGCATCTGTACTAGAGTTATATGCTTCTTCTTCTTCTTCCCAAGAACCGAACCTCCTCTGCATGGAGCTGAGTTACAGTGAGGGCTGATGTTTCCACTTTGGCTTTTAAGTCCTCTATGCATATCCTATATATCCTATGTCCTTATAGCCACTGAATCTTTTCCCTTTGCATCTTGTCTCTTACTGTCTTTTTTACCAGATTAATATAACACTCATAGGAATGACCCCTGTTCACAAGAAGGGTAGTTATTTCCCTGGTCTGACACATCATGATTGCAAATACTACGCAGAAGTGTAGAAATTGGTTTAGACAGATACAATTCATTAATGTGCTCAGCAGATATCCATCAGCTGGAGAACTTTAGCGCCTTTCTAACAAGAGATACACAGGCAAGAAAAATATATAAATTTATATACACCTACCAAATTTCACACAGACATCAGTAAATCATACAGCAATTGCTGATTTCGAGATGTAAGCAGTCAATTTTGACATCTTTATATTCTATACAGACAAGACCATACAAAATCATGGGATTTGTATTGCTCCAATGACTTAGGACTTTGGGAAAGCTTGATACTTATTTTTTCCTGAGTTTTCATTTTGTTAACAAAAACCACCAACAATGCAAGCTATGAAATCATATCAGTTATGTTCATGAATGACACAACTCTGCATCATATCCTTTTATTCAATCTGAGTTATGGGAAAATGTTTTAATTATGAAAATTTAATCAGTCATGGAGTTCATGAATCCCATAGCACATCCATGGGAGGTAAGCATGGAACTGCAGTGCAAGTACTGGACAGAGCCAGAGGCTATTCTAGCACAGAAACAGTTTGGAGACAACATGGAGCAGATGTAATCTTCACCTCTTTAGGAAGCATTTCAGAATTGCAGCTGTGGAGTTTCTTTGTGCTCCTAGGGGAGTGAGACAGCTCCATGCTGTTAGCATAATCTCACTCTACAAAGGCAGCAAATGCAAATGAACTGTCCCCCCTTCGACTTCATGTTGACAACATTGTGTCATGGCTGATCAACTAGTCTCCATTTAATTGTGATTTCTTATCTCAAGAGAAATTCAACTCTTTACAACTTTCATATCAGAAACTTGTTGGAAAAATAATAATAAAAATGCAGTTGAACGGGAAATTCTGTTTTCTGTATTTAGCACCTCCTAGTGCCTTACTAGCAGCTACACAACTCTGATGGACAAATTTCAAAAGAATGGACTTTCTCTCCATGCAACAAAGAGGTTTGCTTGTTATAAACACAGCAGAGGCTCAGCTTTGAGAATTCATAGTGTAAGGACTTTTTCTTCCACATGACCATGGCTAGCAGACTTCTTGTCTTAGCCCATGAGAAAGCTACCCAAAGCAAACAGTTTTATCTTAAAATGCTGAACCACTCTAAGAAGCAACTCAAATACTGGGAAAAGAAATCTGAAAAACTAAACCAAACCAAAAAAAGAAAACAAAAACAAAAACAAAAACAAAAAAAAAAAAAAAATAAAAAAAAAAAACTGTCAATGAAACAAACAAACTAAACCTCCACAAAACTAAGTACATAATCTTCCAGAGTATCTCTACCATTTAATGGTTCTCTTAAGTGGGTTTTGATAACTTTCCTAATATCACTTCCAACACATCTCTTACCAATATCAACTTCAAGCTGTCTCCAAATTCAAGAAGACATCTTTACCTGAAATCGTGCTCTGATTTAGCAAAAAAATGACCTTGCAAGACAGCATGATGGGCAATTTAAGTGAGCTGAGGAAATGTTAATTAACAAGAGATTAAGATATTAGAACTTGGTTTAGATTATTTGTGTAATGCTATGAATAAAAAAAAAATTAGTCAAAATGGAAAAGGAATAATGTGATCATGTAACAAATGAAATTAAGGAGGAGAATCAATTACCTGATCTACAGTCTATGGATCCAATTTGAAGTTATGCACCATTTACAAAGATCTCCTGAATAATTCACCCAGGGGAAAAAAAGTTCAAAAAGTGCTGTCCAATAAAGCACAGAGCTTTACAGTTCATTTAAGCCATGTTTCTTTATGCACAAGTACCCATATCTCCATTATGCATCCAAGGGTGCACAATCACAAAATAAGGTGGACTGTGACAGAAAGGGACATGACCTGTTCCAGCACACAGTGCTCATTTAGTTGAGGAAAAGTAAAATAGGTATAAAATGTCAAACTGCCTGATGTACCCTAACTTAAAATAAATGCTCATTACCTTTGATGGTTTTATTGAGTTTTGCTCCAACTGAAATAAAGGATGAAAAGGATAAGAAAAAAATGTAACCACTTAGAGAAATTTCCCAAGAAAATATATTTATCCTAAGCTGAGACATGCAATTTGCAGGATTTGTGGCCCCACATATCTTACCAACATCTTTTACTGATCTGCAAGGTAACATAAATGAACACCACTAAAGGCTTTTGATCACTCGGATTTCAAAGGAAGCAATAGCTAGCAAATCTGTAGATAATTAGATAATACAAATCCAATAGGACAGTTTAGGAAGTTGGCAAAAGCATCAGAAGGTATTTTTTAAAGCCTCACAAACTTTTATGAACAAAGAGTCGTCAGAATCTTACACCACCCCATGATTTACACCACCTGAAACCACTGGATAAAGAGGAGACTGAGCCAGCTGAAAGTTCATATCACCTTGGCATCTTTAGAAATTTTAGCAAAAGGAAAATTTCGTGGAAAATATAGTAAAATGTTATTTTGTATGTTTGACAATGGCCTACAACTGCGAGAACATATTGTACACAATTTCAAGAGAAATGCTGATAAGTTGTACTCAGTTGACAGAGGAACCTTCAGAATCCTTAGCAGATCAGAAGATTTGCTCATAGCTAAATACTGTAAGAGCTCAATACTTTTACAGAAGATCAGGAATGATTTCATCTACAGCTTAAAGAATGTATATGAGAAACAGAAATTTAATAATGACTTCTCTGATCTACAGCAAAGAACAATTTTAAGGAGTCAAACCCAAAACTTAATTCATGAATAACAACATGAATAAAAGCCATCAGCTTTGGAAAAAATTGGGAATTAGAAATGTGGAGCATCTGATCTCTACATAGGCCAAAAGTTCTCCAGACTCTTATAGCACAAGCAAAGCAGAATTGTGCACTCATCACAGACTTCTTAGATATAAGATACATAGAAATAGAGAAGGATTTACATTCACAATGAAAGAAAGACTACAAGAAGTGAAATGGGAATAGTTAAAATACATGACCAACAGAAATACCTCTGAAGCCATTAGTGGACAAACATTCAATTAAAATTAAAAGGAGATAGCTCAGTATTGACTTCAGCAATGTATCTACTTTCACTGAAGAAAAATAAAGATTATTAGATGATGAATGCACTGAATATCTTGAAAAGCTGTAAGACGGCTTACAGTTTCTACAGTTTTAGTACAGGAAAGGAAGAAGTTTTAAAAAATGGAAATAATAAGTGTGTTGTGTTATTGAAACTAGATTGCTTTGAACAGATTTTTAAAGTGTCTTTACAGAGTACTGCATTTTCTGCTACTCACCAGCATTGGCTAAGAGCACAGATGGAGTTACTATGAGCTAGACTGATCATGCACTTACTAAGTCAAGACAGAAATCTTTGCCTCTTGGCATCAAAAATCTAGAGGGAGATAAGAGTAACACATATGACTGTCTTATAAGAGAGTCATAAGAAAAAAAATTACATAGTAGAGAAAATACAGAAAATATGAGCACATATAGAAGACATTGACTTTAGACAATTCAAATCATGCACACAAATGGGAAATTATTGATTCAGGAAAAAATTCTGGAGTCTGCTATTTTAAATTGCAGGTATGTTGATAGCAAAAAGAAAGACATTAGGAAAACAAAGGACAGTACAAAAGCAGAGCTCCCAGAAATACATCCAAATGTAAATGAACAACTTTGACCTAACGTACAACATGGCCAGCATGCTAGTGTAATCAATATAATCAGAAACTACAGAATATGAAAAGGCTGAAGAAGAAACTGCAAGTCTACAAAGACAATGCAAAACTTCAATGAAAGAATGAATCAGAATAAATTTACTAAAAACATGGGTATCTTTCATGACTCCAGGACATATTAAACTGCATAAAGAATACTACCTTCACTCTTGGATCCTTGGTACAGAGATCCAAGCTTGGTCCAACCAGCTGGGAGCAATCCCCTGGAGCGCCATGAAAATGTCTAAGGTGCAAAAGCAGATGACATATGCAACACTGAAAGAAACTGGGTTCAGTCTAGAAAAATGTGTGAGGAAGGACCTTGTCATCTGATTTCCACTACCTAAAAGGGAGATATAGAGAAGATGGAGACAGACTTTCTGAGCAAATTTTGTATGAAAACAAGAAATAAAGAGATGTTCCCATTGGACATGGTGAGAACATGAGTGTGATCAAATATGGTAACAGTTGCTTGAGAGGCTGTAACACATTTATTTACAACACTGGCCTAAACACAGCCCTGACCGATCTGATTACTTTGAAACTTAGCTCTGCTACAAGGAACACATTGAGGTAAATGACTTCCAGAAGGCAAAAACAAAATACAAAACTCATTTATGTAACCCCTCCCTCAGATCAAAATGAGTAACAAAATTCAAATTTAAAGACACACTAAAAACAATTAGGAATATTGAAAAATCAGTTCCAAAATCTGAGAAAGAAGAGTTAATTAATTAGTGAGATATAGGAAAATTTTAATAAGATTTTAGGCAAAGAGTTGAGAGGCAGAGGTAATTATTAGTTGATTATTAGCAAAGAAATACAAGGAGGTTTGTGTAAGAAGACTGACCATTACTGTTCCCTGAAGTCTGTAGCTACAAGGCCTGGCCTTTTAGTATCCAGTGGCATAAGAAATTTTGCTTTCCAAGCTTTTATTTAAAAGCTACTTCATACCGTTACTGCATAAGGCCTGAAAGTTCAGAGAGGGAAGGAATATTTTGCGAAAAGCATCCCTCCCCCCACTGGAAAATGGATTTTTACAGCCATTATTGTTTTTCTGTAGGGGTTCATTCAAGTGTGAATTTCTTGTTTAATTAATGCCAGTTCCTATCCCCAGTTTCCTTAAAGGCTTTAGGTGTGTTAGGTGAAATACATTATATTCTGGGAAATTCAAATACAAAATTCAGAGCTTTCAGTGGTTTCAGTGGAGGAGATACTTATTTCGGTGTGATGGGGAGTATTGGCAAGTTGTACCTTTGTTCCTCAGGCAAGAGTGGACCTTTTCAGAGGATTATGGTTTGTAGAGAATTTGCTTCTGATGACTGAGTTTAAGGAGTCTGAGACAGTTCAAAAATTTTACAGGGGTGTCATTGCATGAAGAAAAGAATATCAAGAATAAGAAAGTCTGATAAAATATAAAAATGAAAATAATCTTATGACAAGGAATGGAAGTAGAGAAATATGGTAGGAATGCTTAGGCAAGCCCGGTAAAGAAAATGAAAAGGCTAAAAACAAATGGCCACTTTCCAGGCAGCTGAGCCAAATTTTAAAGAGATTCAAGAGGCAATCAGAGCCCTCAGGAATAACAAGCACCAGGTGTCAACAGTGTTGCTGCTGAAATGTTAAAAACAAGAAGCTCTAAGGTCTTAGAGACCTTGTCTATTTTTTTTTTATGTATGGAGGTCTGTGAAAAAGCTAAGGGAACTGAAGAAAGCAGGAATATTTCTAATTTCAAAAAGGAAGACAAAATGTAAAGAGACAGTCTGCTTACTCTACTTATTATGATTCATAGAATTCTAGCTTTAACACTTTTATATAGATTTTGCCCTTAGAGGCAACAAACAATAGAAGAATGCAAGTGTTTCCAGGCATATATAACATTTCATAAATCTCATCTCTATGTATCAGATGCTTTCAATGCTTCAATGGCAAAGAAAAATTGTAGTATGATCAGCATACATATTTAAATAGATGTTAAGGTCTGTGTGACAGCATTCTCCAACATTGTTTTTGTACTGCAGTGAAAGAGATGCCTAATAAAATAATTAGGATAGCCCAGTTGTCTTTACATGACAAATTCAGACTATGGCATAGGAAATGCTCATGCAATTTGCCAACAAGGTAGGATTATGAAAGGTAAAACGGTGTGTGGAAAAAATCTAGCATGAACCTGCAGGAAGATTATCACATAGGGTAGAAAAAAAATTAGGTCTCAATAAAATTTCCTAGCAGATCATGAAGTCAGAATTCTGGGAAAAATATTCCAGTTAAAAATTTCAATATGCTGTTCTTAAACCACTATTGGATAACCACATAAAACGCTGACTAAGGACGAGGCAGAAAAATATGGCAAGCATTACTAAGAATCTGTAATGTCAAAGTGATGAAAAAGAAGAAATGAGAATCTGAACTTAGTTCATCAATGTGATATAGCAGTTCACTTTCTTCACTGAAGTTGATAGTTTCATGAGTACAATTTCAAGAGACACTCAGGATGAGTACAAACTCAGTAGTGAGTTGTGTTTATTCTCTAAGCAAGAGCTTCCTTTGTTATAGTGGGTATTCATGGCCTGTCCTTGTACTTGCTGAAGGTAAGTTTCTGAATTATTGTTAGACTTGACTTGATACTGTTACATTAAAATTTTCCTGAGGCCCAATTTTAATATTCAAATGCAAGACACAACAGTATTTTGTCTCTATTTTGTTTTAATTTAATAAAAGTTACCTACTTCAGTCATTTCTGCTCTCCCTTTTGCTTTCAATGGCCATTTCATGCCCTTCTTCTTTATCCAGTAATTATTTCTCTAGGCAACTGCTAGATCCAATTACAGTGAGTTCATTACTAGGTTTGATTTGAAGATTCACTTTGTTTTTCAAAATCATCAGCAGAAGAATCACCTAGTATCTTATTGGAGATTAGTATATCTTGCTACAGAATACTTCTTATCCTTGTCCCTTTTCAATACACAATTTCTAACAGGAATAAAGCTGCATTTTGGCATCTCTGAGCCAAAAGGAGGATGAATAGGTCATTGATCTTGGAAAAGAAACCCATGCAGAATTCAGGGCTATCAAGTAGCATTTCATCATTATGAGATTTTATTCAAGAGGCAAAGTTTGCCCCCGCTCTCTTTTCACGGATCATTAATAGCTTTTTAATCAAGAAAAATTAGCTGAAGATAGTGTCATTTAGCTAGAGCTATATAATGATCTTTATAAATGTCTCCTGAATAGAGTGTCAAAACAGAAAATTCTCCCCAACAGTTCTTTTATTTATTTGCTATTTCTGTCTGCTTTAATGTCTGGCTACTGTGTTATGAAAATGACAACTGACTACTACAGCTGAGGAAATAATTGATATATCTTTTGAAATAACAAAATAAAACTCACCTTCTTCTAGTTCTTTCTTAAAACAAATATTGAATATATAGATCAACTTATAGAATGTTGTAAAATTCAAAAAAATCGTTTTTATTGGGCCAAAATGAAGAAATAAAATCAGAATCCAATTGCATTGCGATAAGGTTTTTCTAATCCTTCAGCATTCAAATCAGAAAATATTCAATTAAATATCTTCTTTTAAAACTATATACTTTCAGAAAATTTGTTTTAAATTCACATCTAAAGACACGAATTATATTACCTAGACAAAAGTAGACTATACCTGCAAATGAAGAGTGCCATTTACGTACAAAGACTAAATGTATTTCTTGCCAAAATCAACTGAGAGGCAACAGGATTTTCTATTTAAATTAGCTATTTCTTAATAGAAGTGTGATTTTGGGGGTATTTATTCAAACACCCAGCATATAGTAATGATGCTAAGACAGAAGGCGTTCAAAGCTTGAAACAAAATTCCTCTATTCATTCCAACATTTGTTTTGTTTTAATTTAGAGACTAAAATTTTCCCTCCACCTAAATCTTGAAAATTTAAAGGTGTGATCCAAATTCATAAACAAACACAATATAAATTAGGCACATGTACTGGTAGATCACCTAAATAAATAATACCATCACTGCACTATTAATGTAATCTGAATTTTAGGAAAGATTACCTAATTTTCACAGCATCTGGCACAGACTACTTGAATTAAAAATAAAATTTTAAAAAAAATCCCACAGTGATACTATAATTCATGTAGAATTTTTACATGTACTTTTATGACAGCACCTTCTTTTGTTTGAGGTTGTAACTTTGTAATTTCACTATATTGAGAAAGATTTGTGCTTTAATAGCACAAATGGTTGTACCTAGTAACAATTCTACCCAAATTGTGAAAAGCAACCACTTGTCTGTCACAGTTTGATTTTTAAGATCCTCTAATATCCTTCGCAGTAAGCTTCTGATTGTCTTTTATTTGTTGTCTGTATTCTTTATTTATACCCAATTTTACTCATACCTCTTCATCTTAAGATCAGATCACCTGAAATTATGACTTCCCCAAAGACAGAGAAGAAGATATCTCATTAATATACTTGCATAACAATGTACACACACCTATCCAAATACAGACCAAATGAAATAAGTATAATGAAGAATATCATTTGGTAAGAAATATTTCACTTAATGTCGAACATATACACCCAAGAAGAAATAATATCACTGGTTTGGTTACCATATATAAGAGGTTCTGCATTTCAGGGAGACTGAGAAACTGGGAAAAGGTCACCTGCTTTGGAAAGGCTCTAAAGACACTCTACTATGCAGTGGTCTATCAGGGCACAACTCTTTTCTACTTCTGAACCTGATATGGAAGTCCTGATATAGAGGTTAAGTTTGTTGCGTATCACACATGTGTGATTAAGTTATTCAGAGATTTATCTAGTACTGATTGCAACTAAACTCTACTGTTCTAATGTGAGTGTTCCTCTGCACAGTGTGGAGAAACCAAAACCTTCTGTGCATTTTTAGCTGGGAATGAAGGGACAAGTTTCTGAGGCTATTGAGACATCTAAAGAGGTAGGTTCTAGCTCCCCAGAACTTTTCAAAAGTATCTGTTCACTAAGGTACAACAAAGACATGAATTCAGAAAGAAAGAAAATAGGCACCTACACATCTGATAATCGTGCTGTACTTAACCATATCACTAAGCACATGAAAGCCTGTCTGCTTTTACTTCTAAGTCATTTGTTCAAGTCTTCATGGAAGGAAATGATCACTAAGCAGAAGATACAATATGGGATATCTTGTACGACTGGTTGCTTTTCTTTTTCTGAGATAAGTTTGCCATACAAAGGCACGTTGACTCAGGAACTCTTTAACCAGGAACTCAGAACTTACTGAAGGTTGTCAAATGTATCTGAAGCATTACGAAAGCATCAAATCTACATTATGTGTTTAAACATAGCCATCTAGTGCAATTTTAGATACACTGAGTTATCCAAGTTCTCAGATAACCTAAGCCAATACAAATAACAGTATAAAACCAAATTTTAGAAATAGGAATCCATCTCAGGGTGACAACCAATACAACAATCTCCATTCATCCCAACGATCTGGTTGATCCGGTCATTTTATAATCTCCTGGATTCTGCATCAATTGTAAATCAATTGTAAATCAATTGTAAATAAATTTCTATATATTTGTGGCACCAGACAGCAGCATACACTTCAACTTCCAGCTTGCAACTACACAGTTTACCTGGTAGAAACCACTTAAGGAGAAAAGCAAAGCAAAGCAAAGCAAAAAGAAAAGAGTACTTGCAAAGGTCTGAATATATATCTACCAATGATGTATCTATGTTATGAACTCAAAAAAGGTTTTCTCTAGATGATATCAAGATCAAACACCAGAGTGGAACATATTACAGCTAAAGGTAAATCACAGTAGTGTGTTGAACCTGTTGTTTGGGTTTGCACAGAGACAGTGCACAAGTGTAATATAAACAAAAAACTCGAACCTTGGGGTTAATGCTGTCATCACTCAGCTTTTTAACTCACCCTTTAAAGCACAAAAAAGGCTTGAAGGTATCTCTGCATAACTCACTTGGTGCATAGCTTTAAGTAACCCCCACAGACCTATTATTAAAGGTAAGATGTTCTTTTCTGAAATAAGGAGACGGTGTTTGAATTGCTGTCTAGATTAGAGAAGATCTTGGTCAATGGCAGCTCCCAGAAAGAATTCCCCACTAGCACAGCCTACCTTGGATCTTGGATGACCTAAACAAAGGTGGTACCTGAACTGAAGGGTCTCAGGTTTTAGAGTTGTGGCCTATTGTCATTGCAATAACTGAAGTAAAGATAGATTGAAATTTCACATCAGTGTATAAACTAAGAGGAAATTATGTAGGAAAAGCAGAAGATTCATGTTATGGCAGAGCCACTCTCCCCAGAATTCTCCCCTCACCACATTTTACCGCTGAGTGACACTGGCTCAAGAAGAAGGGACTCCATGCAGAGCACTGCTCTCAGCTGGATAGACTCACTTGAGTTCCCCTTGCAGGCTTTCTGCACTCACTTGCTTTTGCCCTATAGCACTTCACTAGTTCAGATGCCTTTAGCAGTAATTTGTAAAATTCCTTCTGAATTTGGAACATACATAAGAAACAGATTGCTGACTACATTATCCAATACATGGATTTGTCTCCTTCTTAGGTGTAGTAATTTGCTGGCTATTCCATGTCCTGTCCTGATCAGAAACTAAAGAAGATCAGCAGCAGCAACAGCAACAACAACAACAAACAAACAAACAAACAAAAAAACTAAACAAACAAAGAAAACCCTCCAGACAATATAGCTTATTATTCTAATGAATTTTCTACAGTGTATTTTCTGGAAAACATCAAAAATGCCAAACTTACCTGACTCACTATTCCCCATGTACTTATACAAGATCAAGAACAGCGGGGTAGATGAGCAATGAGAACAGTGCAGAAAACCAGAGTGACAGCAAGATACAATGGCAAATTCAGTAGAGGAGGGAAGGTATGAATAGTGATCAAAATAAGTGAGAAATATCAAGAAATCTAAAGCAAACTGACTGTCCCATATAACAGTGCTTTCTGAGTGTGGCTAGAGGGACCATCTCAAAGGAAATGAAGACTGCTGTCACACCTTACACAGAGGAACAGTGTAAGGGCTTGATGGTGGGTGTCAGAGGTTGGTTGTTGTACTGAGAGGTGGGTTGGAAGTCAAAAGGGTCAGGTAAGAAGGGAAGGTATTTGCTCCAGGTAAAGCTCCAGGGTGGCTTTGAAGAGATCTACCTGATCACAGACCTAACTCTGCTGCTAACTTTGTGCCCTCAGGCAATTAATTTTGTTTCTTTGAGATTCTGTTTTTCTTCCTGTCTTCCCTGCCATCTATTTTGAACTGTATTTTGTTTAGGATAGCAGCTGTTCTTACACAGTTCCTTGAGTAATGGGGGTCTGCTCTCACAGGAATCGTCTAGATGCTCCTAGAATACAAATAATAAGTAATCTTAATTTAGCAAATATTTATTGAGTTCTCTCAGGTATTTAAACTAATTACTGCCATTTTCCCTTAAAGAAATAATCCATCACTCTGCTGATGATAAAAGAGCTTTTTGAACAATGGATTTAAAATCTATCTATTCAGATAAATAATTTGTTCTTATTTCTTTCCTATCGCTTTATGCAAATTGTTTGCCTCCCTGTGGGACAACTCTAAATTCTCTAAATATTGTGAACTAAACCAGTATTGAGCAGGTTCATTTCTGTACAATGTAAAGATGCAAAGAGATAATTTCTATTTCCAAAAAATAGAAGCTGTGTACATGCAAAATTTATATTCCACTCATAAGTAGTTAATAGAAGAGCTGAACTATGTGGAAGATGCCTGTATAACCATCTAATTTTATAATTATGTATTAAAAGTGGAATTTTTCTATTTATTAGGTTTGTGATTACACTATAATAATTCTAAGTAATCCATTTCTACCCAGACTATCTTATAGTAGTAGACCATATAGCTTAACTACACCTGTGCTAGGCACATTTTCAGGAGAAGAGATTTCTTTCAAATGGATCAGTTTCAGAGCTCAAATTCAGGTATTCAAAGACTTCTTTTCATTATTAAATGAGACCTCACAGTCCACTCTCAAGAAAGAGACAGAAATTTCCAAAGTTTCACATCCTGCATAGGAGGTTTGCCTACCTAGAGATTGTTTACTTCTGCTATTTAGAAAGGCCTTGCTCTAGCTATTACTGGAAATATTCCCATGAATTTCATCAGAACTCACCACAGGGAGATGGCTAAAAAGTAGAAAATTTCCTTTCTAGTAAAACAAGGGAAAATGGTTTATATTTTGCCTATGTATGTCAAATATGGAATGCATCAATACAAAACCACAGACACCCGCTTTAAGTTTCAGCTCAATAAATGAATATAATGTGATATAACTGAAAAAGGAATGCTGTAAATAATATTCTTACATTGCTAATTAATTTTGTGGAGGTTTGAAATCCCGTTCTATCTGTATGCAACAATTTGAGCTGACATTAAGCTGCTGGTTTCCCTGCTGTAATTGGAATGAAAATTTTGAAGCTCATTTTTTTCAGAATAAAGGTTTAAGGAAAAGCCTTACTATAAAAAAGGCTAATGGCATTTCTAGCTGGTATTTTAGAATTTTATCTGCCTTTAAAAGAGAACTCTATTATGGTCCCAGATGGTAAACCTGATCAATCTAGAGAGGATGCTAATAAGAGAAAGATATTGATAAGATAAATGGAGTAGTTCTTCATGTAGCCTATTCCATAGGTATCATTAGTCTCAGGGAGCAAAACTGGATACTAATCTAGTGACAGGAGATTAAAAAAACCCCATTACATGAGATACAATGTGGTGAGCATGAGCCATGGGTCAGGTGATAAGATATGTGGTTTCACTGGTTGTTTCAGTCCCTGGACTATCAAGCAACCGATGGTCCCTAAAGCTATATCCACTCACCCCATCTAAGAGTATTCCTGGTGTTCAAGGCACAGCCTAGTAGTGGACTGAATTTCAGGAATCAGAAGGCTAATTCAAATTTGGCTACCCTGAGGTGTATAACCTTCCTCATTTCATTGTGTGACTGACTTTTCCCTTTTGTCCCTAGACTGTTTAAGCTTCAAGCTTTGTGTGGCAGGTACTGTCTCTAACTATTTATGTACACAGCTCCTAGTACAAGATGGCCTCAGCCTCATTCCAGATCCCTGGGTATTTCTAAAACTAAAAACAGAATCAGAAGCTCCATCAAACAGCTCACAATATCTCCAGAGGCCACACACAGACCTGGGGACCTCATTTGCTTCCCAAGTCCATATGGAGGTAAAACCCCAAAAATGGATGATGGTTCAGTCACAACGTTTTCTCACCAGTGATACAGACAGGAAAAAGATCAAAGGAAGAAAAAAGAAACTGGAAAAAGAAAGACAATGGACATGGAGAGTGGAGAAATCAGACAGTGGAGATCTTTCACTGTCCAGAACTTCCAGCACTGGAAGGATGGTACATGATTTTCCTTGATAAACAAGTTCAAGCAACATCACCACAAAATATCAGTGCCACAATACTGCTCATGCAAGACTTTCTGTGGCTTTGTGAGATATCTGACAGCCCAGACTTCTGCACTTTAATCATGCCTCAGGGAGATGTTCTTATGCACTGCCTCAGTATTAGTTTGCTTTCTGCTGATAAGTTTCTGAAATAAGCTCAAAATCAAATTGCATCAAATTAACCAGTTCCACAACGGTGCTCCAATCTCCTGAATGCCTGTTGATTATGGGGAGCCTGCAAGCATCAAACCAGCTTTGGATGGACCTTTTAATCACCTCTGAGATTCTAAGCTGATTCCTCCCTATGAGTTTAGCGTGGTTCCCACATACTCATTGTGATGATAAATTTAATTTTATCCTATCCAAAAACACAAATTAAAAGAACAGAGACAGATTTTCACTTTCAGCCATTGGTTTCCAGTATCAGCACAATTATTTGTGCTTGTAATTTTGTGCCTGTTATTAGAGTAAGTAAATCTGCAATCATTTCAACCTATTGAAATTGAGAACCAAAGATCAGCAAGTTTTCCATAGTAATATTCAAGTTTGTATAGATTTAAAATTCTTATGTGGCTGTCCAAGTAGCACAAAACCATTCACTTTTACTGATCCAAATAAATAGATTCTTAGTAACCTAATGACCATTTTTAATTTATTTTAGGCCTGCACAGTATAAAACTGTGTTTCTTAAGTCATGCAAGACTACCAGAGTGTGAAATAAACAAACAAACAAACAAACAAAAAAAAAAACCACAAACCCACAAAAAATAACCCCTACCATTTGAGCAAGAAGTTTGCTTCAAATGTCCTTTTCTCTCATTTGTAAAAAAGCTGTCACCAGATGGAATGCATTCTCAACTGCAATGCTCGAAGGTACTCATTAAGTCTAGGAAATAAATATATTTTAGAGGAAATTTGTACATAACCTTTGCCCACAACACTTTTGAGGTTCAGACCTATTCCAATACGCTGGGAGTAGTGGTTTTTTGAATGGCTGGCTGGTGTTTTTGTGATTGCACTGTGTCAGGTTGGTTGGCAGGATGGCTCTTTATTTAACACAGACCACAGTCCCTTAGTAGTCAAACAGTTTGCAATCATTTGTTTGTTGTCAGAACATTTCAAAATACAGGAGTGTCATTTATGCTATTGCACAGCTAGAGGACAGAGGCAGACACAACTCAACTCTAACTTGGTTTTGGTACAGGCTTACAATTTGTTATTTCCACTGAGTGCAGGATCACAGAGCATCATCATTGGGACCACCCAGATTGAGTAAAGGTGGCAGAATTGCATCCAGATTACTAAAATTACAACTTGGAATGTAGATTTCCACAGAATTTTAAGGGAAGAAAGAACCTTCCCCATAGCTTTGAGTGAACTGCTTCAAGTAAGCAGATAAAGCCCACTCACTAAACCCCTCCAGACCTGCTCTAGTTGGGTTTTTGTGCCTCTGTTCTGCAACAGGTATACAAATTTTCCCATTAGCAAAATATTGCTCTGTCTACTCCTGAAGCAGACAGGGTGTTGGGCAGGGACTCTGAGGAGCCAGTCTGTGCTTCCAGTGCACAGCATCTCAGCCTGGATTGATGCAGGTAATTAAAACTATAATCTAGGACAAAATTAATTCTCTCAGTGTACAAGGAACATCACAGAAACAAAGCATAAACCCCTGAGTTCCACTCCTGCACCTTTGGCTATGATCTCATCTTTCCTGATTGGCTATAAATCAGTCTGAAAGGCTGGTGTCAGATGATGTCCAGCTTAATTCTTCAGGCAGCTTAAAATTAAAAGAATCTGATCTAAGATGCACTGCAAACACTGGGAGTGATTTCCTAAAGACATCAGTGGCCTCGATATTGCAGCTCAAGTATGCAAACACAGCCTGCTTGCAAAAATAAGGAAATCCTTTCCAGATTCATGTTCTGCATATGCCTTTCAAGGATGCAGAGGTTTGGGTTGTTTTGTTTTATTTTGTTTTTTAAAAAAAGCCAAAACACCAACCTCTCTCATTTTATTGGGACATTTGTAAAAGTCTTGTTATAATTTCAATTTCCCAGTCAGCTTGATTTATGGATTTCCCCCCTTGTTTATGGCTTTTTCAATGCTCCATTTTATAGAAGCCATGAATACATCAGGATTTGCAACAAGGACCTCAAATAAGTAGCTCAACATCAGCTGACAAAGCAGCAGACTGATTTAATAAGATTTTTTTTGCTCCAGGTTTTCTCAATCTGCTTTGCACCAATTACAGAGGGTAGGGTCAGAAAGAAGGCTTAACCCAGAATTTTTTTCAGAGATTTTAGCAATGCCATGTTCAGAACTGTTTTCCTGATCCCTATTATGTTGTTAGCCCAGCAGAGGGAAGAAACATGTCACAGTAGGAGCTGTCTTAATATTAAGTATTAGATCACTGATGGTAGGTGTGAAATATTCTGGCTTTGTTGTAGTGTGGGAAGGCTTGTACAGAACTGCTGAATAAAGAAACATGATTTTACTTTCTTTTTCTTTTTTTAGAAAAATAACATGAAGGAATCACTGCATGACCCTGTTAATACAAATTGAGCCTGTGAAAATATCATGACTGTAGATGCTGTAATAAATAGCTCAGAAAAAGACCTGCTTTGCTGGACTTTTTTAAAATTGGGTCAGAGTAGGTCACTCCTAAATCTCCTGGAAACCAAAAAGTACTATTTTTTTCCCAAATGCAAAGTAGTTCTATGAATATTCAAACGTGATCTAATTAATTTTCTAAAAGCCAGTCTTTTTTCTGCCAGAACATAGATTATCATAATTTTATCCTTCAAATTTGAGGAAAAAATCATAAAATTCTAAATAATTTTACTTAAAATTTAATTAAATTTTTAATTAAACCTTCAAACTATTATATGGAAGTTCCCTATGCACAGGATAATAACAAACAGTTCACAGGTTTCTTAAGCTAGAGGAAGAAATATACCTTTAACCATGTAAATCTTCAAGGTATAATCATCTAATGCTTTTATTCACATAAATTGGTATGATTTTTATCAGGACTATTCAGACAAGCTTGTGATTTTTTAAAAATTCTTTAGGCTTTAGCAAACCTTTTCTAATTTTTTGTGCTTTGATCTTCATGTTGAAAATTTTGAAAAATAATATATCACTATATATGTGATAATAATATACAGACATATCAGCAATATAGAATAATTTCCCTTCATACAAAAAATGCCAATTTTTATGTTTTGCTGCTGGTTACTACAGAAGGGAAAATGCTAGTCTTGCATAGGACAGCAAACAGTGTGCCTTCCAGTCCTCAGCAATAAATATACCTGGAATATGGACAACAGTGGCATTCAGCCTGAACATCCATCACCATTTTAGGAGTTTGAAGTGCATCTGGTCCTTTGGAGTATATTTCCTGTGATTACCCAGTTCAAGCCTTTCCCCACTATTGTGTGTGTCATCAAATGACAGTAATGAAAATAACTGCAGCCATTATTATAGGGTTTAGGACTTAGCCATCTGTTGAATATTAGCCTCTGGCTTCCCCCAACTGGCATGCTGCTATGCCAAAATCGACACATCAGCAGTGTCACCGTAGTACATTTGTGTACATTTGTATAGCTCTTCTGTTTACACATATCCCACAGAATTCCACAAAGCACTGCTAATAGAGGCTGTAATCACCAATAAAACAGGTCAGATAGAACATAGGCAGTTCAAGCACTGACACCCAAATACCACTGTGTGGAGAGGGAGGAACTGTAGCTGAGATTCCCCATTGCAAGATATGCGTGCTTAAAAAGCTAATACAACTGTCTCAAGCATATGTTAAGATCTGGTAGGGTCAAACCCTGATCCCAACAGATTTTTTTGCTTTGCAATCAGCACCTGTAAAGAGCCTTAAGTGGAAGGGAATGTAAGGCACTAACATAATACCCCAGAGAACAATTAATATATTCATAGAGCTCTCCTGACACAGTTTGCTGTCATGTACAACAAAGCTTTGGAAGTGCTCTAGCAGCTGAATGCCAGAAATGATTGTCCAGGCTTTAGACCATAAAACTTTCTCTTGTTTTCTGAAGACTCAAGTCCTTTGAAGATAAAAATGGATATAAGTAGTCTGACATAACAAATTCCCTGATTTTAGAGAGTTCATCAGTCACAAGACTGCATCATCATTAACAATATACGCATTTACACTCCACCTGAAAGAGACCATTCCAAACAAAATCCTCACAGTTGCATTCCCACTTGCTACAACACAGATTACTAATACAACTCGTAAAATTCACGTGCTACTTGCTGGCAAATGCTAGATTTTAATTGTGACTACTTCAAAGAGAGTATGTCACCATTAGCTGGAGAAAAAAAGGTCAAGATAAAGCAATGCCCTGAATAATTTCAACAGAAAATACAGTCAGTGCAAAAGAACTATAGCAGATATAGCAACACCAAAAACCCTGTGAGGATTCATTGTGTTGACTAGGAATGTGTATATGAAGATGGAAAGTTCTTAGAGAACATTCATGCTAATCATATCCTTCAAGTTTTATGCCTGGAATGTACAATCTCCATTACATTTTTGTTCAGAGGTTATTATTTTGGAAAAGTTGTGACACTTTGGTTTCATTCTCCAACCCATGGAAACAAGATGAATAGAGGAAACAATCTATTGTCTTCAGCCAAGGAAGACAAGGAAGTAAGAGTGTCTCAATAGTGAATTTGACTGAAGAATGAATGCAATCAAATGTGAAGGAGGTTCTTACAATTTTTTTAATAGCCAAAGCTATTCTCACTTCTGAAAATTCATGTGAGTCATGTACAGGTATGGGAAAAAACAGTACTACCTACAACAAGAAAAAATACTAAGAAAAAGAAACAGAATTTTTTTAATCTCCAGACAGACTGCAGGACAGAAAACGAAGCTGGTATTTCCTGACAAACTACCTCCAGTTCCATACTCATCTAATCAGAGTTGTTGGTATTAAAATAAAACTGTAGTACTTAAAACAGAATTCACAGCTTTATCAAGAACCTTCTAGCATGGTACTTTGGCAACCAGTCTAATCATTAAACACTTAGTATTGCCCTTTCAGACACAAACCTTACTATCAGTGCTACGATGAACTGTAACTGCTGTCCCTCTTTCTGGAGACTGCCGATTTAGCAGCATGAGAGCAAAGATATTTAGAGCAACAAAAATCAGCTTCAGTAAATCTAATTAAATTTGCTTAATTCAAGACACTAGATGACTCTCATGTCATCTTTATAACCTTAAGTTCTTAAATTACGTAAACTGGGTTACGGAAAAAAGATTCAATAAAACAGGTACCATGGCCAGAACTTTCTTTTTATTTTCCTCGCAGCTTCTTCTCAGCTTGCCAATACATCTGTACATTTCACTAGTATTTTCCCTACTATCGTAACTTAACTTCTTCATTTTTGAAATAGAATAAAAGTGAAGAAGATGGGAAAGAGTAACTTGCTTATTTCAGCCCCACCATTCTTGGAGCACATGATTTTCCAAAATACATAAGGTGATTCCTCTGTCAGAGAAGCTCTAAATGAAAATGAGTGAGTACGGAACATTCAGAAGAGTTGATATATTGAGGAGTAAAGTGATCAGCCATCAATATGGTGAGGACTCGTTTTCAGTTCCTTTTCATACTCTCCCCACATTAATGCACTAGGAGATAGCAGCTGTCTTGGGTTTCAGCTCTCTCTCTGCCTATCTCACTGTTTTTAATCAGAAGTTCAACCCTTAGAGGATAAAAATCTTTCCAATTAGGCTTACTGAAATGCTTACATTACTGTGAAAAATTTTGGCTTAAGTAAATTGTCATATTTTTAAGACATACCATTTCATCAAAATATGCCTAAACAGTGTAAGGCTTCAGAATCCACTGGATCAGAAAAAAAAATGCAGGATAAACTCAGACCCTGTAATAGAAACAGAGCTACATGCAAGGCACACTTCACCATAGCTCTGTGGGAACTGTAATCAGACTAAGTGTTGTAAAATGTAGCTGCAATTATTTGCAGATTAAAAATTCCAGACACAGTTACTTCTTGATTCAAAATTGAGGATGAAGAATTAGAGGTCACTCTGTTAAAATAAGAACATTTTAGTGTAATGTTTGTCAAGGTTTTCTTGGTTAGGTTTTTGTAGTTGTTTTTGTACCATAGTGTAAAAATAAATTCTATAAATCTGCACACAAATTCTAAATATTCAAATGCAAAACCATGGACTATTCAAAATGCTGCCAAGCAAAATAATGCTACAGGCCATCTTCAGTGATAGAAGCACAGCTGTATTGAGAACCTTCACTGAGATCTGCACTAGAGCATGGGAGCAGAAAGATTGGAGAAATGGCCCTGTAAATGTGCAGTGGGCAATCTGCTGTGATTTTTAAGGACACAAATTGGACCAAATTAGAGAAAATGACAAATCCAGGCTATTTAGCCATCTCTGGAGTCAAAATGCAAAGCATTGGAGTAGACAAAAAGTCTAATAGTTTCATTAGACTATGAAGCTGATTAACAGTTCACTATATCCCCAACCATCTGGGAATAACCTGGAGACAAAAGCCTTTGTATCATGTGGAAGGACACTAAGCTATCATCCACAGCCCTAAGTACAGAGAGCATGTTAGGTGAAGAGGAAATGTGATAGAAGCTACAAGGAAGATAACAGAAGCCAACTAGAGGGAAGCCTGTCTGGGGAATACATGGGAGAAAAAGGGCTATTTATACTGCTGTGCTGAAGAGACACATAGTTCATGTTTTCAGGAGTACTGCATAAACATATATACAAAATTCAGCTTAGTGTTAGTTTCAACTCTCTGCTGGCTATTAGCTGTAAGACTAATCCCTTCTTACATATACAGACTTTCTGAAGAACACAAAATAGCTCCTGTTAGCTGAGCCTGATTGACATCCAGCCCCTCGTTCTGATGTGATACTGAAATATTAGTTTCTTATTTCATACCAAAACCAATTTTTAAAACAGAAAAAAGATTAAATTATGACTTAACTATTACTTTTTGAAACTGAAACTAAGCTTCTATCGAAAAGAATTACTGTGATCCCCATGTGTTAAAGGTTAGGCAAAAGCCTGTAAAGAAGTTGCATCCAGCAAATATGCCATACAGTAGGACAATGGGACACAAAAAAACCCCTGAAAAGTATATAAGAACAAATCCAGTGAAATTCATTATAAACCAGGCATGCCTGCAGCAACAGTTGCAAAAATCATGTGGATTTTTTTAGTAAATGCTAAAAAATGTTTTAAATATTTTTTAAAAGAGAAGCATGTTGCTTTTTTAACTCTGTGAAAGATCCAGAGCCCCTAATAGACACACAGTGATTCAATCAATACATCTAAATAGTCAGGAGATATGGTAGTTATTACTCATTCATTATGTAGCATTCTCTAAAGCCACATTAAAAGGAGTGAGCTATGAAGAAACGTCTGGCTAGTAGATTGACACATGCCATTGTGTGATTTTTGATCAATTAAACCATCCAGATAGTCCTTTGAGGATAAATGAGTAGATGTTCAAAGAACATATCTGTGCAATCTGATGAAGACATTGAAACAGCAATTCATCATTGCTTCAACATGAATGGTAATAAAGACTAACCAAATGACAGATGTTCTATACAAAGTCAGACGTTGCAGACAAATGCAAGAGATAAGACACTTTAACTCTTTCCAGTAATGGCTGAAAAATCATCAAGCCAAAATTCCATGCTTATAGAAATATTCCACTAGGAAAAAATCTGCTGTTGGAATAGTCCATTTTGCTCTGCCAAACTGCTGTAAGCACGTCCTCTTGACACAAATAGAGTGCAAATCAGGTTGCTTTGTACCAGAAACAAATCCTGTAGTAATTCTTTAATACAAATCTCCATTTGGTTGTGGATGAATTTATTCAAGCACAAGAGATATAACACCACTGGAAAGTGGCTGGCAAGAGTGAGGAACCCACGTAGCTGATCCACCAGCTTAGTTTAAAAGGTTGCTGTGAATTAGTTTGCAGAAGTGAAAGCAGTCTCAGTTTCACATTAAGTCTACTGGTTAAAGAAACATTAAACCACCAATGCATGCTGAACTACTCTTGCATTGTTTGTTCACATCACATTTGTTCCTTTGTCTTCTCCAACTGTGTGCTAGAACTGTGAGTCTTTTGTCCATTGAGGGCTTAGAAATTTACAGGAGATCAAAATGTCTGAAGGGCTCATTGGCTCATTTCATGATGGTTTAAGCCAAGCCAAGGTTCCCCTGCTGTCAAAAAGAAGGATCCTCTTTCCCATGGCCTCAGATTGCCATTTCCTCCTTTTCATCAGCTCGAACACTAAATGGAGCCATGAAATGAGTCACATCGGTTTACTGATATCTGATTTCTGGAGGGTTAGTTTTGGTGTAAGCCATCACACAATCAAAAATTGTAGCATAACAAGCAGGCAAGACTGGGGGAAGGGAAGGACCAAACTTTTCTTCATGCTGGCTGTGGGCTAGAGTAATCTGAACATAGCACATATGCCTTAGGAGGACTGATATTTAGCAGCAGTTCCATTCTCCACAGAGCAGGAAAGCGAAAAGCGACTGCTAATTAGTAGCTGCAAGTGTCTACACTAGCCAGGAGACTACTAAATGCTCATAATTTCTGGCATAAGCTCAGATCCTCCAGGACCAAGAATATATTTACAGCATCAGCCAATAATTAGAATTGATTGCCATTCCCCAACCTCCAGGAACTGAGCTGCTGCCAAATGCCCAGATCAGACAGGTACTGGGGAGCCCAAAAGGGTCTCAAAACTTCAGAAAGAGGTTCAAATATGAGTTCTTCCATCAGAAGAACAGCTCTTCTTTCCCCATTAGGGCCCAGAAAAATGCAACTTCTCCTCCAGACTCTTGAATATTAGCAATTTTCTACTTACAGATGATTCTCGCAAAAGATGCTAAGGGGTTGCATGTAAAGTTTTGATGATGTTTCAGCAGTCAGTGCCACCTCAGAGAAAACTTAGTCTGCAGTAACAACACTCAGAGCAATCAAAAACATTCTGGATGATAGAGAGTATTGCACTTTCTGACAGAGGAAAATGTGTCAGCTCTGCAATGGGCAGGTATATACCTAGGGTCACCATAAGGCTTTCAACCTTTTCACACAGCTAAGGACTGATTTTCTATGGAATATTGCAGGGCTTCAAGGAAAATGAGTATCAGAGGTGTGGCAAGCAATTCGATCTTTGCATGTTTCACTGAAGATGGCAAATTCCCAAGCCTTGACTATGGAAAAGATCGTTGGTACTAAGTCAGGGAATAAATTAAACACAATATAAAATCAGTGAATGTCTGTACACACTTGAACACCACCAAGCCATTGTCAAGGCATCTTTCAATGCATCGGTGCTGAGATTTTCTCATTTATGCAAAAAATTAGCATCTTCCAAACCAAACCTGCCTTCTACTTGCAAAAGAACATGAAAATGTTCCTCTCCCTTAATTATCTTAGTAATTAAAAGATAAAATAATGAAATAAACCAGAGAATATTTTGTGCTTTCTCTTTTTCCAAACATTTACTTGTTTCTCATTTGCTTAGCTTTTTTCATAGACATGTAGGTAAATTCTTCAAAGATATTCATCAGCAAAGACCCTTTCAAGTTCCAAGGTTTTAGAAATTTTATTTCCCAGAAACTTGATAGGTTTGCATTATAATACTTGCCAGTATCATCTCAGATGAGAATTTTTATAAAGATGGACCTTAATTAATATTTAAATGGAGTATTACACAGTGAAGGTGTTGGTTTTAGTCTACAAAGCATTCTGCAACAGTTGGGTTTAGCCAGAGAGTAATTACTTTTAATAGTCAAGCCAGCAGCTGACATTTCCATGTTCCAGATTTCTCCTAACTGTGGGCTGTGTTGGCAGGAGGACAGCCTAACTGTAGTACTATCATCAACATAGAATACAAAAGGACAGTCAGCTTGATATGCTAAAAAGACAACCAATGGAAAGAAATAAAAGCAATTAATTTTGGAGTGTTCTGTTGGTTAAATATAAAATTATTGTGCTTTTCTTCTTTTCAAAAACTGATTGCTTAAGGAAGGTCTCTGTAACTGTTGTTAGTCTATTTATCTTTAGCATACATAGAACAACAGTGGTAATGTGAATTTCAGAATTTTCATTATATTAAATCTCATTGCATAGGAAATTAATAAGTTTGAAGTCATATTTTTGTTCAGTTTGTCATCACTCCTGTTATCCATCAGGAAGATTAAACCCCCTGGCTTGTCCTACCCCTGTCCATGTATCATTCTGCATCCTCAGCCACAAGCAGTCCTTAAGCTGTAAATTGTTGGAGAGTGAAGATGCATGATGGAGCCCTGTTTTCCTGAACATAGCTGAAAATCTGCCTGTCCAAAAGGTGATGAGGTGGTGAATTACTTCCCTGTATTGCCTTGCTTGTGTGTGTAGCTTTTGCCTTACCTATTAAACTGTCTTTATCTCCACCCATGAGTTGTCTCAGTTTACCACTCCAATTCTCTGTCTGTCCCACCGGGGGAAGGGGTGTAAGCAAATGGTTCTGTAGGGCTTGGTTAAACCAGGACAAAGAGGAAGGCTGTCCTGTGTCCCCAGTCTGAAGTGCTACAGAGAATTGCTCCATAAAGCTTGCTTTCTTGTATTCTACATTGGGATAACTGACAATTATTTTTATTTCTGCTCACCATGAGTTGACTTCAAAGGTATTTTATAAATGAGAAGATCCTGACAGTCAAAACATTTGTTCCTTTTATGATTTGTTTTTATTTGCTGGAAGTTTTCCTTATGAAAACTCTATTTCAAGATTTTCTTACATTCCCAGTTTTGTAAATGTGAAAAGAAAAGCATACACGGAATATTAATCAAGTCCTAATTCTGTCTTTAAGGTCAAATAGGAATTCTGAAGTTGATATATCTGACAAAGGATTATGACTACAAGAGTCATATCTGCATCTTAAAAGCAGATTTGAGAAATGCCAAAAGATCCCAGTTCTAACTGCAAAGCCAAGAAAAAACACCTTTCCACAGAAAATTTCACTGTTTTCACTAATTTACTCAAGTATTCGCTTTCTAGGGTAGATAGCAAATATAAAATGAATATAACAGTTTCAACAATGTTGTCTCAAGTTTTGTGTTACCATAAATTAGGTCACCTACTAGTCAGCAACATCTGAGACCATACAGAAAATTACCAGCAAAGATTAACAAAGATGATTTCTATCCTCCCTCAATACAGTACATGAAAACAACAGCCCTTCTCACCTGCATGTGTCCTTCAGCAGCTTAGGAACTATATCACAGTGCATTACTATTTCACTACCTCTTTTTGGTTTCATACAGGGTGATGAGAGCTAGGGGTGGAGCGGCAGAAGCATGCACGGGTTTACCCTTTAGTTTATTGCTACAGATGTGCTTTGCATGACTGCACAGCATCAGGTTGTCTTCATTCAGGGTAGGAGAGCCAGCTCATCAAAGCAGAATATCACTGAACAGCCTTTGAATCTTGCATGTTGAAGTCCTCTCAGAAACAAGAGCGTCCAGCAACAACTGATACTTGGAACTATGAGTAAAGAATGTCTTTAGACTATGTCTTCTCTAAGAAGATCCCTAGACAAACAGTTCAAAAATGTGGTGGCCAACCCTCACTTGAGAAATTAAACAATTATGCCTTGCAGTGTATTGGTGGAGGCTGTGTAGCAAATATCTGTGTCGTTTATTGAGACTATTGTCTTGAAGAACAAAGAATAGGCTTGTTTTTCTCTGAGTCCAGGTGATGGCATGGTACCATGGTACCATACTGTTAAGAAATAAATTATGTGTGGTCCTGCTGTTGGCTTCTTTTAGGGAGAGGATGCACTAGTAATAATGCACTAATCTCCTCTGGAAAGGAAACTGGAGATAAGAGCCTCCTCCCAAGGAGAAAATATTGAAAAGGTCATATTTTTATAGCAAACTGAAGAGCAAATATAAGCACAGAGGCAATGTTGTGCCAAATCCTATTTTGAGAGCTTCTTTTTTGTTTTTCAGAAGCAAAAATGTCGTCTGAACTGATATTTTTCATTTTTGTGCTCAGTCTGCAGTTTACCACCTTTCATGATGAATAAAGTAAAATGTGGCTATTTTTCATTAAAAACTGTCTTTTGTACTTTAAAAAAAATGTCCTTGTCATTTTTTGCATACTGCTTAGTCCAGAAAAGGGTTATTTTGCAAGTTTCAAATGCTGTATTTATATAGTCAAAGAAAAAGATTTCATACTTGACTGAGTTTGGAAGTAGCAGATAAGAAACAAATTCATTAACACATAAAAAAATAACATATTCTAGAACATCTATTGGCCTTTGTAGAGCAGGATATTTATAACAATCCTGACTCAATGCTCCAATGCAAATGGATTACAAGGATGCTTACAAGGTGCCATAAGGTCAAGGCTTCAGGTACTGATCCAGCTCTGTAAAGTCAAAAAGTAGTCTCTGGGTATTGCATTGGATATTAAACACATAGCAAATGCATCCTGGCATCCTGGGAAGTGTTGAAATGCATATGACATAATCAAAACAACTTCCCTGTCTGTTCAGGACTGCTGATCATATGTTGCCATTATGCAAACACGGATGTTGTTAGGCTACTGATTACATGGTCAACTAGTTGTCGAATAACTTCAACACCATGCCATTTTCTTTACAATACTACACATCACAATTTACTATTTCTTCTTTTTACACGTCTACGTTTTTAAAGGATGGAAAGTACTCACTCTTAAAAAGGAGAAAACCCCCATCATTTAAAATAATATTTTCATGACATTAGGTTAAGAAATTCACACTCATCAAAATGTCAAACAAATCAAAGCTATCATTTCCAGGACAAACAAAACATCCACACTGCACGTAGACCTAGAAGTAGCTGCCAAAGAAAGTGTTAGAAAATTCTCTGCAAGGTAGAAAGGACTAAGTTAAAATTCCTGTGAGAATCATCACTTCAAATTTCTTGACTCTTCTGTGCGTGTACATTCTTATCATGACATTGCACAGACACACTTTTTTGCATTTCATACTACACTTCCACCACATTTGTAACACCAGAATATTTCACTGTGAATATTAAGCACTAGGATTCTAATACCTTGTTCTTATGGAAAAGGCTCACCAGAGTAGAAGCTGAGCTGTATTAATTTATTGTCATGATGAAAGGGATAGTGCGAATCAGAACTGACACTAACTCTCTCTATTTTCTCCACTACTTTTTGATTGCAATCATTGTGGTCTCCACGGATGTCATATCTATAACAGGCACACCAGTATTTGAAGCAGTTTACTGAGGCTGGAAAACAATTCTGATAAAAATGTGCTGCTGCCAGAACTTGGCATATTAGAGTGTCTGAAAAGATTGCCAAGGTTGGCATTTTGCCTCTGTTGCCCAGGGCCATAGAAGATTGACACAAACTAAAAATAGTTGTAAAGATCAAACGTGTGTGTTTTTATGAGGCGCTTTTCTTTTCTTTTAAGACACAACTTGCCTGACAGACCACAAGCAGCCAATACAACAAGGTGCTGATGGTTTCAGGAATGGAGCTGGGGATCATATGAGCTTTGTTTTGTTTGAGAACATTCTACAGAACCGGATCTACAGCACATGTTAATATGCAAGGTCAAAATTTTAAAAAGCCAAAGGAATCAGAAAAGCAAATGTCAGTAAAAATCATGCAAATCATGTAGAAGTTGGTGGACAAAACTAAAAACAAATAGGGGATTAGTATTTGATCAAGTTTTTGATCAAGCATTAAGTTCTGCAACCTTTCTATGCCCACAGAAAATTCAAACCTCAAGACACACATAACCTGAGTGATAGTACATGGTACATGATTCTCCCTGGTTTGGCAACATCCTCCTTAGATTTTTGAAAACTTGAAATTTTGCCTGTTTCTCACAGAACCATTTGGATGAATGCAGACACAAAATTATTTATTCATGTATTAGACATACACAAAATTATTTATTTCCTTTTGCCTTTTTTACATAATTTTGCATCCTTTTTTGTGCTTTTTCCTCTGTAAGTCATCATGAAGGCAAAAATGTGTGCAGCATGCCAATTTCCAAATCAATTCTAATTGACTAATAGGTCAGCTGTAACAGTCTCACAGCCAATATCCAACTTCTATAGAGGATTTTCTAGAATGTAAAGATTACATTTTTAATTGATTATTCTAGGATATGAAGGAAAGATAAGCATGGGACAGCATTATATCGAACATTTTATAAATAGAAAAATATGCTCACTAACTTCAAGTAATTACTAATTGTGAACTATTTACAAACTTTCAAACTTCTTGCAGTCTTGGAGAAAAAAGAGCATTGGCCGGATTGGACATGGCTCTGAGCAACCTGATCTCATAGGTGGCATCCCAGTCCATGTTAGGGGGTCTGTAACTAGATGACCTTTGAGGTTCTTTCCAGTTCAAATCATTCTATGACTCTATTGTAGATTGTATACAGAAAGCAATTGGACAATTTTCCAACACTTAGTGCCTCTGCTTGACCAGACCTTTACTAGTATTCCTTTGAAACAAGAGAACTTTCTAATATATAAATTTGTATTGCATAACTGCAAAAAATCAGGGGAATTTTAGGTTTCTTCTAGCAGATTTTCATAAAGCTGCTAGAAGCTCTTTTCAGGGTTTGTACATATAAATGGTGCAAATAATTCACATTAAAATCTCTGGTACCTGAAGGAAGTAAAAGGATAGCAAAGCTTTCCGCAGTTTTAGAGAAGTAGAACCAAGACCAAATTTCTAATCAATTCAATTAATTTTACTTTAATACAAAATTAGGTCTGTTTACTGTCTCTGTGGAATGATATTGTGTTTCTCTCACTAGAAAGCTGTTTCTAGCAACTAGTTACAACAGCAGCAGTACTGTATCTGAGGAACATTATGACTTTCAAAGCCACTGTCATTCAGCTACGTAAGATTGTGGGTTCAATTTCTTCTTGGATATTATAAAAAATATTTAATTTGTCAAGAAAAGTAAAAGAGAAAAATATTGTGGTATGATGAATTTCTCTGAAGAGCTAATAAAACTTCTTTTCACAAACTTCTCTCAAATGCTGATCATTTCTAGTTACTGGATGCTGGGTGGCTGCCAACTCGTCAGAGTGACTGACATACTTTTGACTTGAAAAAATGCTTATTTGGTGCATCAGTAGCAGTTTTCAATACACTGGTTGCTGTGCCCTGCAGACCTCTGAGTGGAATTAGACCATCCTGGCCCACAGAGGCAGATTCTCCAATTATAATTTCTGCAGTATCGTCTCTCCCTGCCACTTCAAGAACAAGGATGGTGGTGAATGCTACAATGTACAGACTCCATCAGACTTTCACACTTATAGCTCACTTCCATGCTACTTACAGTTATTGTGGCACAGACTAATAATAAATACTGCCTCTTAATACTGTAGCATAAATGCTTCACCAAAACTTCTCATTTGTTTCGCCTTCTTTGTTTTTCCTTTTCTCACAGGAAGGAATTTGTGTTTTTCTGAGGAACACATTTGATATGTTCATCAAGTTTGCTTCTTCATTATGCTACTAGTAGTAGAGCTTGTCTCTGTTGGTGGCTGTGATTGCATCTGCATGTTATTGGCCTATCACCTATAGAGACTGAGGAATGTGTGCATGACTTTCACTACTAGAAGTTTCATAGTAAAAGTTGGCCATATGGGAAATAAATATCTCCACAATTACTTGGGAAAGAGGTTAAAAGTATCAATGGAATTTTGTTGTTTCTATTGAGGGAGTCGTGGATTGTAAATTTCTTCTTTTGTGTCTCAGTATCTACAAAGCTAGAAATATATGTTAATGGAGCAGCTGTCTCCAGTCTCAAGCATTCAGAGACATCCTGATTCAATTAGATTGTCACTGATGAATTCATATTTGTAATATATTTTTTCCCTAATTTTTACTCTGAGCAAAAAAAGAAAAAAAATCCTACTTTCTCTAGTCCTGTTCCTTATTTCACCAAATATTCATAAATAAAAGGATAAAAGCACAATAAATGAATGCTATTAGTGAAACAAATGATACAGGACATTCAACTTCTTCCAAATTATTGCGCAGACACCACTAAAATAAGAGGCCATTTACAAGAGACCTTCATTTTCATTTTTCCTATGCTCTTAAAAAAGATATTAAAATGTTCTCTGTCATGAAAGTTTGTGGTATGTGTGATTTTATATCATCTCCTAAAAGTATTGAAGAATTTTCATAATAAACCAGGGGTTTTGATCAGAAGGTAACTTGAAACAATATTTGTGTCATGTCACATTCATGAACAGCACTTAGCACAAAGAGAAACCTTGACTAATTATAGAACAGCACAATCACCAACCATTATGAAGTTCAACAAGGGACAGTGTCAGATTCTGAACCTGAGATGGGACAACCTTGGATGTACAGACAGACTGGAAAATATGGTGCTGGAAAGCAGCATTATGGAACCTGGGGTCCCTGGTTGACAGAAAGTTAAATATGACTCAGCAGTGCCCTGGCAGCCAGGAGGGCCACCCATGCCCTTGGGGACATCAGGGACAGTGTTGACAGCCAGGCAAGGGAGGGGATTGTCCCCTCTGCTCTGCACTGGGGCAGCCTCACCTTGAGTATTGTGTGCAGCTGTGGGTGCCACAATATAAGACATCAAGCTATTAGAGAACATCCAAAGGAGGGCAACAAGGATGGTGAAGGGTCGGGAGGGGAAGCCATATGAGGAGTGCCTGAGGTCACTTGGTCTGTTCAGCCTGGAGGAGACTGAGGGGAGACCTCATTGAACTCTACAACTTCCTCAAGAGGGGAAGAGGAGGGGCAGGCACTGATCTCTGCTCTGTGGTGAACACAACCGGAGGGAATGGCCTGAAGTTGTGTCAGGGGAGGTTTAGGTTGGATATTAGAAAGAGGTTTTTTACCCAGAGGGTGATTATGCACTGAAACAGGCTCCCCAGGAAAGTGCTCACTGCACCAGGCCTGACAGAGTACAAGAAGCATTTGGACAATGCTCTCAGGTACATGGTGTGACTCTTGAGGATGGTCCTCTGCAGCACCAGATGGACTCAGTGTGGGTCTCTTCCAACTCAGCATATTCTGTGATTCAGAGCTGAGGTCTCTGCTTTCAGCCAAAATACAAATAATAATTCACAGCAGATCTTCTTAGTAGTGACACATTTTCACAAGCAGCGAACTGATCTACCTGCTCTTACATGGGATTCTAGACAAGCATGATATCTACCTTTGAGTCAATTAGAAAAACTTACTGAAGCAAAGGGTTCTGATCCAAAATCCACAAAAGCTTTACCAAGTTAACAACTATCACCCAAATTATCATAACACTCAATGTGCACACCCTAAGACGACCTTAAATCAAATACAAAGACACTTAGCTTAGGCTTTCCTTTGAGTTTTAATGCAAATCCCATTATTTTGCAACTGGACTAGATTAAAGACATATATACACTTGCTGGGCCTGTTGATCGGATGACTTCCATGACTTTTGATCAGTAAAGCATGTAGCATCAGGACCAGGTCCCCAAGACCCAATACAGCTCCTGAATATAACTGTTGAAAGCTTTGCTAATAAATTGCGTAGGAGTTAACTGAATAAGCATAATTAAGCTCAAAATTAACATGACCTCGTTTTTAAAATGAAATTTATTTTTCCAATTTGTTCTTCTGTTGTACTGAAAGCAATAGCAGCTGAATTTATTTACAGAAATGTAGTGGTTATTGTCTCTGAACTTTTCATCCACTCAAATTCAACCTAAGACCCAAAAAATTGTGCATATAACTCCAAATTACACCGGGATCAGATCTTACATGCTGAGATTCCTGCGTCCTCTTGTGTTAACAATCTGTCTTTAACACTCACACAGCACAGGCCCAGGTACTCTTTCTTCTCCATTGTGCCATGCCTTCAAGTATGTTCTCTGAGCTGTCACACTCACCCACTGGAAAAGGGATTTGCAAAGGTTTTTGAGAAGGTTTGAGACCTTCATAGAAAACTTTTTTGGTGTTGTTGTAAAACATAACGTGCACTCCCCCATAGCTGCAGGCACTGAAGGTAAAACTTGATCTAACCATGAAAGCAGTCAGGTATGTCTATTAGAACATATTTTTTGCTGAATTCAGCATGAAAAAAGTAGTTACCTGATCTCCTGATAGCAGTTGTTTGGTCTCTTGAGAAAGGGCCAGTTTATAGAGATACTTTTCAAAGTGTTAAGCAGTGCAGCTCTTCTCCCTATAACTTGTTTTTCCTGTTGCAGAAAGTTGTCAGCTCTTTGCTCTTGTAAACAATTAATATAGTCATTCATTAATGCTCTACTTAAACAGGTTCATTGTTAATCTCTGTTCTCTAATAGAAAAAGAAGACAATATGAGAACACTTTTTTGTGGTTTATTATGGCCTTTTAACAGTATTGGAAATATTCCATCAAGAAATTTTAGTCACATTATTTGCTGTAGGATGGATTAATCAAAAAAAGAAAATTCCTTTAAAGGCATTAACCTTTGCTAAAAATTTCAGATGGCTGTAATGACAATTTTTATGCCTTAGGTATTAGATGATGCACAAAGTGCCTGATCCAGCAGAAAATACTCATATCCTTATGGACCGTGCAAGCACTGGATGCTGGTTCCGCAGCAGGTGAGTTGACATACTCAGATGAAAGGTCAAACTGCAACAGAAAGCAAATACCTCAAGTACAAGTAGTGAATGGACTCCCTGTGTCCATCTGTCACCACCCCTGGTCTCTAGACAGTCTTCCCATCAAGTCATGTGCATTACAAGGATCCCATTTCTCTGCTCCACTTCTTTCCTCTCTCATTCCTTTCTTCTGTTCCTCAGCACTGTGAACAGCACACTGCTCCTTCACTACTTATCTTCACAAGTACCTCCTGCTTCCTTGCTCCTTAAACACAGCCAATTATTAACAAATCCTCTGGAACAGTAATGACATGGGATTCAAAGACAGATCACCAACACAGGAGAGTTCATGCTGATTCCTGTTTCTCCCAGCTGACAATAACTGCAAATTTCTCCACACCAAATAAGTTTTAAATGTCTGAACTTTCTGTTATCATTATTTAGATAATCAGAAGAGATCAGTTTTTTAAACTGCTCACTTAAACACCTTTGTGGGACAACTGACAACTTTTATCCTCACAGCACATATCCCATACAGTACCAATACCAGCAGCTTGTTCTTATTCAGGAGTAAAAAGCAGGAAAACTTCAGAAAGGTTTGAGAGTAGTTTATATTGGCTAACAGATGCCCATTCTACCCACATTCACCTGTGTGTGAATGAATAATCCAAACCTACCATACCCATAAAAGTGGGTGGAACAATAGTGTTCAGGACACATCTTTAAGATGAATTAGACTTATTCTAAAAATTGTGTATTTCTTGTGATATTCCTGCTCTGTCCTGGGTTTAAAAAAAAAAAAAAAAAAAGGCAGTAAAAAGTGAAGAAATACAAAGCACAGCTCTTGAGAAATATTAAATACTTGCCCTAGGTTCTGATGCAATTTTTGGTGGAGGCTCATATCTAGCTCTGTTTGTCAAAGCTTGATTCTTAGAGGAAGGATTTCTAAAAATAGGTGCAAATATATATTACTTTTTCTGGCTCTAAATGCCCACAGATATTTAAATTATGTCTTCTAACTACATGCTGTTCATGTACTTGCCTCATTATTGCAATCTATCATATCTGTACAGGTATTATTAAAAATTTGGTCATGTACATGGGACACTTTAAATCAAACAATTAATTATTCTTAGAAGTAGGGTTCTTTTTCAAAGATGAAGGAAAATATTTTAGTTAGTCAAGATATCTTATTACTTCTCCATAATATACAGAGCTTTAGGGAAAGATTAGGTTTATTAAGTCAGATTCACAATGCAGGCTTTCAACACTGCCATTTCCAATAAGTACACATTTGTTTAATATTAAAGTTCCCTTTCAAAACAAAGTAGTTAAGCCTACCCTCACATTTATACATCTGCAGTTTGTTTGATAACTTACAACATAATTACAGGCTGTCCTCCCACTAAATGCTGTATTCAGACTTATGAAACAAGGTGGTAAAATATGCACTGGAGTCTGAGTACTAAGCCCGTAATTTACCACAAGCACTACGAAGAAAAGAAACAGAGGGGAACCCTGCTATTTAAACTGCTCAGTTATCACATTTTCCTCCCCCACAAATGCAGCAGCATATAACCCATTCATATTTCAATTTTACATCTCCCAAACTGTCATCTTGTGTTTCAAGTTCATTTGAGATCCAATCTGCTTATCAGAGCAGCAGTGAATGCTACTGCAGATCGAGGGAGAGCTGTCACTCCCCACTATCAGATAGGTCTGTGGCACATGGGTTGGTGAAATAAAACAAGCTTCGTGGGGTTAAGAAAAGTGTCCTGAGTGTTAAGGAGGGAAGAGGCGTCTGGCCCCTTTCTTACCTCCCATGTCCAAGCAATGAGAGAGTATCCTCCCTCTCTGTTGGAGCTGCAGCTAAAATAACTCAGTAAATTCCCAGGTAGAACCAGGGGATGTGGAAAAATGAGAGACTGACCTCATTTCAGCCCTTTCAGCCAAGTTTCTCACAGAGGGTGGGCCACCCCAGGAGGGGCATTGAAGAGGCCAGCTGCCCACTGTCCTGCAGTGCTCACTGCAGGATACCTCATCACCCCTATCCTTTCTCCAGAGTGGCTAGCTCACATGGAAAACAAGGCTCACGTGGTGCTTGGGTTCTGTCCAGCCTTCCTTCCAGCCTGGCTTCACTTGGAGTAGGAAGTTCCTGTGTGCTCCTTTCCTCACAGACTGCAAGCCATTAGCCAGAAACAGTACTTTCAGGTAGTCACATTCTCTTTCTTTTTTACTTTTTGTTGTTGTTCATTTTACACTCCTATCATATTTAAACTGCAATCACAGGTTCTGAATCATGATTTTCTGTGATATGCATGTAAAGCTCGCCTTGCAGCTTGTTCTCAGAAAAAACTCCACTCTGTAAATATGCCAGTTCACTCACTGTGCTCCAGATAGAATTTGTTTCAGATACTACCTACAACTGTAGCACATTACTCAAGTTTTAGATTTTAACAAATGAAAGCCGCATGTCACATATACTATCCAATAAACACATCCTATACTGTTCTGTTAAAAAAAAAAACCACACCAATTAAAGGTATACTTATTTTATGTTTTTTCTAACCATAACTATCAATGAAAACACAGTCACTCTTAATTCCATTTTAAAATCTCTGAGCTATATTTGGCACATTGCAAGATGAAAGTAGAGTTCATTTGCTGCGAGATAACAAGTAACACTAGAATAACCTCTTAAACGTAGGTATGTGACTTTCATAACAGTGAAAGATTTATTAGGGAAAATAAGGAGATAATATTCTGAAAGCTGAGTGTTTTGGAGTCCTTTGTTTGCCAAAGCATCTCCATAATGTGATCCTGAGATCCTAGGTCCATCCCCACTCATTCTGAAGTATTTTGAATTTACAAGAAAATTAGAAAATCGTATTCCACACCATTTGCTCACTAAGCTTCCTCTTAGTTCTCATACCTGTCTTATTCAAGGACACCCATCTCAGATTTTATATGGGCTTTCAAAAATAAATAAAGGATGTTTTCTTTCTGCCAAAATCCATACTGTTTTTTTCAGTGCACTTGACAAGCAGATAAAACTGGTAAAGACACAAACTACCAAGAAGCCATTGAAATCTGTTGAAATTTTCTCCTCCAATTACATCCAAAGTTGCAGCCTTACTGGGATTCTACCTTCTATGTGAGCTAAACCAGAGTGGTATCTGACTATCTCTGAAATAGCACAGGAATCTTTAAAGCACAATTTGAAAAGGTTAGAACTTTTCTGACCCATATGGGTACAACATATAAAACATGACTTAGGACATGAGGCTTCCAAAAGGGGTCCCTACTTCTCTACAATTCCTTAAGTTGAGTCAGGGCTGGTTAGAACATTCAGGTCCCATCACCTGCTCCACAAAAAATATTAAAAGGCGTTAGTGGAAGAAGCAGACAGATAAAGAGGAAAACCAGCTGGGTCTCTCAGTATTTTTACAAGCTTTTTTTCAAACTGTGTTCAAGAGCTTTGTTGAAGAAATTCAGTGCAACTGTTGCAATATCAGCAAAAAAAAATATGGCACTACTGTAAAAGAAAGGATGTGAGGCAGCATGTCAAGGTGTTTGATTCTTAAATAATAAATCAGACCTATGCTTGAAATAAAGTTCCTATATAGAACAAATTACAATTTCTGTTCTTATCTGTCAAAGCTGGCTACTTTATGTCTGAGTGCCTATATAATCTGAATCATAGCAGCTATAATTTATGCTTTTTTTCCCTAAACCTTTCTCCAGAAAAACATTTCCTTGGACATATTTTCCAAAACTCCAGTTTGTCATTCTCTTCTTTCCCCATCTATCAGTTAGCCAGAAAATATTTTTCGATGTACTAGTGAAACATGACCGTGGTGTGATAAGTCCACCTGGAAGGACACATCCTCTGGTATGTCTGATATGATACAGGTTGTTATTTGGGCATGCAAATCTTTTGGGTCTTGAATCATTGCCTAATTAATATCCATCTATAATTCAAATAGTATCAATTAAAGCATGAATGTGATGTTGTCCACAAAAAGAAAGAAAACAGACTATAAGTGACTTTTGAAAAGACATTTCACATCTGAGGACTGACCTGGCATGAAATCAAAAACAGGAAGGCACACACGAGGCTTTATTTATGGTCTGCCTAATTATCCAACTATACCTTTTGTCTCACATAATTAAGCCTGCAGTGAGGGAAGGAATGGTGTTTATGGTTGGATTCACAAAAAGGTCTACTGAACAGTGTATTTTGATGATAGGCACTGTTTCTATTTTTTCTTGATTCCTGCAGTTATAGGAATCAACTGCTGACAGATGTACTACAGTTCAGAGTTAAATTGCGAGGTGGCTGGGCTCTGGATTGCCTGTTGCTTCTTTAAGTTCAACAGCAATGATCTTTGGCAGCAAAGCTCTCTTGTTTCCAGAGCTAATGCACTGATCTGGGGTTTACTGACACTATTCTGTTTTGTGACAGCATCTTAAGTGCTCCACCATGGTGAGCTCCATGAAAAATTGCGATATAACAACAAAAGGGCAGTTAAATTCCTTTTGCAGCTTTTTGATCTGGAAGCCTGAAGTGAAAGGTCTGCTCTTGCTCTAACTAACACTCCTCACCACCCCCAGGCACAGGCTGTAGCACCCATTTGAAGCATGGGCTTCACTTACATCCCCTCCCTTTGCCAGAGAAGGTAACAGAGTGGTGACGTGGTTGTCACTCTGCACCCTGGCTCTCTTGAGCCAGAATAGGTGGAGAAGCCAAGCTCCCGTGTGGTCTCTGATGTAAAGAAAAGGTTGCTGCAGTGCTGGGGAGAGAAACTGATTGAAATTGTAGGCAGTCAACGTTCAACTCAGTAATTTGCTGACACTTTTGATGTCCTAAATTTTAGCTGTCATATTCTCAGATTCTGTGCTGCCTAGGTGTGCAGTTCTGAGCCCCAAATTAAGTGTTAGTCAGCTCTCTTCGCGAAGTAAGACCCTTTTCCAGCTTGAGACCAAGGACAAGTATTACAAGTTTCAGGCCCAAAAGCATAAACAATGGGGACAGAAGAGGGAAAACAAGAAGGGTGGGACTTCATAATCTGAAGCTGTAATCAGACAATTAACCCCAATATGCAAATGGACCACAATTCATGAAAGTGTGAGACCTCATGACCAGTCGACCATTTTGTGACCACTTCATGTTCATCTTGGGTATAGCCCTGGCCAGGTTCTTGTACTGCCCAAGATATATCCTTAAAGGCCTTTTAATAAATACCTTCTTTATTCACTTAGCTCTGTCTGGTCTCTGTTCCAAGTCGGCCTTCCCAAGGCATCATTTTGGCAAACCTGGTTCAAGCCTAGGGAAATCCCAGTGCCAGGGAAATACATATCACTTGTCCTATTTCAAGCTTCATCTTTGGCCTTTAGGAAATATTTCCTTTTAATATCATTATTATAAATAAATCTATAGCTCCTGCAGAGTGGGAACAAGTTTACGAAAAAAGTATTTTTGCATTGTCACTTATCAGGACGCAATCACACTAGGTTAGAGACCCTATGGTTATGTATTCACACTAATAAAAAGCAGAATTTTCCATGCCACCTACTGATTTGCCTGCTCCTAGAGTGCAGCTCAATAAGAATTGACTTGGGTTGAGAAACACAAAATAGTTTTCAATAATTTCAGGCTCTATCAGTTCCAGTAGAAGTTCAAACATGCTGTTAGACCTACAAATTATGTTCACAGGCTACATCCAGTAGAACTGATGTTTTCCATTCATCATTATATAAGTTATGCAGGAGGACAAAGTATGCTGAAGAGCTGTTAGGGAAGGTGACACTACCACAAAGTATTCATATTCAAAGCAGACTTTAAAATGGATTGCAGCAAGTATGAGATATAGTAGAACATAGCAGTCAACAAGCCAAGGATAAAGACAGTAATCTACACCCCAAATGGTCCTTCAAAACAAGGCTAATCATTGCCAATACTTAACGACCAAACTCTTTCAGACAGTGTTCTCAGACAGTCACTAATGGTGACTGACATGCAAAGTGAATGTGGAAATATCAAACAATAGTCCAGTTCCTGAGGTTCTTACTCATACATTTAACACAGTTGTTACTAGGGCAATTTTTTTTTATTGAAGTCAATCCATTCTGACACCCTGCTCTGAAAGCTTGTTGGACTTGGCAATAATAATTCCTTCTGCTTCTTTTCATGTGTTATCCCTTCAGCCTTGATCCTTTCATCTGTGTCCCCTGTAGGAATGAAGTGCAATCCCTACTCTATTTCCAATTATTGAGACATCTGGAGATGGGACTAAGGAGGCATGACAACTGAAATATAACAAAGGACCCTAAATTTAAAAAGCAAATTGACCTTATAGTCGCAAAGAGAAAAGATTGCTATGATTATAAACATACATTATAAACATCTGATAATCTGCTCTCTAGCTGAAGTATGTTTAATTCAACTAAATGAAATATCTTTTTTCTTGCAGATAGTTTGGATTTGAGTAAAAAGAAATAAATCATGATGAAATATTAAAAAGAAGAAAACTCAGACTTTTTTTTTTGTTGTTGAAAACAACTCTACCAGTTGAGAAATAAGTAAATGAAAATCCCAAGTCTTTACCAAACAGCTCCTGCAAAAATTTGACATCAGTTTGAAATTTCAGCCACATAAAAATGGTGTACAAAACTACAAACTGCAGAATCCTCTATTTTTTCTGCAAAGAAAAACTATCTGATTATTTAAAACCTCTTCTATAAACAGTCAATGCCGCATAATTAAAAGAAACAAAGCTGGGAGTTATTAGATGATGTTTAAATTTAGGATGACAAAGAAATACTGGCAACAAATACTTTGATACTTTGCATCACAGGTCATGCTGAAGACATGTTATCAACTCAGCAGAACATCAATGCTTGTCTGCCAAACAGACAGAATTGAGAATATTTTGTCATGCCTCCAAGGCAAAGTCTCTCTAAATTAGTCTACCAGCCAGATCGACTTCTACCAGCAGAACAGAATATCCTGAGTATTTATGCATTTTAGGCAGCCCCTTGTAACCTCCAGCCCACCAGGTCTCACTCTACCACACGTGCTATAACATCAGTGCTGTAACAAGCTTTGCCACTTGTCAGCCACAAGCTCATAGGCATGCCAGGCACCCTGCCTAAATTCCAAGCAATCATCTCCTTTCAGGGTGACTGATTTGAAGGTTCCTGTATGGACAGAGGAAAGCCTGTTTTGTAAGCCTGCATCATGCTGTGAGACCAGCTCCCAGCTTTGTGTCATGCAAACCTTAATCTCTTCACAACCTGTCTAGTTTCATCTCAGTCTGGTGTGAGTATCGTTTCTCTGCTGAGGGATCTGGATTGCTCATGATCTAATCATATCTCCTGTCATCTCAATACAGGTTATTTCTCCTATATGTTTATCACAGATGCATCCTTCCAAATGTCAGCTAAAAACAATGTGACAATACCAGCAAAATGTTTTGCTTTACCGAGTGCAAACCAGCCTGTTGGGTATTCAAGCAAAATAGCACCATCTTCTTTTCTAATTTTTAATCCTAATGCTTGCCTTTTCAATGTGACTCTTTGCTTCCTCCTTGCTTACCCTCTGAATCAGACAATGACAGTATGTTTTCATACTGTACTGCATTTTTGTAACTCATGTAAGCTGAAAAGTTGTTTCTCTGTCAATTTTTTTTCTATCATTGACTACTTTAAATGTAAGTCTTCACCCACTGATATTCACAAACCATTTCTGTGAGTATCCCTGAATATACCTTCAAAAGAAATCATTCCCTCTTGCACAGAAATGTAAGGGTCTTTTAAGCACATAACCAAAAGAGGACACATCCTACATGTGGGTCCTTCTTTACTTTTACTGTGTCTTTATTTCAATGTTTATTGAACTTTTTACCCTCAGATCCAAACCCATAAAAACAGAGGAAAAAACATCCTCTTGCAAGTGACAGAAAAGGGGGAGCAAAAGCCAACATCTGAAAGCTGAAGGAAGGATCCGTGAGATGATTCAGTTCCATGTATGCAGGGCAATAAATAGGAGAGTGAGCTTTCCTTGTATTTAGCACTAGCTTTAGGAGAATAAGAAAGGGCAGCAAGCTTAAATCTTCCCAGTAAATGAAGAACCAGAGAGAAGGAGGAACTGACAAAATCAGGCATATCACTGGGAGAAAACTGTCCCCTGAGAAATAGAGAAAAAAAAAAAGATCATTCTTTCTCCCAAAAGGAAGGGAAGCAGGTGAGACACTGCCCCAGGTCTGCTTGAGGAGGGGTTCAGCCATACAGTGTTTGCCCAAACCTTTCAAACTACGTAGTGATGCCTTCAGTAAGACATTACTGTGAACACATTATAGCACAGCTATCAACCTAACACAACCATTCACACCCAGGCAGGTTGAGCACTTCATACATCACTCTATCTAGGGCTTTGCCTTTAAATCCTCTTATTTTGCTACCTCAAAGGCACCTCAGTGTGCCCTAGTCAAAGTGGCTGCACAATTTATCAATAACAGCAGCAGCTGCTGACACATCTTGCAGTTGCTTGGAACTGTAGCAATCCACCTGTAAAGAAGCAGTGAAAAAAAATCAGCATCTGAGATGTGCAGGGGTAACAAAGGCAGGGCAGTGGTTTCATGAGGCCTAGAGCAGGCTCCAATATGGCAAATTTAAATGAATGTGACATTGATTTCTCCTGTAGCTCGATTCAGTAATTAAAGCTATAACCAAAGGCTCTTTTCATTTTTTACTCAGGCAAATTCTCACTGCAGTCAAAAGAATCTATCCAATGAAAGTCCAGGAAAACCTCAGTAGTAGTCCAGAGATTTAACACTACTTGCTTTATTTCTAATCACTCTCTTTTAGAAGGGTAATTAAAGCCAATTGACATGTGAGGTGCTGTATACGTGCTCTGACCTAGTATGAGAAAGTAACAAGATAGCCTTCTTTGTTAGAAAATAAAAAGCATGAACCAGAAGCAATAATCTCCTCTGGGATTTCTGCAGCATGCCCTGATTAAAAAGGAAATCTTTCTCCTGTCTACAAATCAAGACAGATGAAGTCTACAATGCAGCATCCAGACTCCAAAACTCAGAGTGGTGCAGTGTGAGGCAGCTGAAGGCAATCCCCGAGCCAAGGCTTTCCCATCTCTCCCTGGTACCCCACCCTCACCCTTTGGTACCTGTCCTGCCCACCCACCACCATCGCTGCTGCCTCCCCTGCCCTCGCTGCCCTCCTCTGCCTCCCTACACACAGGCAGACCTTTCCTCCACTGCTGAGAACTGGATTGTTGCCCTTATTTATTTGGTTCCCTTTTTTCTAATCGCTGGAGATGACCACACAGGGTTATCTTTGTCACATCTTTACTGCTGCCTTTTATAATGACAAAACACTGGCTTGCCTGTGTATTTTCAAATGCAGTTTAAGGATTAATGCTATTACACATTCTTTCCTTCTGACAGAGTTAGACTGTTTTCTCCCTACTGTTACACATTTACAATAATCTCTTAAATTTCATCTGTGGAAGGTACAACACCATTAGAAGTGATCATCAATTAACGGTGTTAATATACTGTGATATCAAAGCATCTTCCAAATCATCTTAATGTTTAAATTTTAGGGGTTTTTTAACCTTCAGAGGTTACTTACCACAGTTTAAAAACAATGGAATAGGTCACTTGGAGAAGTTTGAGAAGCTATCTGCCTATACAGTAAAATGCTAATGCCCCTTGAAATTCAAAGGGGAGGGAGTTGTTCTGTTTATTGTTTTGTAAATTTACAGGCCAGGCCCAGAAGTATTTATCTTTCATCTCAAAATCTGATTGCTGTCCTAATGCCATTTAAAATTAAATGGAAGAAAATTACATTCTCCACAAGAATTCAATTGTTTCCTTTCTTTGGATAGAAAAGGAAATAATAGTAATTTTTTATTCACACAAATTCCTGTATAGAAATCTCTGTGCATAAATCACAATGGGCCTCCATAATTTGTTATTAGCTATTGGTTATAGCCAGGATAAATGCATGGGAACACTATTTATGTAATTGTAAGCAATGTCACTTTTGGATTTGGGTCTCAGACCTCCTGTAGCTTTATACAAGCTTTTCTCTAGTTTCCTCTTTTCCTGCAAATCTTTGAGCTTAAGCCAAACAGCAATACTGTTCCAAGTCACAGGAAGAGTCAAACTAGTTCTCAGAGTGAGCAGAAAACCCAAGGCAACTAACTATATGCAGTTGTATCGACAATGCACGTAGTGTGTAAAGTGATATTTGAGGAATTAAATGGGCTGAAATATTCAAGAATTATTCAAGTTTTCAGTGACCCATATGATGCTTAGGTCATCTTTACAAATTTTTTACAGAGAGGTTCAGTCTGTTTTCCTGACTCCGGGTATGGAGCAGTTCAAAGGAAATGGCTTTCCACATGCCGTGCTAATTCTCCATATCTTTTCCCTTCATATTCCCTCTTGTGATCTTCCCTACCATACTGATAGTATGAGACATAACACAGGACAACAGAACCAACTCACTGATTCACAAGTGTGGAAGCCTTCAATTGAAAATGCTGAGAGATGGGTGGGATACTTGGGTATCACCTTCCCAGATGAGGAAGGAAAGCAGTTCAGTATAAAGCTCTCATCCTTTTGTGCCCTTTCAATGCTTATCGTTAGTGCTTCTAGAAACCCACAAATTAATTTACAATGTGTCTTTTCAGAATATCATTCAAAGAAATCATTTAAGAATACTTCAAATTTTAGCACTTTACAGAAATACAAAGCCATACTTACTTTGCGTGAAATAAGGGTCTACAACAATAGATTTTATATGCATGTGCAGGTACTACAAATATATGTTCAGATAGTTTATATGTAGACAGCAAGCTGAACACCCACTTATGAGTTAAGTTTACATGCCCCAGTTACAGACATTCTGTGTTTAAATTAGGTACTTAATTGCATACTCAAAGTCTTGATTTCTGTTTGCAAATCCGATTTTTATTGGATTTTCCCTCTACAAAAGATTCCCAAAGCACCTCTGCCACTCTGTCACAAGTATTTTTTTTCTCTTCCCAATCTTTAACTTTTATCACACATTTCTTGGGGCAAATACATTGTTTACTATATCAAAGGATGTTGCAGCTCACGTGATTTCTATTTGCAAAAGTACAAGAATCATTCTGTAGTTCTCCCAACTGAGTGCAAAAAACAAACCCTCATGGGAACGAGGTTAGAGCCTGCCCTGATGCCCACAGTCTGTAAAGCAGGGCACGTATTTGGAGAAAGGCTCCTTGTTCCTCCACCTCCTGGATATATGTGCAAACATCAGGCACAATGCAAGCTGCAGCAAACATCTTTCAAAGCTACAGATGACCAGCCTCAATCTGGACCACAACGCAAAGTTCCCATTCTCTTCACACTAAAGATGACAATGCCTCTCCCAGACTCATTACTTTACATACTCATTCAGATTTCAGCTCCCAGAACTAGGAATACCAAACTGCCTTACATATTTTTCCAGCTTATGATGTACGCTACAGTCCACTAGGAACAGATCTAAAATAATTATATTTCATTTCATCTCACGTCAGACAACAAATTAGCTTAGCACATTTTAATGGAGTGGTGCACAGTGTCTCTTTCACTTAATGAGACCACATTTTGATGAGGGACTCTAGTGGGTTAAGGAATCATAACCATAATGAAATACAAGGTTTGGGGTTTGGTTCATTAGGCAACAAGGAGAGCTCTTCAGAATACTTGCTTCCAAAAAGAAATACTTATGCCAGGATGTTATATCCCTCTGGAGAGTTGTTCTGTGAACTGTCATTACTGAAGAAATGTACTTGGAGGGAGAGTAATGGAAGAGGGATTAAAGAATTCAGCTGTGCCACAACACATTTATCCATCAAAAGAGGATAAAAAGTTGATTTCTCAGTCATGAAAAGAAAAAAAAAATAGTTCATTAATCTCATTTGATAATCAATCATACACTGGAAAAAGAGTCATTTTTATTTCCAGCATACCAGTTATCTTGCATACATTCAAGGCACACATGACAACTGGCAGTTATATGTATCTCTTTCCATCATGTATGCAAAAAAATACAAGCAGAAGATATGGGCAACATGCACGTCTCCAAACTATGGCAGATATGTTCCTAGAAGAAATTAGTATGGTGACTTCACTAGCAGAAGACAGCAAGAAAAAGGGGACAAATGAGCAATTTTACACTATTTAAAACTACAGAAACTGCATTTCCACTTCACAATGAAAATATGACCAAGCAAAAGTTGAAGGTTACTTTTGGGACATGTGGTGTCTTTTCATACCAATTCTCCTTATGATTGTAATTTTCATAAATTAGCAAACATATTGGTAACAGAGGAGGGAAGTGTTATGGATTACCTTGCCCAGAGATGGTCCCTCTGGAAAGGTAAGTCAAAATGTTGTACAATTTTGAGGAAGCTTGAAGAAAACCAGATAAAGGAGGGAGGAGTTTATCCTTTGGTGCATTACATCCATGCTTGTCCCAGAAGCCAAACCGTGCACCTGTAGCACCAAGTAATTGCGTCCATTTTAAAATTTGAACAGAAGATAAGAGAGGATTCTAAGAACTGGAAAATAATCAATATGCCTTTCATTGGTAGTAAGGGAACACTTTTAAATTGGAGCAGACAGCTGAAAGCCCTGAACATTTCTTTTCTATAAAAAAAAAATGTTAAAAGTCTGAATTTGGAGAATGGAAGAGGATTTCTGGGAACTCTGTTTCTCTTTACATGTGCATGTTCCTCTTGACATGTGCATGCCACAGATCACACAAAATCTCACAGAAAACTGTGTGATAAAACTCCATCTCTGAACTACTGAAAACAAAGTACAATGGATAGAGTAGAAGCATTTCTTCCAAAGGTTAACATGCAGACTGTATTAGTCCTCCAAGGCATAATCATCCAGCAAAAATTATAATTAAAAGTCATAATACATACTTTTTTCCCCAAATCCCACACTTGACTTTGATCATAATATCAGATTACAAGGCACACATAATCAACAATATTGTAATTAAATCACATCAAAGCTTGCTGACCTTTTGGTGCAAACTTTTGGGTAAAATTCACAGAACGCAAACATGTTTTAATCTATGTGAAACATTTCACATGCATAAAGAAAGGTAACTTTTGACATCAACATAATTAGCCCTGGCATATTGACTCTAGATGTCAGCCCTTGGCTGTGAGCTAACTTGTGTGAGATCTTGACATAATCATGTTAAGTGCTGCCAGTTTGCGTAGCTGCCATAGATTAAACAAGAAAAATGGTATCAACGATGTAGGCGTACGTTCTCTGCTGCATGCTAATGAAGCCATTCCCACTAAAATTGTTGATATTTAGAATTTCCTTTGTTTCAATTATGAAAACCATCAATAGTATAGAATCTTAGCACTTTTTGAAATAGGCAATTAATTAACCTATTGATTATTTTGGAGACTGAGACAAATAATCTTCCTGAAAATACATTCCCTTTTTCAAGGTCTTCTCTGTGCCTTCTAGGATGCTGAGATCTACTGACAGAATAATGTTGCCTTTTTACTGTGTGAATAAATAGCCATAATAGCTACAGCATAATTTACAGATTATTTCAGTTCTCCTTGAACCAAGGTCTGAAAGCTGCTAAAACCACTCAATAAGGGAAACTTGCCATCAGATGAAATTTGGATTTATATCCACAGAAAGCACTGGATTTAATTTCTCTCAACTTTATCTGGAAGTTGCATACTGAGAGCAGTGACCTCTGAAGACTTTTCAACTTGGCCTGTCTTTGCATACTTGATATCCTGCAATCACCTTCTGAGATCTTGGAGCAGTGTCATTTCTCCTAGCAATGAGAGATAAGAGGATGTATTTTGCACATTTCTTAAGCTTGATAACACTAAAATATTGTATCTTGGCATCAGTAGAAACTTCATTGCAAATGTAACACTGTGGTGTTTAATACATGCAAGGTTTAAACTATCCAATTCTGATCTTTTTCTATTATTATTTTAGGTAACATGATACTAATGCTTATTTCAACATATGCCTTGATGCTTTGATGATCTGGGCCAAGGTAGCAAATTTTACCACATGTATAAAATAACCATGAGACCACATTTTAAGACAGTGACAAAAAAAACCAGTTTCAGACTTGTCTATTTATACCACACACAAAACAAAGTTTGACTTTTGAATATAATGATTTCATAATCCCAAGCTACAAGCTCAGTATCAGCAACATCCATTAGAAAAATTCAGCATTATCTTTTATTGTCAAAAATACACTTTAAAAGCATTGTTTATAAAATGATATCAGGAGTCAGCCAGCTCCATAATTTTAATTTGTCCACATTCCAGTGCATTGCAGGGTAACTAGTTTTGAATGTCTAAATCTGAACCCACTCTAGGGTTCTAAGGGTGCCCTTCTGTTTAGGGCCTCTGAAGTAAAACCATGTTTTTCCCACAATTTAAGCACAGGGGAATAGAAAAACCACATAAAAACTACTGGCTTCTCAGTGACTCCACCATTTAAAAAACTCTGATTCTAAATCCTTGCAGTGGGTGGGTGCTGCTGATCCAAATCCAGCTATAACCCCAATAGTGACAGAACCTGTGCCCTTCTGGTTACAGACCTCACCTGGAGCTAAATCCCATTAGAGTGATTGTCTTCAGAGCCCTTTTTTGTACAAACTTAAAAACCGCATCTTTATAAACTTTTCATATTAGTACATTAATTTTCTTCCTTTAAAAATAGATATGAAAGTTAGTTGAATCTTTTAACAAAACTGATTCTTTTTAAAAGGAGAATTGGAGCATCCTAATAACCTGGCTCCATTCTGGAACTTTTTAATGTTCTTGCTAACCTTTTATACTGATCTTTGCAGATTTAAAAAAAAAAAAAAAAAAAACCTATTTATTTGCCTAGAAACAACTATTTACTGCCATTGTGACAGCCTAGGATTGCCAGCCTTGCATCCAGCTACCACCCTAGAAGGGCATGAGTACACTGAAGGTCCTGTGCCATCTGCCAAAGCCACATTGATATCACAGATGCTCCAGTGGCAGGAGGCATCTCAGTGTGGGCAATTGAACTGAATCCCTAAGCACTGCTCCAGCCACATAGGATAGAATTCAGCATGGAATTAAAAGATGTGTTTTAGGTGTCTACATACAAAGTAGGTGTCCAAGCTCCTACTATAGGCAATGGAGAGCTAGCAAAAAAAGTGGTGGAGATGAGAGGCTTCTTACCAATCTGCTCAACATATCTTAGGGTCCAGTAACTGTATTTACTGCAGATTCAATTCAGTTGCCTAAAACTGGTCCTTTCAGCTATTACAATACACAAATGTTGTAAATGTGACGTAAGACACGGGAAATACGAGCCTTTCTGGATCAACAGCTTGAAGCAGGAAAGTCTGAGTTTCAAATGGCACCAGGTAACTATGCTTAAGCAACTGAATCAAACCCTGCTGTTAGACTATAAATTTAGACTCCCAGACGATATGCAGACCCTTATTTTTATGTGTCTGATCTGGAACTAAATCCAAAAATGGCATCCAATGACAAATTCTCTTCTAGAGCCCAGTTTTCCCATAACCCTCACAAGTTTGAATCAGAAACAGCACAAAATGTAAATTGAATTATTTTGATGTACAACTGAGAGCAGATCCACCTGTTTGGTTACTTTTTCTATTACAGTCCAGCAAGAATTAGATTTTACAATTCTGCAAATCATAGGCTTAGTCTTGCCACTCCAAGCATCAAATCAAAACCAATTTCAGATTAAGACGTGAACATCAAAGAGATGCTTCTACTACTCCTCCTCCTTCCCTCACAGTATCTTGCTCAGCCATTTAGGGAATTAACTGCACAGTCCATGTACACCAAATCAAGTATCTGCAAAGGATTTTTTCTATTCTGCTTATTCCTTAGTAGAAATGAACCTTTACAAAAGAGCTGTTGATGTGCCTTCCTATTCTGCATGGTGTTTATAAAAAGCACTTTACAAGAAATCTTGACAGTACCAATATTTAGTGAAATGGATTTCTTTTACTTTTTGCATTGCCACACAGGTTATTGGTTCTGGAACTTTAGTTAAATTTATTTCCAAGTATCTCAGCATTTCACATGTCATTTTAGTATCCCTTTCTTTCATCATGAACACTAGACATATTAATACCTCCAGGGCTCTTGATACATCTTGGACATAATGAACAGGTATTCTTTCTGCTGCACAGCGAGAATCTAATGCTCAGAAACATTCCACTGTGAAAATTTTTATTCATCTTCTCTGCACAGATGCTAATTTTACATACACACACTCAGGTATAAATAAATGTTAATTGTCAGTGTTCTCTGGGGAACTGTGTTTGTTTCTGAGTGCTTAATACATCAACTGCTTTATATTCTCTGAGGGGACATGTATGTAATCCCTTGCACTTCCTTCTCCAGTACTTCAAGGAATCCTGGACAACATAAATAGCTGGTACCAACAACAGGTGGACACATTGAAAAAAAATCTAGGAAATCCACTAATCTTTTTCAGGTGTTATATTCTCCACCAACATAAAAAGCATTACTACTTAGCAGAAGCTTAAAATTTCTCTTAATTTGTCAGCTCTCAAAAGAATTATTTGAGAACTGGTGCCAAAATGTACTTTATGGGATTCCTAGATCTTTCAATATTTCTCAAGCAGCAATACCCGAATCCTGTTAAATGAAATAACATGAGAAAGATTTCCAAATGGTGTCTTACCCATCCTCTTTTTTTCCCCCATTTTCACTTAATTTTTTGATGTGCACTGAGAAACAGTATCACCATTGGGAACAATTCCAGAGCAGTACATGGTTCATATCTAGTATTCCAGATTAGTTTTTATTCCCTAACAGATTATTTTCATATGTGCTTCAAAATATTCTTCATCAATTGCTGACTCCTTTCTTCCTACCATTGCTTAAGCTCCTTGCTGTCTTCTTTTTACAAAGGTAACGTGTCCAAATTTTTTTTAACCTGTGTTTTGTTGCTTTTTAGTCACCTATAATTTCTGCTACTTTTGTTCAAATGCAGAGAAATCTACAATGTAAAATTTCACTTCCTAGAAATCTCATCTGCACTCCAGGCACCAGAGTGATCAAGGAGAGTTTTGCCCATAGCGTTGTTCTTTAGAAAGTTGGAGAAATTTTAAACATCCTTTCCAAGTCAGATTGCCCATACAGGCAGGTGGTCTTGTGTTTGAGGCTAAACATTGGAGCCATTGATATCATCAAGATCACAATTTTTTCCTATGACACAGTATTTGATGCTCAATCAAAGACAGTGATTAAACTGGGATGCATGTACCCATATGTGTGTATGATGTGTGCATTTCACATTTCTGTGTATTACAAATATGTGTATATATACACAATCTGTCAAAATGATTATTCAGATATTTAAAGCTTTTTTAAAATTGGATTTTTCTCAGCTTGTTTAGATATGCAGACTTTACAATGTTTATAATAACATAGGTTTTATCACAGCCTGGATCAGATTTGCCAAAATGTCTTGCCTCTTGCACTTTCTCATCCTGACTTTGCCAAGAAAGGTGTTTCATTTTGACTCAAGTATGCAAGCAATGTGTTGTGGTACTACAGATTATCTTACTTCTGATATGTGACCAAAAGCTTAACAGGAGTGCCGTAAAAAGCATGTATGGCCACATCATTGTCTATAGATTCAGTAATTCGCTGAAGAAGACACACATTTCAGGTGTTTTCCTTTTCATAATCATTTCTAACCACCTTTTTTAGACTGTGAATCTTTCCAAACATTTCAGCACACCTGCTACACTCTTTTGGAAACTTATGATTAAGCCCTGCATAGCAACTGCTCCCTATCCACTCACTCACTGTCAGTAGGTTAACTGGCAGATCTTTATTTGCCACATTTTCCCCCAGGCCCTAAAGCCCTCATTCCCTCTGCCTTGATAAGCAGAGACCCTGCAGCACCACTCCAAGCACACACGACCCTCACTTCCATCTCTGCATGAGATTTCTGTTGACTATTCCCTAACCACTACGTGCAGCAAAGCCACAGAAGTTTTGCTATTATCCAGGCACTGTATGCCTCCTGAGGGGATGGAAATGCCTGGGTCTTCTTTATAATAGTTATTGTCAGAGCCAAGCCCACTGGACAAAGCACAATAATTTCACCTTATAGAGAATAAACACTACTATGTAGTGTAAGGAAACGCAGCTAAGCCCTGAATGCCTTTGGTATTCGAAATTTATAGCAATCCTTGTACCCAAAAATTGTACCAAGTCTGAGATTTCTTATAACAAGCCCTGATTTTATGAGGATTTCACTCACCCGTCACACCCTCCAGAAAATTAGAGTTTACCTATGCTTATTTTTAGACATGGAGGGAAAGAGGATTTCATTATTACAAGCTTTAAAGAAAAACTTGTGGAGACAAAAATAGTTCCCAGTGATAATATGCTGAAACTTCAAAATGCTTAATGCTAAATCCTAAAAGTACTAGACAGCAAGTTTTACTATTTTAGTTACCTGAAGGGTTTATATTTGCATGAAGGTGCTGTGGTCTTTATGAGCATATCATTGCAAAAGTCAGTTTCCAGCTTACCATGAAATTTCACAATAGGAAAGCACCTTGTTGTACATATGAAATTTGTTTACTACTTTGCCTATAAATCACTATTTCTAGAGAGAATATTATAAGATCTCCAGCACCTCAGGCTCATTTGCTTCATTATTCTGGGCAGTAAAGCTTCACATGTGAAGAAGGAATTGTGGTCTCCATTTTTTAAACTTTTTTTATACATCTGAAATTATTTTCTGATTAATATTTTTATATTTCAAAAATCTTTTAGTCAGATCAGATTTGACTCATCCATTACTTAAAATTATCTTTCTAAGTCTCAATGTGTCACAAGTGGGGAAAAAACCCCTGTAAATACAGTCAGTTTGCCAAGAGTTTTAGTGTAATTGTTTTGGATCAGAATGTTAGCAAACTTAGTTCTTCAACAGCCAGTTCTTCAAAACTGGCTTGTTCTTTCCCGTAGATTTCCACTGGAGCTAAGAAAGCAAGTTTCCTCTTTCTACACTGAACAGTTCCCTTTTTCCCTACTGCAGAATAAAGGGAAAGTATAAAAAATGGTTAGCAATGAAACTTTTAAAGTTGAGTATCATTAATTTCGACACGGTCTCCAAATCCACAGACAGCTTTTGTAACCACTGAAATGACTCTGAAGGTCAAACCAGGATATTTTTATATGTGGTGAGTTTTAAAATTTGAATTATCATTTTTCTTTGAGCATGTGTCATTTTGCTATCTCATGAAAGAAATTCCAAACTGAAGACCATCTACAATGGATCACCACATTCTACCACAATTTATGGAAACATATTATAAAGATTGAAGGTCTTTGGAAGCATATGCACAAATTTTTCCTACCAGTCTGAAGGGTTGATTTTTCAACTTTAATAATCCTTGATAAACATAATTTCTCCAGAATGCATGAAAAGAGATCCTTTTTATACCAAAACATAATATATTCCATACAAAGATTTATATGCATTCTTCCAAAGCAATATCTTGTTTCACACTCATAAACTAATGTTTCTCTTCCAAATAATATACGATTAGCAGATATTATGCCAAGAATAAATCTACTGCACAGTAATATAATGAATCTGTAAGCTTCAATACTTGCACAGTGCTCTACCAGAATACCTTGTAGCAATCAATAATGCATTTCACACTATCAATGAATAGCACAATATAGTGAAAGATGCATGGAAGTCTCTGCTATATCAAATAAATTTTGCTTCTTAGCCAGATTTTGTTTGAGAATGGGGTGCATTACAAACAACTCCTGGGAACTATAAGTTCAGGATCATTTCTATAATATCTGCAGATTTATTTATGTCAAATCTGAAACATAAGGTTCCAAACTGATTTGATACCTAAGCAAATTGGAACAAATGCTCTATCAAGGACATTTTTTTCATCATTAATAAACCTGATATACAGCACCCCACAGAGCTATGCTAACATACATTTTCAAGGATGAGCCTAACTGCAGGTAATAGAACACATCTTGAATGTAGATGTTTTTATGCAGCAGCAACAGCAAACTTAAAGCCCACTCTATGACATTTATACTCTCTAGCCAAGGTAGATATAACTTTTGCCAAACTTTCTCTGACTATAAGTGACAAGGTTTTTTTATAGCCCAAGTTAACACAACGCTTGTAGCTGTACAGGTACTTCAGATAAGAAACACCACTTCTCTAAGCTATTCATATCACACCTAAGTCACCATGCCTCCCTCTCTTGAGCAGTTGTAAAACACTTCATGTTGTAAGATCCTGTTAAATTTTCTCAGCTGTTGCCCTCTGCTTCCAGAGGGCAAATGTATTTACAACAGAGAAATAGGTTAGTGACAAATTAAAAAAAAAAAAAATAAAAAAATAAAAAAAAAAATAAAAAAAAAAAACCACAACAAGGAAAACAAAAGCTGTTTCATGGAAGAAATGTTTCAAGAGCTAATATTTCAAGAGGAAATAACTATCATGACATCGTAGTCGAGATGGCCACTGCAGTCAGAGTGCTTCTTTACAAACTTCAGGGGGCTTCAAGTATCAGGACTTTGTTATGCAAAAAGCCTTTCATATCTTTCCTATGTACCAATCCCATGTGCAGCTCCACACAGCTCTGGCTCTTTCTCTCCTCCTCTCTTCCTTCTGCAGTCCCGGCTCGCTGCTTCCTGTCCCTGGCACGGCCGCCTGTCCCTCGTACAGTGGCTCCCCTGCTCTGTCCCTTGACCGACCTCCTGTCCCTTTGTCCTCGCAGCACAGCCAGCAAATTCCCTCTCCTTCGCAGCATGGCCAGCCAGACTCCAACTAACTCACTCACTCTTTATCACACCCTTAGCCTTGAGGCCAAGGCTGTTCCCACTCTTCGGTGATTAACACAGCTGCAATATATCAGGGGTAAGATTTCCTTCAGCTCTATCTCAGTCTTCCATGAGTCTGAGCATTCTGCCTACTTTTTGGCTGCTCTTCCACAGACCAAAGGGATTTTTTGAAGAGTTGAAGGATGCATGTTGGAGAAACAACAGTAAGCAAAGTTGTGAACACCAGGTTCCCATGGTCTTGGTAAGTTTCATAGTGAATGAATCTATGAAGACCTGGTTTTGAAGGATGTGACAGAGTGTTTAAGGTAAAATAGAAAAAATAATGCCTATTGTAGGTATGAGTTTTGTATTTAGCATTCGTTTAGGGCTCAAACATTTAGATCTAAAAGTTTTAATTGCCTTAAAGACTGAGGTGTTATCTCTGAGATTTAGTGAAAATTTCAGGGAAGAAAAAGAAAAATAAATGACGATTTAAGAGGCACAAGACAAGTGACCTCGTGAACTCTCTCAATACCTAGGGGATACCAATTTTCAAAGGTACTATAGTAATTCAAATAAATATTAAAAAAAATCCCAAACCCGTGATGAAATTCACTTAAATTTCCATTAGAAATGGACAATCCCTATGACATAAAACTGGTTATTATCTATCTATTTACTTTTTTGGCAGCAAAGCCCTGGAAATGCAAGCTGCTGCTGAAGTGGGAATGCATCAGGCAATACTCATGGTTGGTGGAAGAGGCTCCACCAACTCAGTAATTGTCTGTGACAGCAAGACTGACAAACCTAGCTCTTTGTAACTCTACAATCTCTGTGTAGTGCAACCTCCCTCATGCTCTGGCCCTTCTCACTGGTTCACTGATCCCCTCATTCTTTCACAACAGTGAGGCAGAGGCAGAGCACCAGGAGTGATGCAAAAAAATCTCAGTTCTGCCTAGATCTCTCATAACTCTGTGTTCACACTCCCTTTCCTGAGACACTGTGTGATAGCTGGAACACGGAGCACGGGCAGATCTTCTTCAAATCCAACACAGAACACAGTTAAAATCTGAGTAACTCAGATCAGGAAAGCAGTTGAAGAAAACCCTATTTAACCTACTTAGGTGTCAGGGACATGTCTCCCTGATAATTATAGATGTATTACTGAGGAAAGTCTCTGGCATCTTTCTCTCTACCGAGCTGGCTGCCTAGACAAATCACCTTTCATTAACAATTCAGAAAGATGCACTGATGCCTGAGACCTCAGAGGAGGCTAGATTTCTAGCCATTCTCTGACCAAACTTAACTCAGACTGCTTTGTGTGAAAGCTGTGGCAGGTATGAATGGGACCCTCACATCAGAGCTGTATTTGAAGCACTTGCCTCAAAAGCAGGAGCCCAGCTTCAACAGAAGGGTTGTAGAGTACTTCGATCCAAAAAGATGGTGTTGAAGGCACTGCCTGGAAGGCAAAACTCATTAAGATAATGCAAGTGAGAGCTCTCATGACTCCATAACAGCATAGGAACACTGCACAATTTATAAAGGACCATCCTGTAAATGAGAGGGCAACATCTTGCCTCACAAAGACCCACAGCAATTCCAAACTCTGATTCCTGGCTTGATACAGGAGCATAGCTTATAATTCCCCCCTTTTTTAGTGCTAACCTTCTGAGTAACTTCTGCACCTGAGCATTTGGGGCTCCCAGGTACCAAACATGCCTCGCCCTGTGCGTGTGGAAAACTTTGGCGTTATGAATTCAACTTGCTCAGCAAAGGTCAAGTACCAAGGGAATCTAGAAGCTAGGGCTTGGATAACAAACCTGTTTACATGGATAGAAAGCTTTCATAGTCTCAGAATTGCTTGGGGCATGTAACCTATATATTGGTCTCTTGCTAGACTGTTGAATGGAGAAAGAGCATTCCCTGACAAAAGAGAATAGCTGATAAAAGTGTTACACTGCATGTTTGTCCTCTACCAAAAAGAAATATTTGTCTGAGCGTATTTATTGTACATCTAATTCCATCTTTGTTTGCACTTTACAGATACTGCCTACCAGCACAGATGTCCCATGTTGAAAAATATGACAATTTTGAAATGAAATTACTCGGCATATATAATGTCAACAGATGTTCTGGAAATATGGAAAAATGTCCCATTTCCACACAGCAGACTTCTGCTGCTTTTTCCCACAAAATATCCAAGGTAACAGTAACATCATGGGGCTGATGGTTTTGGAGCAGGCATCAGCCATCTTGGAGGATCACAGATTGTGAATTGCTGTGTGTTGTTCAAACAGGTTTAAGGGAATCCCTTTGGCAACCAGGCTTCCCATGCCAATATCAAACCAGGCAGTCAATTCCAGCATCATTTCAGATTCCAGCCACTGTTTAAAACCACTCTACCATGATTGCTACAAGAATATGTGTCCACTAAAACCCATTCAATCTCCTACCCAGGGAGGTTTGACTCATTTACATGAGGCCTCTTTATGTTAGCTTAGCAACATGGAGCAGTCATAAAATGGATGCAAATACAAAATAAGCCCATCTCCATGCTGTGTCCATATCATCTCCTACATAATCTCCCTAGCCTTAGTGCCCTGATGCTCCCCATCCCACTCTTTTGTTGTCCCTCTTAGAGTACCCTGTGTGGAAGTAAATCATTAGCTACTTAGAGCAGGGACATGTAATTATAGGCATTGAAAGCACACAGAGAATGCACTGAAAAAAAGTGGTTTTCATAAGAAAAATGCTCTCTCTGCTAGGAAATAACTGAGAATTTCCCCTCATTGTCAGTGGATGGGAAAATCTTGACAACTTTATTTCCACTACAGTGTTGCCTGAGAATCACAGCTCCCTTTCTAAGCCCTTTTCCATCTCAGGGATGACAGTTTTCAGCATAGGCAGATTACTTTCTCTCCTTTCCTCCCTCCCCATACAAATCCCCTGTCAGTTACAGTTTTTAAACTGGTTCTATCTGAGGAACAATTAAGGCTTCCCCACCTCCAGATAGTTCATACCCAGGCAGTAGACCCCAGTGCTTGCCACTCCACAACACCTGAGGTGGGCATGAGCTCCTCTACTTTCCTCATCCTCTGAGTACCCTCACAGAGCCAAATGATGACCTACATTGACTTGATTTTAAAGTGCATTATATGTGATCTCTGAAATAAGTTTTCAGAGTGTGAACCTAATCTGAAAGAACTGTTTTATACCTATCCCCATGAAAAACGCAATCTGGTTTTGGATGTGGAAAATTAACATAGTCTTCCAAAAATACTTATTAAAAATGCAGTCTTAACCCTAAGTGTCCTTAAGAGGTATGCAAATAAGCCATTGCCAGCAGGTAACCTGAAAGGAGATTACCAGGGAATTCATCATGGGCCCCAAAAGCAGAGTGGTTAGAGTGTCCTGGTGTTGCACTTGAAATGAGTCCACTCTCTGATGGACTTCTGCTGTAATCACACACTTTCCCAGCAAGCCTATATGAATGCCGACAAGGTCACAAGTATGGGGGATTCAAGGACAGACAGATAAGATACTAATCACATCACCTTCCTGCCTCTTATTGGCATGCTTCAACCTCACCAGCCCAGCAAGCCACCCTAATCAGGAGGCACAACTTCAAAATCTCACACAATTCTCAGATTCAGGGAAGATGGTTCAGGGGCATCACTTCCTTTCTTTGTCATGTTGGCTCATTTCCCAAATGAATAAAAAAATACACATAGGATTTTCTGTTTTCATTCCATCCTTCACCAACATATACAAATGATGAAAATAGATACAAGCATACTACTACCTATTGTTACAGTCCCTTACTTTGGAACAGATAAATACTTATTTTTTCTAAATAAAGAAAATTATACAAAAATATATGTTAATTCTCCCATAATATTTTAGAAGAGTTTTAAAAATATTCCATCTACAAGATTTTAAATCTGAGATTTCAGACAGCGGCTGGGAAGTCAAAGTACTTACTGCCACTTTTGCAAGGGGTATTTTGCATCTATCTTTTCACCTCTTTTCTAAAACAAATGACACACAGATGTTCTGGTAACCTAAACAGTATCCAGCACATGAGAGAAAGTGAAAAACCAAATTAATAGGTGCATTTTTAAAAATAACCTGCTCACAGACACCTTTTTTTTTCCAGGTTGGCAAACATGCTGAGATCTGAGGGCTTAAGTTACTGATTATTTTTTTGTTTGTTGTTTCGTATTTAATGGCCTGAGGATGTTTGCATTGTCTACATAAATGCCACAGGTTAATTAAGTATTATCTTTAAATGTATTTCCTTTTATCAGTTTTAATTGCAGAGGCTTTCAATTTCAAACCAAAGTCACTTTTTGATGAAATCTTCAGAAAGTAAATAGAAGCTTCAGATTTAGCATCTTATTAATATTCACTATCTTGTATACCTTCATTGTGTCTTTTTTTCTTTTCTAAAATTCATTACTTTATCTCTTTCTTCAGGTAAAAATTTCTTCATGCTTCTATGTTTTTGCCATGTACCTGTTGGCCTCTTCTCATTTATATGTATATGGCTTCAGCTAGAGTGTAGAGTTAATAAAGTGATGGTACTATATCTTTCCATTTTTTCTGTGTTACACTAGTGCTCTTTGCAGATTACTGCAGAGATTTATAGTGAGCTGTCCAAAGTAGCCTCCAATACTCCACTTCCAACTCCACAGTCACTTAATAGAGAGAGCTTAATTATATCAGTGTCACATCTGGCATTTCAGCTGTTTCCAATTGGACTGTCTCGTATGCTACAAAAAGAGTATTATTTATTCATTGTCGCTTAGAGCCAGATACTCAAAGTCACCCCTTTTGGAGTCTTTAACCAGTTGATATCTAATATCTTATTGATCTCCTTTGGCTTTTTTAATGGAAAATAGTTTGGTCAGGACACTGGTAATGAAATAAATGTCATAATCTGTGAAATATATGTAGTATTTCTGTAGGCATTTCCACGTATTAAGAAAGTGTACCTCTTTGAAGAATATAAAATAATTTAGGTGTAGAGTGCTACACCTAGCACCTAGATTGAGTAGTGACTCAATCATTCAATGACTTAAATCTACTAATTATGAATAGGCAAATCCAGTTTTTTAAACATTTTATTTCTATTCTTCATTCCTCCAAATTATAGAAGGCTTCTTGCCACATTACCAAGTAACCAAGTTCACCTTCTTAGCCTTTTTAGCCTTTCACTAAGACATATAAGTTTTATTTAATATTTGGCTTTTTATTTAGCTTTGTGTTCTGATATGCCATTAAGTTTTCAGGATACTCCTTTGTGAGCAGCACCTTTTCCTCCTGCAGTTCAATTGTAATTTTCCTTATCTTGTGTGACTGATGTCTTTGGCAGATGTCTTTGTCTGACCTGAATACTCTTTAGCACCTGTCAGCCTTCCCCTACTCTTGCTTTATATAATTTCCCTAAATATTGTCAGTTCTCTGGTGTGGCAGTTTTGCCCTGTTAGAGAAAGGAAGGATCACTTTCTGTAGAGGGCTTCTTTTCTGCAAAAAACTTCCTACATTTCTAAATATATTTAAATTCCTTGTCTTTACTTGTGTTGTTTTCCTACAAGTTTGATATTTTGAGTACTCATCCTGTTGGTAAGGACTGTACATGTTGGTAAGTTGGGATACATTTCAGGAAACTGTTGCTTACAGGGGCATCTTTTTCCTGTTAATTTAATTTTTATTTGTAAAAGACTCATTTTCCTTCCCACTGTCAAATTCATAGGTGAAAGTTCAGAATCTGGCCAGAAGGGTCTTTCAGGTCTTGCCAGAACTTTATTGATATCCCAGGAAACAACCCATCTTCACACCTGCACATACCTTCCCAACCATCACCTACCCAGTAAAAGAATTATTCAGACTAATAACTGAATTTCCCACTGACAACTCCACCTCCTGGTGTTAGAGGAGTAACAATATCACCACCAGTTCTAGCCTGAACTGCTGACATCATTGAACATTTCCACAGAAAAGAAATTACAATGAATGAGCAAACAAAATGTGTAAATTGTTTTCCCAAAGTCTTTCTTTTAGGAAGTTGCAACACATTACCACTGGTAAGGTTTGCACTTTTTTTTTTTTTAAATATGGAAATTATTTTTATTCTCTGAAAACATCACAGACAAGGCACTGAATTTTAAGTGGCAGTGGCACAGTTCTCCATTGACATCCATTTTTCATATTATTTTCCCTTGTGGCAGTTTCCCTCAGGCTAGAGCACAGGCAGCTAATGGTTGCAGGAACAAAACTTTGGATTAAAAGATTTCCAAGTCCATTACAGAAGTCCTAATGAAAGTGTTTACTTTCAAAGTCATATTTAACAATCAAACACAGTTCCCACTCAGTTTGTAGTCAGTCTTACAAGTAAGCCAAGGGCTGACTTTAGAATATAAAGCAAGTATTCTGCAAAAGTGTTCTGCACATTGAAACTTCAGAGCAGTTTCTCCAGTTTCAAGCCCTAGCTAAAGACTTGCCAGCATCTTATGCCTCTCATGTATTCACAATGACTGTTTGGGAATAGCTTTAAACAAGCAGGGAAAATGGGCAAGGAGAGTACTTCTGGACTCAAAGGCACCATTAAAGATGGAATTAACTGATTTACTATTGCCAGAGGTTAGGCTGACATTTTAAATTGTAATTTGGAAAAATGAGGGAAGGGGTATTATTGGCAGGAAAAAGGATGAAGGGAAATGAAAAAGAAAGGAGTAAAGTGACACTGAGACAAAAAAAAGCTTGTGAAAGGCAAAATGAAGAGATTTCCCATTTACCAGTAATCTTCTAAAATATAAATCACTGGACTGTTTCTCTCCTGTAGAGATAATCCTGAATTTTTCCTTCTTTTGTAAAGGCCATGTACAGATTCAATAAAAACATCTCTTATGTAAACTGAAAGTTGTTTTCTTTACAGGTCATCTTTTTAAATTTTCAGTTTCTGAATCTTTTTGATTTCTGTTAGTTGTTAATAGAAAAAGACCAACTGTTATAAATATCATAGACTAAACAGACACCATCAGTTAAATATAGTTAAAAGAAACTACCCTTGGATATTCCATAGATGCCATTAATCTGTTCATGCACTGGTTTTTGATACTGCAGAAGAGATAAACTTGCCCTACATGTTTTGTCCTTGCATGCTCTGGAAAGCTTGTGCCATCACTTCAGAATTAGGTCATGAGGTTACAAAGAGCTGAGGACCCTCTGCAGTCCACAAGAACTGAGGGTTTTCAGCATCATAAGGGACTGGCATTTTTAATTATCAAAGCTAGAGTCCTTCAGCAACAACATCGTTTTCTAACTCAGAGCTATTATATCCAGCAGTTCTTCTGATGAAGCACAAGCAAACAGCTCTGGAGTCTTCTACACAGTAGGAAATTTAGAAGTAGTTTCACTGCAAATGATTTCCTACAAATAAAAAGATACCAATAAACACAAAACTGTGAATTTCGATTTTCAGAAATGACCTAATGAACTGAGACAGTGAAGCTAATGTGCCCCAATTATGTCAGGGAGGAGAGAGGGGAGGAAAAAGAAATGAAAAACAAAGAACGAATTTGGATTATAAATGGTTCTGATTTCACCCTTCTGAACACCCCATTTTAATTCACAGTGAACCAGTCAGCAACTGAAAATAGACTGCAATTTTCTGAAGTGGAGGGTTTTAAGGTGCACAGAAGGAGTATGCTTTGAACTCAGCATGGAAGAGCACCACAGCGAGTGTTCCTGAAGGCAGTGTCCTTGGAGCGGGCAAAAAATACAGTTGTGTCATCATCCTCTTCCAGTCTACAGGATACATTTATTTTGTGAAGGGCCTGCTGTACAATGACAGATGTGTCACTCAGTGTGGCTTCAAAGGTGCCACCTCTTCTCTTAGCACTTCCCTGAACCGTACCCAAGACACACACCCTCGTATCCACACAGAGAATCTTGACAAAACACTCCTTTCCATTCCTCTGCATGCTCCTTTCCTGCTCTATGGCTTTAAAGACAAGTTCTAGTGTTTGTTCAGCTAGAGGTGTGTCACTTGACAGAGACAAAATGGGGACCTCTTGGCAGGCAGACTATGTTACACAGTTCCTTTTGGAATTTCTTGGCTTGTCTTCGACTCTTTTCTACATTCTCTTCGCAGAATCTTCTCCTTTTAGCTTCATTCCCACTGCATTGCCCTTAGCATGCTCAGTCCCATTCATTTAGCCTCACTTCAGTGTACGCTTCCCCTACATTTTGGCATTCCATTTCTCTCATCAACACAACTAAAACCTTTCCTAGAAAGAGCCGAAAATAAACATACAGTTTGCAACCTTTCCATTATCTGCTAAAGCCCTTGCCTCTGTTTCCAGTTTCTCGTGTTTAAGTTACAAATTTAGCTGAGCAGGAATCATTTCCTGATTCACATGAATACAGTACCTAAAACAAAGGTCCACCTGCTGAGGAATATTTTTCACCCTCTTCTTTTTAATACATGTGATGGAATAAGGAACTTTATGTGAAGCATTGGAAAACACTTGCTAACAGTAGGATAAATTTTTCCTACCTTCAGGCTCCACTGTAACAAAGGATGTTTACTTCTTCTTATCCCAAAGCATAGACTCATGTCAGCAGAGTTGTGGCCATTGTGCCTTGCCACCCCGTAAGAATACGAGCAGAGGAAAACCTGTGATCCTTTCCTGTGTTGCCATACCGAACAGAGAGAGGCTCTGAGGCAGGAGACTTCATATTTCACTATTAAAAATGAAGTTGGTGATTTGAAGATGTGGTTTGAAATCAATAGGCTGCAATTCTGTAAGGACAAGTGCAAGTGCTACAGTTATGTAATCAACTGTACAAACAGGAGGTGGAAAATGAGTCTGTAGGAAACAGTTTGTGGCCTATGGTGGGGGTCACAACCTGAACAGAAATAAACAGTCTCACCTCTCTGCAAAAACTATCACAGAGTTCATCTGGGCAGTATCATGTGTAAGATTTGCCTGTAGTTACTCCAGAATCAGTAAGCAGTTAATGTACTGCACGCACCTTTAGGCACTCTGCTTTAAAAGAGATGTGAACTTCTTGCATAAGTCCAGGGAGAGAAACAAGGTGGATTAGAGGACTGGAAAAAAATGATCTGCAGGTAAAGATTGAACAAAACCAGAGTTGTTCAGTTTGGAGAGTGAAACATTTAAGAGGAAATGTCATAACAGACTTGAACAGTACCCTGCTGAGGAATTGGAATCAATTGTACTCCATGTCCACAGGGATTAAAACAAGAAATAATGGAATGTGGAAACTTTAGACTAGGCATTAGAAAACCTTTCTAACTTGATGAGAGCAAAGCATCGGAACAGATTGCCTGGAAAGTCTGCAAAATCCATATCATTGGATTTTTTAAGAATAGGTTCCAGACATGTTTTATCAGATTCTGCGATAACATTTGTAATAACACCTTATGTCTGTCTTCTGTGTTTTATAACAAAGAACCCCAGGGTGCAGCTATCCTCTGAGTAAAACATACAGACAAAAAATTTGCACTCCACTTTTTCAGACAATGAGAAAAATGTCTCAAAGCAGTTAAGTCTGCTGCTTACTGAGTTGTAGGTATGCCCTAAAAAGGATAGTGCTGATAATTTGGGGTCTCAGCTTCAAGGTCCCATCAAGCTGTGACTCCATGGAGACTGAGTCACCTGATCATCCTACAGATGTCTATAAAGTAAACAACTATAACAACTCATCCTACAAGCTTTCCCCTTGTAGTCAATGAAAGGAAGCAGGTATGTTTAGGCAGTGAATCACCTGGCCTCCTAGGGTATACAACAGAAACTATATTTCATTGTTTCCCAGGCTGGGAGTGGATACATCACATAGGAATCTGAGCTTTCCAACTCAGGATTTGAAATAAAGTACTTTGAAGCTACATATTTGCATATAGAAAAGTTTGGGTGTGACTGGGCCATTCTCAGTACATGGTTGAGGTTAGTATGGAGTAAATTCTATATTTAGCAGCAGAAACAGGAAACATTCCCCTTCTACATTTTAGCATGTTAAGATGATGGCTCAGTAGTAAAAAGATGACAAAGCTTGTGTGATAGATGAAGATGGCCATAGGAATATGATCTCTTCAGCTCTCATGTGATTCTATAATTTACCACATGGTCCATCCTCCATCTATAAAGTGAAAAGGATCTCTCCAGATGTGTTAGAATAAAAGTCAATTCTAGTAACAGCTTTCATATTGCCTTTCCCCCAGAAATCAATCTCGTTTCACACTAGATTTGTTTCGCAAATACGAAACATTTCTACTGCTCTGCTTCCCAGAAGTTTTCTTCCTTACTTCAAAAACGTCATGTCTTTAGCTTCAAATGTCTCTCTCTCTTTCCATCTCTTTTTGCCCTCATTTCTAGCATGAGGTCACACCCTTAACTGTGTCACAAGCTTTTAGAGAGACCTGACTAATCCTGTAAAAAGGATGGCTTGTTTAGGTGGCAGAATCAATACTCTCCTTGGGACCACAACACAATTCAGGAGTGTTATTAGCTAGGCTTTCCAGCAGAGATGATAAGACTGAGGACCTCTGCCCCTGACCTCCTGTGCTACAGGTGAGGGAGGTTGCTCTGCAGCCACAGAGTGGAAGGCTGCCAGGTCAGCTGTGGGCACTGGGCACAGCAGCAGAACAAAGGGAGTTTAGCAAGAACTAGCAGTGCTTTATAGGAACCTTAGGCTTTATAGGAACCTCAACCTTCCTACAAACTAGCAGGTTTACAGGAACCTGAGCCATCACCATTTGCTTCTGAACAACTCCTACCCTTAGGCTGTGCAATACCAGGCAGGCCCCCTGTTAAAGGGGGTGACCCACCCAGTCAGTGCCCCACTGACTTACACACAAGACTGAGTTACTAATTTCAAAAGCATTTTACTTCCATGGATCATGACATTTGGAGAAGAGGCTACACAGTGTCTATTTTTAATTTCACCATTGCCCTGGACCGAGATGAAGTCAGAAAACGTATGTTACTCATACATTTAATCTACTTAAATTGTAGATCCTCCAGGATGTGGATGCAACAAAAGAAAATGTCCGAATTGGGATTCTGCTGACTGTGCCTCTTATTCTAAAAACACCAGTACAATCACAGTACTCATTTGGCTTTGTTTTAGTCATGTAGTTGGAGAACTGCCACTACTGGTCCCTTTGGCCACTTTCTGGCATCTCTTCCAAAAAAAGCCAGCTAGCTTGGCTACTCTGAGGAGTAGTTTGGCAGCTGCTAACTTCCAGATTATATTTCTTGAACACTGGCATCTGCAGCAGTGACTGGCCCTTCCTCTGGCCTCTGCCCTGGCTGTTCCCAGCAGCACAACAGCCTCAGGTTGGTGCAGGACCAGGCTGCTGCTGGAATCCCTTCACATCCTGGTGGCTGCTCTCCTTTGAGCCCACTTGGAAATAGAAAATATGCTTCACAGTAGCTGCCACACTTGCAAACAAACTCAATGGGCTGCATCTTGTATTCAAGACAACCACAGGCCAAACACTATTCTAAACACACCTGGAAATTTGTTGTAGCCACAACGTGGCTGAAAGAGGTGCAAATCACTTGTGTTTGAGCCTTTCCTTCATAAACAAGGCGGGGACTTTATACCTGCCTTGTTTTCTGATCCAGTTTTCACAGAAGATTTCTTGTATACAGTCACACAATTGAAAGCACCAAAATTTAATTATCACCCATCAGCAGATGCATAACAACTAACAGACTGTGTCAGTACCCTAAGCCTGGATGAATCAATGTAACATAAGAAATTAGCCCACATTTTTATAAAGCACTAGAAAACTTTTTAAGTTTAGATTCTGCACTTGAAATAGGAGATGGAAATGGATAGGACACAAATTAATATGAATAAGGATTTGGTAGATAAAGATCATGGAAGCCCAAGAAATCTTGCAAAGGACTGAATTCTACATCAAATGTGCAGCCTATGGAATTTTAAAAATAAATGCTCAAAATAAATGCTCTAGGTGCTTCTCAAATCACTAAGCTAAGTCCTGTCTGAGACCAAGATTTCAAATGAATTAGCCTAGGTTTTTATAGCGGAAATCTAACTCCCAAAACGCATGTGAGGAAACAGGTAGGACTTGCAACCAGTGAAGCAGGCAGTGTGTACTCTGTGTCCGCTTCATCTTGATGTAACATTTCACATGCAAATACAGGGTTAACTTTCTCTGAGGTAAGTTCAAGTTGCAAAGTTCATTCAAAGCCCCCCGAGAACTCCCCACTGCCTACAGAGCTTCTCTGCACAGGAAGGAATCATGTCAGACACCAAACTTGCAGAGGCTGCTTCCCTGTTTTCTGGGACAGCTCCCAGCACCATCATTCAAATCCTTTGCCAGAATGCAACATGATAGTCAAGAAGCAGGGAAAGGGAAAGTAGAGGGACAATGACAAACCAAAACAACTCTATGTCTATTCCATTTCTGTGAAGATTTGATATGCTGAAGGTAAAGTATTACTTCCCATGAGATTTAATGTCCCAGTCAGGAATTGTATTTATCTCCTCAAGATCCCTCACTGACCAGGCACTGGTCAGACGTGAAGATTCATTCTCAGAGTATCTTGGCCCTGTAGATCACATTCAATTCCTGTAGCAACACATTGAATCTCAGTTGTAGACAAGGCAGTGTGCCAGTGACTAGGCAGAGTCTGATAAACTGCTGATCAAATTGAGGGTACACAACATCTGTATTGTCTGATCCATTCTGGGACATTCAAGCTAGATCAAACCTAGCTTTGGAATCACAGCAACATTGGCCACAGCTGATATATACTGAACTCAGATACGAATGAAATGAATGAAAATTTACAGAGCAAATTTCTCAGGTATATAAAGTGTGTTCAGCATTTACTGTGCAATAATAGAGTCTTTTGCTTAGCAAACGAGAATTTACATGGGCAAGTACAGGAAATTTGGTTTCATTACAGGAGTTGAAAAGGTGGCAGAGGCAACCAGGCACCTGATAATTCTTCCATTAAATAGGAAATTTCCAAATAGGATATCACTGCATACCCAACATTCTGCCCTCTCTTACAGTCCTTGGGCAGTGTGTGTAGCAAGGAAAAAGTTGCAAAATGGCTGCATTTTGTCAAGCTCTGGTTCATCTAATGTTCTCAAGAGATTTCAGCTTCAAGCCGTTCTAGCTGAATTTCTGGATTCAGAAAAATCACAGATCCCTGACCCCTCTCTTAGGCCTTCACCCATGAGAGTGAGTTCAGATGAATCCACTAGCCGTGGTTGTAATTAGGATATTTTAAAATCTCCTGTACTGTCTACAAAGCATCATTTGCATTTTAAATGTAAACTATTGCTACAATTTATAGAGCTCTGCAAACAGAAGTCAGCAGCATCAAATCCTTTTCAATGGGTGGATTTAGTTCATATGAGTTAAAAAGTATAGTTGCAAAAGAAGGATCTTGATAAGCTACCACAGGCACCACACTCCATCATCTCTTTCAGAACTGATCAAAATCTGTATTAATACTAATTAAGGTCTTCATTTAGCTCTCCCAACTGAAGAGATGCTCCAGAATCCAATTCTCTGATTGCTAGACGATTTCTAGCCTGAATTTGCTTGTGGGCAATCACAACATATTGATTCTTATGGCAACGTTGTTGCTCAGCTGAAGGAAGTGTTTCTCTTCCTTGGCACTTACCCCAGGATGTATTAAACAGAGCAGACATAACCCCATTCTTCTAGGCCTAACAAGCCATCTTTTAGTCTCCTCTCAAAAGAAAAATTAGCCTGCCATTTCTCAGAGTCATTTATTTCTTCCTTGAATATGAGTTACTAGAACTGCATATAATTTTCCAGATAAAATACCAATAATATAATTTTCCATCTCTCTAGAAGTGCCTTATGTGACTTCTCTAAGGAACATTTGATCTTTTTTATTGCTAAATCATATTGGGATATGTCGGTCAATCTGTGGCCATTTGATTCAACCAAGCTTCCTTACTACCTTAGTAATTTCCAAAATTTGATTTCTCCAGCTTACCAAATAAGTTCCTTTTACAAATTCCTAGATGTAGTGGCTGAGTTCTAAAAATGTCCACTATTCTTCCTCTCTGTTTTTCAAACAAAAAGTCAAGCTCACTCATAGTGTAAGAACTTTCCAGTTGGATTCGACTGTATGGATTGTACTTCCATTCCATATCTGGGCTGGACGACCACTCTGTGTCAGGTATTTTACTCATTATTCACATCATCTCAATATCAAAAGGACATTTTTTCTTACCAGAGTGGATAAAACTGGACTAAATACATTGCAAGAAAAACAACTTGAGTCAGCAAAGAAATTAGAAGAGTTGAATTGCTTCCCACTGTAGTGATGGCTCTTTTATCTCTTATTAAATACACAGCCAAGCTTCATGTCAAAGCAATTTTGTCTTTTATCTTTAAGCAAAGATACAAATCATCTCATAGATGGGGAAACAAATGCAGAAAGCCATGATGAGATTTTGCCCAAGAAGGTAACACTGCTGACTGCACAACTCACAGCTGTAATTCTTGCTTGGAGAAATGCACAGAGACACCAGCATTTGCTTCACAGAGACTAGATTTTCATAATAATATGATTGGTAAAATAAAAAGCACTGTAAAATTAAATTCAGTTTCTGGTTTTGATTTCTTAGTCTGAGTTTTGGGGTTTTTTGGTGGTTTTGGGGTTATTTCTGTATGTGTAATGAGGCTATTTGTGGTTTAGTTTACTTTTCATTCAGTTGCTACTCAAGTACCACTTCACATTTTCCAGAACTGATGATATGAGCTTCTGCTTTGTTGAAAACCCCAGCAATAAATAGATGAAGAGAAAAAATGCCCCTTATCATGTGTATTTCTACTTTGATTTAGTTTAGGTCAATCTGGGCCAGAAATATATTTTTAGCATTCCTTAACAGGCAATTTCTCTCATTTTCAATAAATATTATTTTGTCATGCCCCACTGTACTACCCAACAACTACAATGCAATCACAATGGACAATTAACTTCTGTCAAACCCCAAACCAGGACATTTATGTCAGAACAAGGTTGAACTATTTACTGGAATCATATAATAGAGAAGCTTACCTCCTACCCAGGTCTCTGCTCAAAGTGAATTAAACTCTCCTGAATTCCCATTCTATGAATACACATGGTTCTTACATATCATACAGCAAATTGCTAACATTCTTGTTGCATCTCAAGGCACATGAACTTTGAAATGGAAACTGTCATGTCAGAGACATCACTCAACAACTCTTTATTTGACGAATTTACCTGAGACAAGGGGCTGAGACATTAAGTAACAGAGGTTTATTTTTGCATAAGTGTTTTTTTCCTCATTATTTTGCTATGCAAATATTACCCAACACCAGAACACTGAAAGGTTTACATAAATTCCCCCCACCTTCTGCTTTATATCGTTCTTGAAGCGTTTTCCTGGTGTTTCATTACTTGGATGGGTGCACTGTTCAGTGTGTAATAAAGAGGTTCAGCCCCAAGAGTGGTGGTGAATGGAGTTAAATCCAGATGTCAACCAGCCACTACTGGTGTTATCCAAGGCTCAGTGGTGGGGCCAGTCCTGTTTAACATCTTTATCAAAGATCTGGGCAAGGGGATCGAGTTTGCAGGTCTGGAGCTGGGCAGGAATGTTGATCTGGAAGGCAGGAAGGCTCTGAATCTGGACAGGCTGGAATGATGTCTCAAGGAGTAATGGTATGACATTCAATAAGGAAAAGTTCCAGGTCCTGCACTTGGGTCACAATAACCCCATGGAGCACTACAGGCTGTGGGCAGAGAGGCTTAAAAGATGCCTGAGGACCTGGTCTACAGCCAGTTCATCATGAGCCAGCAGGATGCCCAGGTGGCCAAGAAGGCCAAAGGCATCCTGGCTTGTAGCAGAATTAGTGTGGCCAGCAGCACCAAGGCAGTGATCATGCCCCTGTACTTGGCACTGGTGAGGCTGCACCTCAAAACACATGTTCAATTTTGGGCCCCACACTACAAGAAAGACACTGAGGTGCTGGAGTGTGGCCAGAGAAGGGCACCAGAGCTGGGGAAGGGTCTGGAACGTAACTGTGATGAGAGGAAACTGAGGGAGCTGGTGGTGTTTATTCTGGAGAGCAGAAGGCCAGGGGAAAACCTTATCACTGTTTATAATCACCTGAAAGGAGGGTGTAGCCAGGTGGGGGTTGGTCTCCCAAGTAACAAGAGACAGAACAAGAGGAACTGGCCTTAGATTGTGTCAGGGGAGGTTTATGTAGGATTTGAGGAAAAACTTCTCCACTGAAAGAGCTGTCAAGCATTGGAACAGGCTGCCCAAGGAAGTGGCTGTGTCACCATCTCTGGGGGTGACACAGATGAGGCATTTAAGATATGTTCTACTGATGGACTTGGCAGTGTTAAGGTAATGGTTGGATGTGATGATATTAAAGGTCTTTTCTAACCTAAATTATTCTAGGATTCTATAATTTATATGTTAGATTGCAGGTCTCAAAATCATGAGTTAAATTAAATGATTGAATTTTTACTGTCTTGGAGAATCCCTGCTGCACTATTTGTTCAGGATTGCTTTTCCTTCCTATACACAGCAGGAAACTAAGAACTGGACCATCATAGAATGGGTGAAAACTGTGCTGGGCAACCATCATTTTCCAGGTTAGAAAAGATTGCAAGCCATTTAAAAAATAAAACCCAAATCTGCTTGGTCACTTCAGCTTTCTCCTATGGCTTCTTTGGTGTGGATCAGAGAGACCACAGTGCTTCCAAGGGACACCAAGGAAGGGTGGGCCTCTGGAGGGGAGTAGCAGGGGCAATATTCAAGAATAAAAGGTTCAGTCACAGAAAAACAGTGCAGTAAGGAACAGAGTTCAAGAATTAGGTCATTATTAATCAAATTACAGATCAGTCCCAATAACCACATATTTCCCTGAGCCTGCATTCAACAGCCCTTTTGTAAAATATTCAGCGAGTAGGATCAATACCTCTCTGGAGGTAAGTGGCATAAATTATGTCTCAACATATACACCACAGGAGCTTTACTGTGTGTTGTATACAGTAATTGCATTTTATAGATGACTGTGGAAGGTTTCAGCTTTCATTGATTTTTATCATAAACTAAAAGGCGGCAAGAAGAAAAGAACAGCAGTTTATATGAAGAAGCCAGTCAGCTGAAGCTGTAAAGGAAAATGAAAATTTGGCAACGTACGTGCGATCAATCCATGTTTCATGCAGAAATAAATGCAGATATTTGAGCCTTTCCACTCAGAGCAGCAAAAATCTTGAGTGCCACAGAAATCTCAGTTCATCTAATAGCAGTCAATTGTGCTATCCATCAGCAGGGTTTAAGACTATAAGAAGTCTTCCTAATTACAGCACTTTTAACACTTCTTATACTATGAATGCCATCTGAATGATTTATGAAACAAGGTAACCAGTTGTGTTTTCATTATCACACATAATGTGACCACATCCACTTTCTAATTGAGGTGAGGGATGTAAATTAAGATCATCATCCTATCCAACATTTGTAACTCTCAAAAATGTATTTTTAAAACATTGCTTTTCTGATTTCCTTCTTCTTCATGTCCTTCACAGCAAGCAATTCAGAAGAGATGTTAATGCAGCATAACAACTCTTTACCCTTTTTCAAGGCCAATTTTGCAATATGGGCAAAGCGATTGGAAATGTAGTCCTGAAAAAGCTTAAACCATCTGTCAGGGACTCAGTTAAGAAGATCCACACTGTTTCACAGCCAAAGATGTGGATAAATTATGCCTGGCTAGAAATGTCCAAGGCATGTGGGTTACCATTCAAGCTTATTAGGATGAATTGCAATTTTTTTATTGTTCATTACCCTGGTAACATAATCTTTTCAAATTATAATATGCAATAAACCATGCAGACTGGAAAGCAAGCAAGTGGTAAACATGGGTACTAATGATTATAAAAGCTCCGTGTCCTGTTGTATCAAAAACCATGCATGTGTATGCACCCAAAAGCCTATTTGTTTGTCTCTGTTGACATAGCTTTGTCTATATTTTTGTTCTCCATATATATTTATTTATGTTACTGATTGTGTTTAATCACATGCCATAAACCGCTTGTCTATTTTGTTCCTGAAATGTATTTCACAAGAAAAAATAACAATGTGGAGAATGAGAGGTTGAGATTGCTTTGGTTAAGTTTTATGGCTTAGGCTAGAAGACATAAAAACAGTATCGATGTTATGCTGTTGTTTTAATACCGTTATTGGTTTAATGGACAACTGCTATCCCAAGATTTCTAAACAAGAATTCTTCCAAAGTATTTCATAAACAGCCTCCATCTAAAACCCTTTAAAGACCATAAATACTGCATGAAGCTTTTATCAGAAATATGAAATTGATTATTACTCGAGGGAAAGCCTCTGGACAATATACAAAATAAAAATAAATCAGATTTTCCCATCTAAATTACTATGCTATGATTTTTAAAACCCCCACAGACTCTGTAAATGCTAAAAGGTATGTGAAGATCTATGCTTATTATATATGTGAGAGTTATGAGAATTATTTGATAAGCAATAGTCATTTCGTGCACAAAGGCCATAACCAGAGCTTAGCTATCTGAGATTTTCTTCTCCACAGCTATTAAAAAATTCTTCCAAGTCCTAAAATTCATCCCTTACCTGCTTCAGAAATTACCACTAATTTCACCTGGGAAAGTATACAGTCGGTAAACTAAGCCTGTCCAACTAAATTTAACAAAACCCTCAATATCTCAGCTTTCACATTTATTTTTTTTCTGATTAGTCTCTTAAGGGTCAAAATAATCTAATATTTGATTTCCTCATACTACTTTCACTGTCCAGGAATGAAAGATGTTAATATATCTGAGAAAGCCCATTGAAGTGGTGAAAGCAAACAAAAAAAATTATCTGAAATGCTGATGAAAATAAAAATCTCATATATTTCTCTTTCTTTCATCTTACCACAAAAAAAAAATGTATATTTGAAACCAGTCCTTTTGGGGAAAGGAAGATAAGATTAAGAGAGGCATAGAATGATCAGGGTGATGGCAGCAATTCATCACTGTAAAGTGATGCAATGTACAGTGTACAGGTACCCTTACAAAACCCAGAGTGGATCCCTCATGACCACTCAAAGCAATTAACAGACCACATATTTTGTACAGGTGTAATCAAGTGAAAATACACAATGATCACCAATTCCAAAAATGGATGCTACGCAGCCAAATTTCCCCACAAAACCACCTTGGCATCCACACAACCTGAATGGTCTTTTTTACATTTTCTCTGGATAATAAAAGTGATGTAAAATCCATTAATACAGCAAGAAACAAACAAACAAACAAAACAAAACAAAGCAGCAGCTGGCATATTAGGTGCTGTTCAGGTGCCAACACAGCAGTCTGCAACTAACAAGATTATTTTGTGTTTGTTTTGCTGATTATATTCAGTGGAAAATAGATTGCAAGCAGGAATAGCAGCTTTATCAGTGAGGCTGACTGGAGACTCCAGTAGGCTTTCTGCAAAAAATCGCCCGGATTGCTTTTTACTCACATCACTTTGGTTTTTGTCTCTGTGTCCATTTTTATTCTGGCAAAGCTTGTTTTTCCACTCACAGTTGCTGAGAATATGACAATACTCCTAGTCAAGCACATCTAATTTTCAGAAGTTTGGGCCAAGTGACATCTTGGACCAAATTTGAACAGATAACCTAGATAACAGAAAACCAAATGACTTTACATACTGTGGTAGCTAGAGCATGGCTTACTTTCATTGTAGACATTAGAAAAAACAAAACTAAGGAAAACCAGCCCTTCACTGATGTTTTTTTATTTGAGCAAATTTGTGCATCCCTGAAAGGTTATCCTCTTATCTTTAAGCTACCCCCTCCACTATAACAATGAGCCAGCTGAGCTACCATTTATCACAGCAGGCTAAAATTGTCACAGCTTTTTCTGACTGTCCAGGGAAAGAGAGGAAAGGAAACTCCTGATAAAACCACAGATTCTTGCCTCGTTCTGCTCAGAATATGAATTTCTCTGCTCTGAGAAGAGCAAGAAGGCTTCATCCAAGTAGCTGGAAAAGGGGAATTAGGAGATGTACAACCCATGTCCAGACTTACCAAGGGTATGAGGAGTAATCTAATCAGTAAAACATGGAGAAGCAACTTATCCTCTACAAAGAAATTAAGTGCAGGAGGAATAGAAGGATAAAGATGGAAATCTTACTGGCAACACCTCACCATACATCCCAATATACACTCCACCATCTTAACAGCAAGCTCAGACTGTCCTTTGACTTATTCCTGGAATAGGGCAAGTGCAGCTGTCCTGTCTATTCTCCACCACCCTGTGGCAGATTGGAAAGCCCCAATACAGAAAAAAGGCTTTCCTTTTCCTTCTGCCCCCACAGAAGTCTGAATAGTGTATCTGTCAAATAATTAGATATAAGCATTACTGTGAAAGGCCTATAAAATATCTTCTAAAGCACAAGGAAACTGTATTTGAGGTCTGCTACCTCAGCTCTGTTTATCTGTTATGTAGAACAAGTTTCATTTGCCCAAAGTCAGGCTGTGAACTGTACCAGCAGCAAAGCATTTTTTAAAGGAGAGCTTCTTTGAATAATCCAACACCTGCAGCTCTAATATACCTTCTATTCTTCTATTCTCCACTAAATGCTATTTACAGTAGACTTCAGAATTTATTTATGGAGTTTGGTTTGTTGGTTTGTTTTTTAAAACAGAAATAAAGAGTAGATGACAGAATTTCACATTCAAAGATCACAAAATGAAAGACAGAAAACATCCAGTGAGAGAATAATTGTTAGAGGATAAAAAAAAAACAAAGCCCATTTTTGATTTAGCCTTTCATATAGCTGGCAGTATTTAAATGTTGACTGTTTTATGATCTCATGTTTTGAAGTTCAAAACAAATCCTGAATGCAATGCAAATGAGCTCATTATCTCACCTCTCATCTTTATGTATCTAATTTCTTGATGACCTGTTTTACTTTTCCTCTGCCTTAAAAGCATGAAATAATTCAGAGACAGAGGAATATTTTTGCTCTTTTTTATGTCTCTTACCCAGATCTGATTACTAATCACAATGAATAAATCATTCTTAAATGAATACCGGGTAGACACAAATGACGGACTAGTCAATGTTCTCAAAACAACAAGGTATTTTTATGTGGAATGGAAAAATAAAATAACCCTCTGGTAAGTTTTGAGACGCTAATAAAGATGAACATCTGTAGAATTAAAATGATGTTTTCTCAGTTCACCTGATAAAATGACAAATGACAAATGCTAATCAAAATAACCTTTTCATTTAATCTGTATAGCAAGTTAGTTAGCAAAATGCTAGTTTTAGGCACTGAATGATGAACTTCAGAAGTCTGTGCCAATGTGAATGGATCAGTCTGCTGGTTCTCATTAAACTCTGTTCACAGTACCCATGTTCATCTCCTTATTGTGTGAGGATTTACAAATTAAATGCTTCTACTCAAAGCACTTATGTACTGGCTTTCTCACTAATTGAAGTATGCTAAAGATGAAAGAATCTGACCATGAAACATCAAAAATATTCAAGTAGCAACCATGTTGCCAGCATCTAAATGTAAGGATCTTGAATTATACACACTTACAAACTGTCAGAGGCAAAAAAACCCTAGAATTCCAGAAGAGATTGGGAAAAGCTTGCAAATGTAGGTCTACAGTCATAGCAAATCTTTTCTGGTCCTTCTCTCTCTGTTCAATGCACAGGTTGAAATGAATGCTCAAGTTCACACACTGAGTGGGTAGATTAAACAAAGATCTGCAAGAGTTTCTGGGATCCAAAGTTTACATCACATATTAGCAGCTTTTCACTGAAATATAAGGAATTTATAGGCCACGAAGGGCTGTGACTGAGCCCACTCAGATTCATGGCTGACCTGCCTGACTTTGATCTGTTGTGGATCTTTTCAGAGCCAAGTACACAGGCATGTCTATGTGCTGTTCAAAGAGCCTTTGGGGAAAAGGAAATGTATGTACACATGGAAAAAAAAAATGCAGAATATACATATTCACAGACATTGTTTGAGGTCAGTTGGAGCAAGAAGGGGTCCTACACAAAACTGAATTCACTGGTATACTGAAGCTCAGCTGCTGCATGGTAGAACACAAGCACCCAGGGAGAAAAGGGATCTCAAGTATGGCTTACAAAGCCCTTTCGTGATGACCCACCTGCAGGTCAGTGAGGTCAAATGCTGCCCTTGAATTATACAGAAACAGACTGGTAGAATTCTAAATTTCCCCAACCTGCATGAGCTACCAGAGTTCACTGGCAATGGAAGTATGCTGCACATCCTCTGCATGTTCTTACTGGGGGTGTGGGGAACTTTCAGACTCATAAAATATTTCAACCAACAGAACTGATGATTACATTTGAAAGAGTCCCCTCTCCTGCCCACTCCCTTGTTCCAGCACTGAAATTTGCTTCATACAAATAAAGCACTGTTTATGGAGCTAAACTGTTAGAAAAATTTCTCTTTGGTTTGTTTTGTTGAAGAATGGGGGAGAGAGTAGCCAGGAAATGAGAACACAACTTCCTAATTCTTTGCTTTGGCTCTGATATAATTCAGAGTAAGCCCATATTTGTGGAAGCTTTGTATTACTTCAGCAGAGCTCTATAATCTTATCTAGTTTGAAGTCCTAGCAAATACATTCTATAATCTCTATGCATAATGAATAACAAAACAAATGTAGAGACTTTGACTGTGATTTTGATGGATAAATGAACATTCTGGCTTTTAAACAATAGACTAAAGCAGGAAACTAATTTCAGTAAAGAACGTTGCTACAAAGTAGTCTAATATTGAAGACTAAATTGAATGCCTTTAAAAGTGTATCAGCTGACCTTTTGATATTCAAAGTTATATACAGTTTGGTTCTCTGCACCTTAATTTTCCTATAAGTCTCATCTCTGAAAAGCCAGCAAAAGTGATGTTTTATGACATAAGGGATATATTTCAGGGGTCTCTCTGTGGTTTTTTACATCCTAGAAACAACCACACCATCTGGCACAATAACCTCTGCACATGTAGTCAAAGAACACAACTTTGCAGCAGCTGAGCAGAACAGAAAGGGAAAGGTTGCCTGACAATTTCTCAGAGCTCAAAATAAGAGCATTAGTTTCTCACATGCTGGAGCACATCATTAACATGAGTAATTGGAAATGAAATAAAAGGAAAAACACAAGCTACATGACAACACCCTGCTACAATGTATGAAAATACATTTACTTTTTAATTGGACTTTTACTGTCAATTTGAATTGTGGATATGTGATCCAAAATAGTCACAGCATGCCTACGTGAATTGGCTAATGAGATGTCCACTGACTGCTGAGCCCTTCAATTAATCAAATAGCTGAATACATTGAAGGTAGCTAAATATTCTTCTCTCTGGTACTCTATTAAAACTCAGCATTATGTCAGACATTTTCACAAGAGACTAAAATCTGAGTTCATGTTGGGATAGCCTTCAAACAAAAAATGACACTCATTTAGTGATTCGAACATCTGCTTAATTATCTTTATTACCATGCTACTTCTTAGGAGTAATATACCAAGAATTTGACTTACAAAATAAATTACCTTTAAGACAAAGAATGGAAGATTAGTTCTGTGTTAAGACACCTGGGAGAGAAGTGGGTTTAAATCCCAATTCTACCATTCTTTTCTGTTTGACCTTGGCCATGACATTTAGTTTTCTAGCCTCATTATCTATATCTATTGATGTTACAAGTGATGGCTAGCTTCTCCTTCCCTACAGCAAGTTAGAAGCCATGGAATCCCTGTAAAAATGGTGTTATACAATGATGAGCTAAAAGATATCCAACACTTCAGAAATGCTTAATGAGAAACTACTGCAAAGAAGCAACTTCTCAATATTCTTACATAAAACTTTCATTTGCACATGGAGGAACCAGGGAACTTCCCAGACTCTGTCTTAAGGAAGCAGAATATTGTTGAGTTTTTTTATGTCTTATCTTGTGGTTTTTTAGAGACTTATGTTCATTTGCCTGTTGAATCCAAGCCTAGCCTCACCCAGTAAATTGTGAGGAAATAGAGACTATGTTCTCACACACCTTCTCTTTTCAGTTCTACTGAGGTACAAAACCAGCTTCCAGAAACAACTGCAAATTAGTGCCTACTACCATTACCTTCATAACAGTGATCTCTGCAAATTCTAGTGATCAAAATAATAAAGGGAAAGGCAGAAGTATGGGGTTTTTTATAAATGATACCATATTTACTCATAGTTTGCTGCATACAACTTCAGCATTTCTCCAGCATGCTGCCAGGCTTATGCTGTGATCTATTTCCTGGACCACTCTACAGTGGGGTCCTTCTGGACACCACTTTTAGGCAAATTAAAATCTTATAACTGAGAATCTTCTTTTTCCAGCAGTAGAGGTTCCTAGTCCCTCTTATCAATGTTACACATGGTTGAAGAAGTGATCTGTTGCAGAATACCCAAACTCAAAAGCAGAATTTAAAAATAAAAATATTTAGATAATATTGGCCACATCTCATTCAATGTTTATCAGCAATCCTGACTTAGTTAGAAATTGTCATGGGATGGCTACAATGCAGTAGCTAAGTTTCCACCCAGTCGGTCACTCACTCTCTCCCCAGAAGGACAAAGGACATAATCAGAAGGGCTAAAGCAAGAAAAATCTTATGGGTCACAATGAAGACTTTGTCAATAGAGTGAAAAAAAAAAGGAAGAAAAATAAATAAATAAAGTGATGCAAAGGCAATTGCTCACCATGTCCCACAAGCAAACCAATCTCCAGATAGTCTGAACAATGTCTGCTTTGGAAAAACTGCCCTTCAGTTTTGCTGCTGAATATGACTTTATATGACACTGTGCAAGTGCTGTTCAGCAATAGTTAAAACACTGGTGTGTTATCAGCAGCGTTTTCATGACAAATCCAAAATTCAGCACCATACAGTCTGCTTTAAAAAAAATTAATTCCATCCCACCACATCCAGCAAAGGAAACATTCCCATGGTTTTTAGGAAGCCCCACAAAAGTCACATCCTGTTTTCAGTCATACATTGCAAACTCTCCATTATCTTCTCAGCATAATTTGCAAGTGTGGAACATGACTTTTTCCTGAATATTTGAGTAATGTTAGAAACTTTTCAAAGTAACAGTTTCTCCTTAGGCACAGTCACAAAAAACTGTCTTGGTCTCAATGGCGAAACAAATAAACAAGCCTCTGCTACTCCAGCACCCTTCCAGCAAGGAAATTCAGGATTCCTAAGAGAAAATATGTTCGAGCCTAGAGGCTGAACATATTCCAAAACATATCCCAATTCTTAAAAATTCTGGAACCACAACAACAATTAGAATTTGCTTTTCCTCTTTGTCTGTTCCTCAGCAAGCATGAAGTACTATTGCTTAGTTAGCTAGACCTAATTAAGTCATATTACAGCAAGTGTACTTCAGCTGGAAAACTGAACTTCTCTGATTTTGCCTCCTTCAATAGCAAGGTGGACATGAAATATTGCATCACTCATTCTGGTGTGACATCACACCCAAGACAGTTCCCCAGTTCACCTTGCCTTACAGTCTAGAGAAAATCACCAGAAGGCAAGAAAACAAGAAAAGCATTCTTTCCATACAAGCAATGACAAAATTAAATTGCATGAAAAATGCTCACAAGCACCTTTCCTAATGAGGACAATATTGAGCTAAATTTAAGTGTCTACATAGGTCTGTGCACGTGAACCAAGCTTCTAAGACTTCATTGCAGCTGACAGAGATTTAGCCTACAGCATCACTGGAGCCTCTGGAAATTTTCGTCAAACTGAAACAGATATAAAAATTTTTGGGTAAGCCTAGTTGCTTTAGCCAAAACTCTAAAAGACAGACTCATATTTCCTACTCCACACTCCTGTAATGTTCTGTTGTAAGAATATTTTAGGTTGCTAAAATGACAGAAGAGTGTAGGATTTTCCTACTGCTTCCTACCCCTGCCTCCAGATACCAGACATGAGGTAGAACCCCTGTATTGCATGGGGCACTCTACAACACTGTTGGAAAGACAAGGGCAATAAACCTTGAAGAATATTTGGACAAGTGACTAGTGAAAAGACAGAAATATAAGTGTAGGAATACAACCTATGGTTCAGCTTAGGTTTATGAGGCAGGCTGTTCTCCTAGTTTGTCTAGTTCATCTATTTTCTATCAGTCCATTTCCTTTGATCTGTTGGTAATATTAAAGTCTTATTTTGCAGTGCTGCTTCTGAACTCGTCCATTTTTTCGTTTTAAATTCCACTCTGGCAGTAAAGGCTATTGTCTTGATCTTCTTTGAAGATAGATTTGCTTGTTGTCACAGCTGATTTAGAGATTCCCATGACATTCAGTTCCCCTCTTGTTTCCCATATTGCAGATGAGCAAAGCTTTCCCCTTGGAGGCACGGACAGGTAGAGCTAATTTGCAGTTCCCAGTAATTGACCATTTCTTAAAGACTAATGATGCAGTTCATACCTAACCAGCCTTACAAAACATGCAAGAGAGCAAAGCAAGTCAGAAGAACGTATATTTCAAACCTCATTAAAGGGCTTTCATTGGCAATTCTTCCTCAATCTTGACAAACTCACTCTCTTATGCTGATGTAGACATAAACAATTGGCTCAAACTAATGCTACTTATTAGACGCTTTAATAAAAAATTACTACACCTTCTATGGATTAACAGCTGTATATTACAAAAAAAAATTTACTTTATTAAACAGTATAAAGCTTCCAGACCGTATCTATCTGTTTCTCTTTTCTTATCACTGTAATGTAAGAAATCTATTACTTGTACTCTTGAAATATGTGGACTCTAATAAAAAATGTGTTTACTTGTGTCTTCAGTGATTAATATATGTCACTTTTCTGCAATTTCCTATACATCTTTATTGAAACCCGGGACAAAAGTCATAGAGAATACAATAGCATAAATGAGAAGGTGGGAGCAAAATAGATAGAAAAGGGTTAAACAATACAGAAACCAAGAAAAATGCATAAATGTGTAACAGGAATATGACAAAAAAAAAAAGAGAGCAATAACAAACCTTGAATAGAGAAATAGTACCAAAAAAAATTAAATGAGGAGAAAAAGTCTTGGAATAGAGTTCTAGAGGAAGAAAATGAGATTGCAGAAGAAAGAAACGAGATAAATTAGCCTAATATAATATAAAACACTGGTAAAATTCCCTGGAAATACTAGTCAAATTCCAAATGAAAATAGGTGGAACAAAGGAAGGAAAAAATACTAATAACAGTAAAATAATGTTGTTTTACTAATTTCTAATCTCATGCTAAGAGATAAGAGTCTCATGCTATCCATCATATTTGATTTCATAGAAATTAATGAGCATACACATTCTATGTACTATGTCATTAATTTTGATAGCACTTCTGCATGTGCAGGTAGTTATAGATATTTGCAGGACCAATATTTCAATCTCCTCCATATTTTAAGGGCCATATTCATATGGAAGAACGATTTGTGTTGATGTGAATTGTTCTAATAGTTTCTTACTGAGCAGAAAAAAACCCAACACCTGTGATCCATCTTACATTGCTGTGACACACACATTCCATCCCAGAATCTCATCATCTCCTGGAAGCCTTCTTGGTGACACACACATCTAAATTACATGGAAAACATTTAATCCAGCTGTATTTATCCAATGTTAGGTAGACAGTCACAACACACAACTTCATCTGCATATAGATTTTGAACTCATTTCAACTAACTTGCTGGCAGGCATTTCAAAATACAGGCACCGAGGGTTTATTTTGCTTAGCAGCTGCATAAGAATGTTATTTACTCATGACTACCTTCAGACTGTATATTTCTCTTTTCTTTCCAAAGGAGAGAAAAGAATTTTTGTTAGAAGAGGGAGGGTTCTCCCATAATTCCAGATTTGACATGAAGAAAGCATGTGACTGGGTCATTATATTACTCATAAAATTATAATTTTTATAAAAATTGTTAGTGATATTGACTTAGGAGTTATCACAAGACATGTACTAACGTTGAATATGACACCATGCTTTCCCTGATTAAAGAATTTACCTTCTATATCTGTCAAAAGAGAATCTTCTGAAGTGGAAATGTCTCAGTCATGGGGCTCTCACAGTATTAGAAACCATCTATCTTTGTGTCAACAGCCCTTCAGGTAGCTAAATTACAAGTTCTCCCCCTCTGATCTACTGATGAGTTACACCATGGCCTTACAAAGAAGGCATTCACGAGTAAGCAACCTTCTTTACAGAAATTAATATTCCAAGAAAGTTGTTTCAGGCATCTCCTCATCAGAGGCAAGCAACCAGCAAAAATGCCACAGCTGTTGGACACTGAACACTTGATATAATACCAGCACAGAGTCATCAAAAATAAGTTTTAAAGCATTCTTAAATTAAAAGGCAAATACTTTGGAAAGCAAGTGCATACTGAGTCATTTAATGCTTCATGATTTATTTATGAGGATTTTCACCATAGTAAGGAAAAAATATCCTTGAAAAATAAATGAAAACCAGCATGACATTAATATGACCAGAGAGAACCTCTTGCTCTTGCCTTTGGGATATGATCAAAGGACTCACTTCCGTGAGTATAGTTCTGAAAAATAATCATGTCTGACAGTCAGCATATGGCCCCGATCCTTAGTTGTACTCGAACAGCATTTGCCACACCATCAGTGCAAAGAAAGCCTAAAGACAACACAGCCTTCTCCTGCGGCAACTGTGCAAAATGGGAAACTTCCAGAAACACAAGGGAAAGCACCTTGTTTATCCTCATAGCCTAGATAAAGGAAATGCATGGGAAAAAGACCAGGATAGAAAGTCATCCCTTAACTAGACCACAAAACAATGGCTTTTGTCCACGGACAGGGATGTCAAAGGAACTTGCAATCTCCAAAACTACAGGAGATAAGTTCTTTGAAACCACTCCCTTTTCTCTCAAAATTGTGCTGCTCATCCCAGTGACACAGCTGAAAAGCAAGGGCTTCTTCCCACAGACTATACACAGACTGCAATGAATGCTCTCTGCAACACAGAGTACAGTCCCTGTTCACAACTACTGTGCTGGAGAGCTACCCAAAGCTGATTGAAGTTCCCCAAAGCTCATGTGACCCTTTCTTCTAGGAAAATGAAAGCAAAGGAATAGAGAGGAAGAATAAAATTGGTGGGAAAAAAAAATCAGGAAATGCACAGGTCACACACACAAATCCAGAAGCTGGAGAGTAATTCTTATGTTTTGCAGATTTGATACAGAGTATATGAGTAGGAAATCACAACATACATTTCCATGAATGCTTTAGATCATTTGAATCGTTTTGTCCTTTGCTGCTCCTCCTTGGCAGATCCTTGTTTCAATTCTCCCAGCAATCAGGTCAGCACAAAGGTATGTGAAAGGAAGGTCTCTGATTCAACGCCCACCATAATACACTCTTCAAAACAGTCTGCAGCATTCACTGTAGGTGTCTAGAAGGTGCAATTGAAGGAAAAGTCTCTTGCTCTTCTCTTACAGAGCCTCTTCCTCACTACAAACAAGCACATTCAAAAACCACTTGACCATCTGAAATTACACCTCACTCTGCCTGTCCCTTCCCACTATTGCAACAAAAATTGGTCTCCTTCTCACCTCGAACAAAAAGAAATTGCTAGATTTGTCCCCAAAACCCATATCTCTTTTTCAGGACCCCGTGAAAATGCCAGAACTATGATTTTTTGATTTGTTGTTGTTGTTGTTGGTTTTTTGGGGGTTTTGTTTTGGTTTGGTTTGGTTTTTTTTGGTCAGAGGTAATTCTGCATTTTACTACTCAAGATCTGTGATTCTCCCTAACAGAGTTAAATTAATGGAGTATAAATAAGTTTGTCACATCTTCAGTAATTTTCATGAAGAGTTTGTACTTTAATTTGTAAAAATATAATTTGCACACATTATTTAAAAAGTCAGTATTTCACTTCCCATATCTTTTCGTTTACATATAGAAAGACAGAGGGAAAGTGAGAGAGAAGAAAAGTTTTTCCACTTCAGCCTCTTCACCCGGGACAATGAAAGGAGAGCAACATTTATTGAGGGAATAAACACCAAAAATTTATAAATTCTTCAACCTGAAGTGAATTTACTGCATCAGTTTCCCACACACATTAGCATAGTTCTGTTTTCACCTCTGTGCTCCCACACACATAAATATTGTGATCACTCAACATGCCCTGATATCAACACATCCTGATAACAAGTCTTGAGCACTTTTACACATACACTCTTCATGTTTTTAAAGTTCCCTTTAATAATTAGAAGTGAAGGAAGCAAAAATGGATCAAACAGCTGCAACTGATACCTATGTTCACAACTGGTGCATTCTGCAAAAAGTATCACATCCAAAGATGTTATTCTGTTCACTTTTAGAGTGGTTGTAATCCTTCTCTGGATTACATTATTTAATGTAATTATTTTCAACATCATTTCCAGTGCTCTATAAATGCAGAGGAATGCAAGTATATGCTGCATTTAGATTTCCATACCGTGAAAAGCAACCTTTTTTTTTCTTTTTAAAATAAAAAATTAGAATCTAGGGCTATTTTTTATTTGCGAAGAGTATGAAAATACCAAAATAGACTGTGAAGTTAGACATTCCTAGAGAGGCCTACATATTAAAAGATACTTATAGAAATGATTGTCATTTCAAAAGCACTAAACACTTACAAGTATTTGTTGTACAAAACAGGAAATACTGGATTTTCACTATCTCTTACAACTCGAATTGTTTAAACACAGACTGAAGAATCTCATTTTAGGTTCAATCACGGTGACCAGCTGCTCCTTAGTCTCCTACTTGCAAGATAAGCACTGACCTTGATTTGTCATTCTGGGCTTCAGATAGTCATTTATGCTCACAGAAAGTAAGTGTAATAATCTAGAGTATTTCTAATCATTATTCTGGTCAACAAATGGGAATGTCAGCAGTAGTGTGAACAGTAGAAAATGAGGTCCATCTATTTTAATGTAATTAAAACCACATTTCAAACAAATCTGTAACACTGTGTATGGAGAAAAATAATTTGAATTCTTTCACTACAAAGGTATATTTTCTATTTTGTACCATTTCCTCTAAGACATCATCTTTTGAACATGAAAATGCAAAGAGTCACACGTACAGTTACATACTGAAACTTCTACATAAACAAAGCTGGCTGAAACCTCAATTAAAGATTTGAAATACAGATGCTATTCTATAAAAAACAAAAATTTTAAAAAATTGAAATGAACTTTGTACAATTGAGAATACACACAGTGATCTTAGAAACCCACAGAGATTGAAAATACTGTACAGATCTGGTAGATGAACAACATACCATATCAGAACTAGATACGGTATGAAAACATAGTACATAACTTTATGTCATATTTTATAAATATTTTTAATGAAAAGAAGCTGTCTGAACAGCAAAAGAACAAAATCAATTAAAATTAAGTCCCAGTGAGCTTCTCATTTTTCAGGTGGCCAATCTCGAGTTTCTCATAGAAAAATGTTAATTTTTTTAGAGTTTGCCAATTTTATTTTTTATCAGCTGAACCAGAATATTTAGTCTCAGGAGTAGAGGCAGATGTTTCTTAGATAACACACCTGTTCCCTTTAAGCTGGAAAATATAGTCAAATTGCATTAGATTATCCACCAGCATGAGTGTATTTTGGCTGCAAAAAAAGAGAATTATCTGC
>VZSR01001283.1:20904304-20923096 GCA_013398615.1 Brachypodius melanocephalos | reverse complement strand
CACTGGTGTAAGCCATTGGCTACTTTACACATTTTAGCCCTCTAAAATTACTACTAAAGGCAAATCAGGCCTAGCTACAAACCTGTCTCAGTGATCATTGCAGGGGAAACTGAGCCCACTCTCTCTTTTTTCCATTACAGAATCGCCAGCATTTATGGCTAGGTAAGCAGTGGGTTCCTACAAAGCTCTCCTTTGCAAGCCTTCTACTCCAATCTCTGATTCTCCTTCACAGGGCTAGGGACAGCTAAGCAGTCCCTCTACATGAAGAAAACCAAGAATGCCTGTTATATTCTTCCACACTCCACATAATGGTAGTATTAAAAACTATAATAGACATTGTGCTCCCTGTGCACAGAGAACATGCCCTCTTCATGTTGTAACACAACATATGCACTCCAGAAATCTACAAAAGAAATAACTTGACATTTTAATAATAAAGATACCAACTATTCTCCTCCAAGCCTCTATGCAGACAGAGGAAATAGTGACTATTGATAAGAGGTAGGTAATTTCCTCTGGATTCCTATTCATAAACTCCTTGTGAATGTTAACGCTGTAGGTCTTGCATATGATTGAAATTAAGATTTCTGCCTGGCAATGCCTGTATTCCTGTAATGCTTGGCCTACAAAGGCTTTCAAATTTTTAAAATTGTTTGCATAGAAGAAGATTCACTTTATTGTGAGCCAAGGCAGCAGCCTGGTAGGCAGATAAAGCTTTACCTCAGACTGGTGTGTTAACTCCTTTAGAGTTCTGATCGCCTCGTTCATTTACTTTTCAAATAGCAGAGAGAAAAGTGGATCAGATAGAAAACGGATGTAACTGCAAATTATGCGTGTATCATGCTTACTGCCTAGTGGCAATCTCCCTTTGACTTTCAAATGAGTGAGATGGGGTTCTTTCAACACTACAAAATGTAGAAAAGTAAAATACAAATTCTGCTTAGTGGTGGCATTGTGAAATGATGATTATTGAAAAACAGTAAATAACAACAACCAAAAAATCCCTGTCTAATGAATTGTATTTCCATGGGCCAAAGGTCAAATCCTGGGCAAAACTCACAGAAATATTTCACAGATAAGGGTTAGTGTATTTATGTGTGTTTTGTCAAAAGAATTATAACAAGATGCACTTTCCAATGGGCATTAAAAGTCTCCAGTCAATGGAACCACATGAAAATGAATTGCTTTTATATAATTACCTCCATGTTCTGTAGTAACACCCTGGCTGTACAACAATCAACCTCCAGAACATCACCATGCCATTTTCATCACTCACTTAGGTTTATCCCACCAAGGGATACCCATACTGTAGCCCAGTGGCAACTATCCACATTCCTGACCACGCTGTATGAGCTCAAACTCCATGTCCTGGTGTGCCCTCAGGCCTTCTGCTGTCCCCCCAGGATTCTCCACATCTGTGACAATTGCATCCTAAGACCAACCACAACTTAACTGGCCCTGCCTGAGTCTCAATCTTTGATTATTTTATAGCCAAAGGAAAAGGACACAAAAAACGGGACTTTTCTATCAGCCTTTCACTGGGTATATGTGCACATGGTATCTGGCAGCCCAAAAGGGCCGTGTATCAAACAAGTACCTGTTTTGCCAAGGAGCCAGGCCAGAGCACTCCAGATGGATTATGTCCTACTTACATCATTTTTCTGGATATAACTCATGCTGCGATGTACTGGAGAATTCTTCCCCCACTGAGAAGATTCCAAGTCATCAGAGGTCACCAAGATTTAGAAATACAGCACACAGGACAGAACCCACAACATTGGATGCAACATTCTCGGGGTCACCTGGGGAGGTAGGGAGATAGTGGGAGAACAGAACAAAGGCCAAGGATCTCTTCCCAAGTCATACAGACAGCAGATTAGTTACATGTCAACAAGTCACATCATTTTTAATCCTCCCAAAACCTTTGTTAGTGTTCAAGACAAAAGACTTTCATTCACCTCACTTCACAAAGAATAAATTCCAACAGCCCTGCTTCAAGGAACAGCACCCTGAGTGCTTTTCAGGGTTCTTGGTTCATCTGGAAGGGAAGTACATCCCTTTTCACAAAGGACCCTGTCTTTAGCACACCCTGTAATGTTTTGAAACACTTGAGTTTGATGAGGAGCCACACCTCAGCTGTCCAAGCCCTAAACTGAAAGCTCCAGCAAAGACAGGCAATGCTAAGAATCCTCTGCTAGTATGGACTTCCATGAAAGCAGGCCAAGTTAACTGTCATATGCACATACATACATTTATATCTATCCATATGTGTTCATGTATGTCCTCTTCATACTTAACTTTGATCCAAAGAAATATTGATCTTTACTCCCAAGAGGCTGTGCTCTGTCCTCCCTGGCAGATCTCTGAATCAAAACTCGTTACCACCTGTCCAAGCAATCCTGCACAGTAACCTGGATTTAAAAAAAAGACAAGGCAGTCCACTTTCTAAGAAGAAAATCCTTGACAAAAAGCAGCACATGAGAAAACATTCTTTAAGCTATACAGCCTTCCTTACCAACCTTTGCATTCACCCACCACGTTCTTCCAACACTCAATGCCTGAGCCACTTCAAGACTCACCCTGAGCTTGAGACACTTTAACAGACAATCCTTTACTCACACACCTGTTCCCAGAATAGCAATCACCTCCTTTGGATTCCCTTGGATGGCTTAAGTTGTGGACAGGATCTCTCCTCCCTCATACATCAGTGAAAGAGAAGATAAATCCTAGATGTCACAAAGCACCTACATATGGCTGCATAGAGTAGTAACAGATGGTTATCCAGGAAGAGCAGGCAGGAGAAAGGGTGAGAGAGCACAACCTCAAACAAGACAGAAGCAAGGCCAAACCAAATATGGGCATACCCATTTCACAGATTACTATCTTGATTTTTTAGTCCATTCCGATGCCAGATGAATGGCCATCACCCAGGAGACTGATTCAGAGAACGTGAAACAGCAACTTGAGACTGGGATAATCACAGAAGCAGAGATGCAGCAGCCATCATCACAATGTTATTTCTTAATTGCACAGGAAATCTTAACTGCTAGACCAAGTATGTCATGTATTTTTCTAGATGTCGCTCTCATTTTGTCTTCTGCATGAGTGTTTATGCTGAAGAAAACAGAATAACATAGGAATTTGTACAAATATGCATATATGGAATGTATTCAATCCCTACACATCTTCTACTGTACCAAATAAAACCACTTTGCATATATATTCCTGAAATCCCTTGGAAAGGAGCAGAGGAACCATGTGGAGGGAGCTGGGCAGGCTTCACACAGGAGGGTACAGCTGAACTCCTGATTGAATTTTGCTTAAGCATGGGCACAGACTGGCAATGGACAGCACTGGTACCTGCACAAATAAAGCTAGAACTTGTTCCATGGGCTGACATGTGAGGTAAGAAGAGGCAGGACCAAGCTGAAACAGCCACAGAAGGGGGAAGTCAAGGTAATGCCGCTCATGCTTATACAAGTTGCACTGGTCGCCACTGTGAATCACAGGTGTCAAGGGTTTCCAAGAACTGACAGGCAAACCTGGGCTACATTTTTCTCAACATTTGGGCTACTATCACCAGCAAAAGCATGTGAAGCAGAAAGACCTGCTTTCTGTCCTAACCGAGAACCCCAGCCACCACTTGTACAACCATGGGGATAAGGTAGGCTCAGCTGCACCTGATGAGAGTCTCAGATGAGACCCTGGATGGTGTAACCAAGGTCACTTCTCATTATCTCCTTCCAAGCAGTGGACAATCATCTTTTTCCAGAGCTCAGCTGCATCTTTTTGCAATATGCACCAGAGATTACATTAAGAAATTAATAGCTAAACAAAACTCTGACCAACAAACAAGTTAAATTCAACTCTTACTTTCACCAATGTGTAATGGTAGTGGGGTTACACAAGGCTTCATCCTCTGCCCTGTGCTCTTCAACATCTTCATAAATTACTTTGGCACAGCACTCTAAGCAATACCAAGTAAGTCTACAGACAACACAAAAGTGGGAGGAGCTGCTGATCCCTCAGAGGAAGGGAAGCCCTGCAGAGAGAACTCAACAAATTACAGAACAGGGCAATCACCAACTGTATGAAATTTAACAAAGGGAAGTGTCAGATTCTGCACCTGGGATGGGGCAACCCTGGATGTACAGACAGATTGGGGAATGAGAGGCTGGAGAGCAGTGCCACAGAAAGGGACCTGGAGGTCCTGGTCAGTGGCAAGTTGAACACGACCCAGCAGTGCCCTGGCAGCCAGGAGATTCAACCCTGTCCTGGGGGCATCAGGCACAGCACTGACAGCCAGGCAAGGGAGGGGATTGTCCCTCTCTGCTCTGCACTGGGGCAGCCTCACCTTGAGTGCTGGGGGCAGTTTGGAGTGCCACAATATGAAAAAGGCATTAAACTATTGGAGAGTGTCCAAAAGAGGGAGACAGGAATGGTAAAAGGCCTTGAGGGGAAGCTGTATAAGGAGTGCCTGAGGCCACTTGGTCTGTTCAGCCTGGAGAGGAAGAGACTAAGGGGAGACCTCATTGTGGTTTCAACTTCCTCACGAGGGGAAGAGGAGGGGCAGGCACTGAATTCTTCTCTGTGGCAACCAGTGATAGAACCAGTGATGGAATGGCCTGAAGTTGTGTCAGGGGAGGTTTAGGTTGGATATTAGAAAAAGGATTTTCACCAGAGGGTGGTTGGGCACTGGAACAGGCTCCCCAGGGAAGTGTCACAGCACCAAACCTGACAGAGTTCAAGAAGCATTCGGACCATGTTCTTGGACATTCTTGGGGAATGGTCCTGTGCAGGTCTGGGATTGGACTCGATGATCCTTGTGGGTCCCTTCCAACTCAGCATATTCTGTGATTCTGTGATATGCCTCTATTCAGCAGAGGATGGAAGGAAATGTTTATATATGTGAAGAGTCTCACTGCGGCCTGAGTTACATATTCAGAGTTTAGAATATGTTTTGTTGTTCCACTTGACTGGCATTAACAGAGTTTCCATATCAGAAAAAAAGTGGCATCAAGTAATTTCCCTTTCATCATAGTAGTGAAAAATTTACTAACACTAAAACTCTGCCTGGGTTTATTTGCAACAATACAATTGACAAGTGCAAATATCCTTTGGTTTATCTGGTATTATCTTCAAAATAATATAAAAAGCCCATAAGTAATGTGTAAAAATTTGCAGGGAGCTCAGCTCAGCTATTCACCTTAGGTCAAACACGGCAAAACATTTTGGCTTCTAAAGATTGCTGTTGCACAGCCCTGCTAATACCAAGAAAAGAGATTGTTTAGCATTCTTCTGCAAGGCCTCTCCCATTGACAATGAGCTATGAATAGATTTCTGAGGTATTGGATATGTTTGGTGCTTTTAAATCCTTTTCTGAGTCATATTTCTCTGCTCACGTCCTTTTATTACAGATGAGTTAGTTGCAAAAGCACATAATATCCCAAAACATCAATCTGAGATAGCATAATGAGAGCAGAATTCATGGGGTGTTTTTTGATTTTTTTTTAATCAATTACTGACAAATCAATATATTTTATACTATTTCTGCCTCCCAGCTTTATTATTTCATAAGGTGTGCAACTTCAATTAAAGATTAAATATGTTGAGTTATCATACCATTAATTGTTCTGAATTGGTGAATTGTTCCTGGTTATATACAAATGTCCTTGTTTATGACAGATAGGACAACTGCCTCCCACAGAGACACTGTAGCTGTAGCGTGATGTCCCACTGAGTATCCAGCATTACTGGTGCTGGTGAGTGTGTGTGGTTAGTGTGACTTGCAGGGAACGGTTTTGCACCTCCAACTTCCCCACCAGTGCCCTTGTGGCTGGTCAGCCAGAAAGGCAATGTAGCTGTTTGGAGAGGAACATCTAAAACCAGCCCAAGATAGGTACAACCTTTCACTCCTCTGCACCTCTGATTTATCTTTGTGGTTTTATCTTTGAGGTTTCTTGGGTTGTTTTTTTTTTTTGGTTTTTTTTTTTTGGTTTTTTTTTTTGTTTTTTTTTTTTTGGTGAGGGGGGCGGGGAGTGGGGGAGTGGGGAGTGGAAGTGTTTGTTTTTAGGGGGTTTTGTACTTTTTACAAAGCTCTCTTACAACATATTTTTTGTGGAAAACTTTGTTAAACCTGTCTGGAGGTAGTGCAGAAAAGTGTCCAGTTATTTCATTGATGGGCTTTAGATCAGAATACACCTAGCAAATACTGTAGGCAAATATTATACTTTTCTTCACACGTTTGCTGCTTTTTATAATATATTGAAAGTACATTTTATAACCCCTAGGGCTTCCTCCTGCTTGTACTTTTCCTCAAAAAAGATGGCATAAAAAGGTAAAAGGAAAAATAAATCAACATAAAACCCCCAAGCTTTACTTCTCCAAAACCTGTAGTAATCTTGGTTATAGCCAGCACATATTCTCAGATATCATTGCGCTTAACAGGAAACTTCTTTTAAACACATCCATTCTGCAAAAATATTCCCTCTTGGTTAATAAACAAAAGAGCCATTTCCTTTAGACTCCCAGGCTTGCTTTCACTTCAAGCTGAGTTTTGTTGTGAATATTACAAATAAACACTGACCTCATATCCCTTATTTAGCCTAGAAGTACCTTTGCAGACAAAGGTCAAGTAAAATAGTCAACAGGAGGAAGAATGAGGAATTTCTGGAAGATAGATCTTTACTCCTGTGCCTCAGTAGTAATATTCATCTTATTCATTTATGCTGAGGCTCAGGACAGAATTCAACAATCTATCTGTATGGTCAAACACAGAGATTTTCTTTGCCAGCACGTGAGTAATTTCCAAGATAAAGACAAATACATTTGTGCACAGCTATACACCCATGCTGATAGTTCACCTGAGAGGAAGGTGCTCTTTCTTTGCTCAAACAGTTTGATTTCCTGACTGAGCTGCATATGTTCAGCATTAGGGAAACTTCCTGCTCCCATAGCTGAAAAAACAGCCTACAATAACTCTTTACAGACATCTACCTCATGAAAGGTACTGAGTTCCCCAGTGCCAACCATTGGGAGAAGTCCTTCTGCTCCTAACATAAGAACCCATATGAAATCCCACCACAGAAAAATGAGAGTATATTTGTTAAAAATTTAATCCACAGTATCTTTGCTTAATATTGCAAGTCAGATCTTTTTAGAGACCCATGGATATCTAGGGGGAGTCTGGGAAGTGTGTTTCATCAAATTCTGTTGCTGTAAAGTGTTTGTAGAGTCTAATAGTGCTTAGTTTTTTACCAGTTCCTCTCACATTAGTTGAGATAATCGAATGTCTGTGTATTCATTGTGTTCCACAGGATACAGAAATGAAGTTGTGGCCAAATCAGTTCACTTAATCTAGTGTCCTGATCCTACCTATGGCCAATATCAGGTGTTTCTAATGACGTTTTAAATAATGCAACACATAAATATTTAAGAAAAATATATTATTCACATTCTGGAGAAAAAAATCTATTGTTTCCACTGAGAAAATGCAGAATTAGCTGCATGTAGGAACAACTCACGCCAGCATTAAGCATTTAAGGGTTTGTTTTTGTTTCAAAGCTTAACAGTTTACACACTTCCAGAACAATTGTCTGCTAGCCAAGAGAGGAAGCAATAACAGAAGGTATGCATCGTCACATATGGCCAGATCAGGGGAACTGGCTGAAGCTCTGGCCAGGAAATGTTCCAGATACCCAGAGAGGAGTCTGTGAGCACTTGGGTAGTCTGCATTGTGGCAAACAAACTTCACACTTATCCCAGATCTTGCACTGTCAAAATTAGAAAAATCCCATTCAATTAAAACTGTGTTTTTATCCATCTCCACCTCTAAACAGCATGCACAGTAGCTTTTATTTGTTTTCAGTTTTAGAAGAATACAGTGTATGCCAAACCTGCTGTAGAGATGATCTGAGAGAATTGTGTGAGATAAGCACATAAAAGTTTAAAGTAAATCTATCACAGAGCCCTTGAACTCCTTTGCTAGTCATTCCTATATCTTTTATAATACTCAGTCTTGTTACAAGATGTCCTGGCACTCTAAAATCTTCTCATTTGATACATAGACATTCTGTAAATAAATCTGCAATGAAGTTCTTAAAGGTTTATTTCTTACTTTTTAGGAACTAGGCATAAAATATTGGGCTATAAAGTGCTTATAAATTAGATTACTGGGAAAGAATGGAATGCATTGTTATCTACTGAGCCAATGATGGGTCAAATGGCACTTTGAATTCTTGTGGTGAATACAACTGTGACCTTCATACAGCCCATTGACAGAAAGCAATTTTATTTACATTTTTAAATCCACATAAAGTTGAAAGATGTACAATTACAAAATGAAACATTAAATTTTTTGTCCCAAGGTGTAACTGAGATCACCCCAAGGTGACATGTAGTCTGAAATGAAGCAAGACTTTCTTAATCCTGCTACCAGTACATTTCACCCAGACCTTGTAGTATTGGTGATCTATTTTTGTTCACCATTCGAAAAATCTCCTAATTTTAAGATGGAGAAATAAGAAGTAATGAGAGACTGTTTCTTTGTCCCTTAACTGTTCTGCACAAACAGATCATTAATTATGTCTGAGCTGCTATAACAAGCTAGTTTCATCTGTAGAGCTAAAAAGGTCTACCCATAAAGAGATGGCAGGTTGAAAAAGCCTTATTCAAAAAGAAATATATCACATCCTCTGGGACCAACAGCACTATAATGTCTATACTTTCAGAACACAGTCTTTAGGAAATAATTAAAGCTCTGTATAATGGGATACAATCTGTGCATTAAAACACTTAAAGAACAACATATTTTTCCTTGTATACCAAATGTCACTTTCAATTTTTAATAAAAAATATATATTTAAAATTCTATCCATTACATCACAGTATTCCCTCTGCATTTTCTAAGAACCTCATGACGAAAAAGTTATTACTAGAAGTCTTGTTTGTAAGCACCATGCGGTGGGTAGTGCTATCAAGAAATTATAAATATCAACAATAACTGCATTCTTTTAACCACTCCATTTAACCATGGAGCTACTCCAAAGTACAACATTAGAAAAGGGCAACAGTTATTCACAGAACAGCACCATATTGCAAAGTACTGTCACACAGAGCATCTAGGAGGATACATATGTTTATAAACTATAGATGGTTCTGGCAGCAATGGCTATGATTAAGGCTGCCTGAAACTTCATGTAATAAGACCCCTTTTTTCAGTTGCTTATAAGTTTACTGAACTCCAACTACTTGGAGCAAAATTTTTCCCTGCAAAATATCTACCTGACTATTTCTTCAGTCTTTGTGGTAAGATTAACACAAAATGGTTTAGAGAACAAGACTACAGGAAAACATCCCTGACTTTGGAAAAACAAAACAAAACAAAACAAAACAAAACCAAAAAAAACCCCTAGTTTTTCTTTGAGAAATCCTACTGTTGCATTTCTGGATAAGGAAAAACCTTTAAAATGTTTTAGGGCATGGCCTTTTTATCAGGCATATAATTTTTATAATTCCTGGAATGCCCATTCAAAGACAGGCTAGTTTGTTGGGTGCTCTCAATAGCAAGCCTCAACTACTTCCCAGAATCACCTCAGTTTCTACAGCTGAAAGTCATTACTATTCTTTACATGTTTACAGGGCTGTTTTCATAGAATGACCTATACATGTTTCAGCTCTGGAAAACAAAGTTTGCTTTCTTCAGCCCATAGAGCTAGTTGCACCAAGCAAGAACATCCCTTCAATTCTTGCTCTATATATCCTAGACAACAAAATAAGATGCTGGAGCCAAGTTCTCCTATCCTTTCCTGACAGTTCCTACAGGTGCACTGAGAATGAAAAAGCAGCTGGACATAAAGAGAGCTTCCAATCCAGTAATTTGTTACAGGTTTTTATGCATGGATGATAGATACAAATCATCAAACAACGAAATTATGAGCTTAAAAATAATGAATGGGGAGTGAGGGTAGTGGCCTGCAAATTGGCAACTTGTTGCAAGCTAACAATATGCATCCCCAGCTAACCATGAGTATTGCTCTTCAGGAAAAAAAATGAACCTTTCAGGATCTTGGGCACATAAACAGCTTTCTAGATGCAATTAGTTACTAATTAGTTACTGAGCTTTGACAGACTGACAGGGTTTCTTAAAATGTAAGACAAAAGCTGTATTTGTATGTAGTTGTGAAGATAATGGAGGTTCAGCAAGCAGATTAGAATCAGGACTGCTGCTTACTGTTAACAACCTTGGAAGATCCTCCAGGCTTGATCCAGAAGGTGCCTATAATTACAGTGAAAGACTTACTCTCTTTGTCCAAAGGAGCTGTTAAAGTTCTTAACCTGGAATTAGCTGCCCACAAATTTCTGTTAGGAAATGTTTTCTGAAAGTCTAATTCACAACTGTCCAGACTAAGTAACCAAAGAAAGAAAAGGAAGTAACTTAAACACTTTCTGACATTTCTGAAGCATAGATGCTCCTAAACTTAGGTACCTTATTTTGCTGTTGCTAGTGGGTCCAATAAATAGAATTGGCAAGGCAACATATTTTCAACTTTCTGGTTCAAGAATTTCTTACACATGATAATAAAGCTTTTTTTCTGATATAGGGCTCTCAAAATCTGAAGTGTTTTCATTACGAGTGAACTCAAATACATAAGGCCAAAGAGCAAGAGAGAGAGACTTAATTACACAGATGTCTCAGAATTTACCTACAATGAGATCCTGTTTCAGGTTAAAGCAGTCTCTGTATTAAACCAAGCAGAACAAAATGAACAAGCAAAATCAAGAAAATTCCACAGATTATTGCACCAGGCAGTGGTTAAAGCAATTACCTCAAATTGTAAGGTTTGGATTCACATTTCTTGAAGAAGTAAAGAAAATGAATCTCTTAAATCCCTAACAGAAGCTTCAGTCACTGGGCTGATGAGAAAAATATAAACAAGAGACAGAGAAAAGGAGAGTGGGAAAGTCCTGTGACCCTATCAAATCTTTTGTAAGTTTAGAGTGTTGCACAGCCAGCTAGAACTGCTTCCTGATGGTCAGCTCTCCCTTTTTTGGTTTTGGAGTTTTTGAGGGGTTTTCTTGGTTTGGTTTTTTGGAGGGTTTTTGGTTTTTCGTTTTGTTTTGTTGTTGTTGGTTTTGGGAGTTTTTTGGGTTTTTGTTTGGCTGGTTGGTTTGATTTTTTTTTTCATATGCCTATGTGAGTCAACAGAATGAATACTAGAGAAGTTATGGTATTTTAGGCTGAAGTTGTGGCATTTAAGTTAACGCAGAAGTGTAACTATCACAGCTGACACTAATTCTGTTGTGATAGCTGAACGTGAGGTGCAGTCATTTCTTTGGGAACAAAGCTTTGCTATATGTTGTTAGTTTCTTACGACTAATAGGATGCTTCAAAGTGTGAATGCAGCTGACAGCTGAGCCCGGGATGGTCAGGTCTAACCTATACCAACCATGGAAAAGGTACACTTCAGTGAGGACATGCACACTGAAAAATGTCCAAAGAGTATATTCAGACTGTTATGAGACAGAGTTTGAGTGCATAGCTGATGTGAATTAATTATGGAGTCATATAAAGTAGTTAAACAAATTAAGCTAGAAGTTGTGACACAAGAGATAAAAAATTAAAATTATTGCATATAAGAGTAACTTTCTGCACAGTTTTTTTTTGGGGGGGGGTTTTGTTTTTTGTTTTTTTTTTTACATTTGAGAGGGTTTTTTCTTGTGTTCAATGGCAGTAAAATTGTATGAGAAAAAAAAATCCCAGGTGAGGAGCCCAGCCTTGAACCAAGCCTGTGGCTGAACTCAGAGTTTCAGGTTTCTGGGTAACATTGACTCAGACACCGACAACACAAGATGTAAACAATTCCTAAGCAGTCAAGAATGAAATAGAGGTCCAGACTCAGAGGTGGAGTAAAAACACACCAAAGCTAAGCAATTGGGATAGGATGAATCTTTATTCAGATTCTGGGTTTTTGAGATTTTGTTTTGATTTCTAAGAAGGAATTTGTGTTGGGATTGCCTTTTGATTACTGTACTTATTTCTATGCAACTACAGTGACTCATTCATATTTTAGAACCAACAGTATTCCATTAAAGATTAACCTCCTCTTTCTTCAGGCGTGAGAGGTAAAAACATGCATTCCCTACCACTCCCAATGAGTCTGCTAGCAAATGTAGAGGTCACTTTTATGCTTATATTTCTGCTAAGAATTTTCTGCCTAAGCAGTGATATATTTAACATCCTTAACTTGAAATTACTTCCAAAGACAAGTATCTCCACTGAAAAAGGAAAAAAATTTAAAAAAACCCATCAAACAAAAAAGCCCCAACAGTCCATTTTCTGTCAGGCTATCTTTATGACAGCTTTTGTTTCCTAAATACATACTCAAAAGGCATTGGAAACTAGGATAAATTCATCAATGTAATTTCAGTTGTGTAGATTTTTCATCCCCACTGGGCATATTTATTGGAATCTTACTGTAGCTGGTAACATTATTAATAGCAAACAATTTATTTGATTAATTTACCCTATACTTCTGTTCATTAAAAAGCCTCTCCCATTTTGATTTCTGCTTATTTTATTCATAAGCATTCAGTGAATGTTTTCAGCATATTTCAGTCTGGAGTTTGTTTGGAAGCTCTTTGCTTCATCTAATCACAATCATTATTTCTTCGCTGGAGATGCTGTGACTTGAAATCTTGTTAGTCTTATCTTTGTTCCCCTGATTGACTTTGCCACTATAAGTGTAGTATCACAAACACTTCTGACACAAACAGTGAACATCTAGTATCACATCTGAAGCACTGACTTACCCAGGGTTGCAGAAATCCATAGGAAAACATGGTTCTCTAAATATTCATCAGACAAAACAAGTTTACACAGGGGTATGTAAAAATGAATTTAAAAATATGAGAATACAGAAAATTGAAATCTTTGGAGAAGCAAGAATTTTTATAGATGGATCCTCATAATATTATCCCAACTTATTTCAAACCACTCCCTTGTTGTCCTATGATCTATTCTCCCAGCACAGAATGATCCTTCATTCATTCCAACCACCAATTGATCAGCTCCAACTACATCAAGGCAACAAAGGGCCCATAGGAGTTGTAAGTAGTCTATGAAATGAGAATTTTAGCATGTATGAGCAGTGTGTTTGCTGTTTTTATAAATTTTATTGGTAGTTTCCTCTAAACTAGTTTCCTCTATAACTGGTTTCCTCTAAACATGCTGAAGACAGAATTATTCCAAACATCTCTACAGTCTTTGAGAACCTAACAAAAAGATAGGTCACAAAAATCAATCATGCAAGGCGGACATTGCCCAAAGAGGACTAAGGGGAAATACCATCTTAGACACCATCTAATTCTTCTGTTAATATACAAAGCTGAGGTAAAAACAAAACCTCCCATGGAAGCTCCCTAGAACCACCACGTTCCCACAAACTAACAACTGTTCTTGATGAATACATAAGCATATATGCCTATCATTACCTGAAATGTTTTAAGGTCAAGAAGTCAAAAACTTTCTATCAGCAATGGAAATGCAGGTACAAATTTAGAGAGTGTAAAACACCTGAGCAAAATTGAGTCAGGGACCTGCTCAGGGAGATTAATTTGAGCTTAAATCAAGAGGCTAACGAAGTCACAGCTCCACCTGTTGAGCTAAAGCAAATCAGCCACCTGTAGCAGCTGGCAGCACAGGTTTGTTTTTGTGCCAGGCATAGATGACTAACGCTGTGCTGCTTGGATAAAGCAAAACATCAAAGTTTAGGGACAAATCATGCAGTCTTTACTCTAGGTGAAGGAGTACTGCAGCCATGGAGCCATTCTGCCAGAGAAAAAAAGGACTCGGATCTACAGGAAGAATCTCATGGCAGGCCAAAGACAGGATGACACTCTTCCAGGTAAATTTACTAAAGAATAAAACAATGACACAAACAGTGCTAGAAATAAAAGTGCATAGGGCCTGCTCAGCTCTTTTTGACATCACAAAAGACTAAGTTGCTCAGGCCACAGGCTATGAATACCATATAGCCATACATACATATTCTTTCATGTTCATTAAACATGTTTAGTACCTCTTTCCTGTGTTAGCTATCCATAGCCAGTTCTCACAAAGAAAATGAAGCTAAAATATAATGAAATATCATTCTCAACCACCTTATAAAAATGGAAATATTTGTCAAGCTAAAGACCCCATTTTACAGCCAAAGAAATCAATGGCAAAGTTCTTGTGAGCCTGAATGGTCTTGAATCAACAGGCAAGTTTCCTGTGGAAGAATAAATAAGGCTATATTTTTTTGCTTTACGTGGTCATTATTTCAGTACATTTTTCTTCTGAAAGAAAAAAAAAAAAAAAGATTCTGCAGTGGTCTGCAAAAAATGTACATCAATAGTGCAGTTAGACTTCAACTTTAGACCTCAAATATAGTTCTGCAAAAGGGCCACACATGGCTTTCTGAGATATGCCACCATTTGCATCTCTTTGTAATTCTAGACAGTAGTAAGGGTGTTGTCTGAATACTTCAAAAACACATTTACAGGAGGAAAAAAAAAAGACATAGGAATTATCTATTTGAAAATTCTAACTTTAGATTCATTTCATAGATAAAGGTATTTTTAGACTATTTCTTCAGAAGCTGGAGCAGTAGTCAGAATGAGTCACAAATCATGACTCAAAAAATTCAAAATTAATTGAAAAATAATTATTATCCCAAATTTTTAGGATTTTTGACCATTTAATTAATTATTATCCAATAAAAATAAAGACAATATTTTTAGGATAAGAGATAGTAAAAAGTGTCATGCTTGGTTATAGAAAAAAGCTGTAATAGATTCTAAGTAGTCTAGAGGTAAATTCAGCAGATTCTTGGCAAAAACATTACTCTGTAATATTTTTGAAGACATGGATGTATTATCTTTTCCTCCATGGAAGAAGTTTATAATCCCAAAAAAAGAAATGCAAAAACCGTACTGCATTCACTTTCTCCTAGCTCAGTAAAGCACTGAAGCATATGTGAGCAAGAGTCCTGACTTCAGTTGAGATTGTGTTTTGCTTCTAAAAAGTAGTTGCAAGCTATTGGCCTTCACTCTGAAGTGTCTGCTACAACACTGCAATTTCAGAATAATTTATAAATTGTGGAGAAGAAAAACAGCACCTCCTCTAATGTACTTAGTCATACATTTCCATATTCATTTGGGTTGCAATACACTGGAAGACTGAACCATATCATTACAATCTGCTAATCCACACAATAACTTTTCCAAGACTCACAGTCTGCTCTAGCTAGCAAATATTCAGTGCATTTAAGATGCAAACACAAGCTATATTCCAATACATTTATAATTCTGTGGTTTGGTATCTATAGCAATTATGCGAGCAGAGAGAGCAGAGCTGTTCACAGAGGAAGGAGACAAACAGCAGGAGGCCCCACTGAGTCAGCACAGACAAAAACAAAGATATAGATTATGATTCACACATACCACAGTCTTGTCAAGGATCAGATAATGCTGCTTTTTACCCTCTCTAAGTGACCACTCACAGACGTGATCGCACTGAAGGTATCAGTGCACGACCCTCTGCTTGCAACACGTACTACACTGCCACCTGCTACAAGCAAGTCAGCTAAGCAAATGTCATGGTTTGTGGCAGCAGGGAGAAAAAAACAGGTAGGAATATAAAATGGGGACACTGTCAAGTAATATCCATTGCAGATGAAGGCAGCAGGATGGAGCCCATCTTTTTCAATGGTGAAGGTTTTCATGTACTATTTATTATGCACATCTTTTATGTCACATCTCTGTAGTCTTCCTTATCTTCCTGATCCTTAAAGATCTGTTCAATCACCAATTGTCCTCCACAGAGCTACAGTGTTATTGCTATGTTTCACCTATCAATATTTCTTACAAAATCTTCTCAAGGTGCAAAGTATTCCCCACATAAACGTTAAGAAAAATCTCTGTTGTAATACAGAGTAGTTGCAGTAAGTGACAGCAGAAATTACTCTAAATTAGAGTCAAATTACAAACTAACATTCTGATTTTAAGCACACCAGTATTTTACAGTACTGTTATTGACAGTGCAATAAGCATGAGGACACAGTTTTAACATTATTCTTATTTTGCATCTATCTCTTCTTTTGCAAGACCTCAAATGCTATGGATGAGGGTGTAAATATAAAAAGCAGTCCATTAATTTTATATAAGCGGTTTTATAGACCTGAAGGCCTATGACAACATTTCTTTACAAAATAGCCTAGCAGAAGGACTATTTTTCTAAAGTTCAATCAAGAATAGCTTATAAAAATGACTGTGCAGATAAATATTATGGTACAGGTGGTCTGAACTACCCATAACAGAAATTCCATTAGCTAAAATTTTTTAAGAGCTGCCAATTACACTTTCAATTTGAAGTAGTATCTGAATAGTGACAAGCAATTCTCAGAAATAGAAATGGTCTACTTAATCTTCAACATAAACAGAATCTGTCCTCCTCACACAAGTAAACAAACCATTGATTTACATGGAATCCTGTCTTGTACTACACTGCAGGACCAGGGCATAGGATCTGCTGCTGAGCATTTTTTGTTTTTCCATAGTGCTCTCAATACATGGCCAGAATGTTTCTCCTTTTCTGTTTTTACTTTTACCCAGTAGCTCACATGCACCTCTAAAACAAGTGCAGGAAATATTGTGCCAGCTGAAAGTTAACTCACACATAATGCAAGGCTGACATAGGGCAGGGGAAGGGGAAAGAGGATCATAAAATACATTGGTCACTAATCATTGGTAATGTTACTTCTGGTATTTCAAAGCATGTTCCAACTAGGAAGGTAAGAAGCATATTTTATTTTTCAGCTTAGATTTAAGTGGCTCTCTACTTTTCTTTCTAAATAAATAAATATCATTTTAATTGCTCATCTATTACTATAAGATTATTAATTAATTAATTAATATAATTTTTATATAGCATATAATTTAATTCCATGCCTTTCCAAGAACTAGGGTTATTAAATCATTTCTTTCCTGGTATTGTTTTGGCTGTCAGCTCTGCTTCTAAAACAAGTCTACTCCACAGCTATCGCCAAATTTTAAGTAAATATAAAAAGAAAGACATTTTTGACTTATCAGTTTTCAAAAGCCCAGCAAAATAAGAGCATTTGCAAGTGCTTTTGTGCACACAATAACCAGGTTACACACACAAAGAAACAACCAGGCTCTTTGTTCTTTTGGGTTTTGTGTCAAGTCTGGGTTAGAAGATGAAATTTGAGGAAAAGAGGGCACTAATATCACAATCATTTGGTAGGCCTTATTTCTCCCCCCGTAGATCTGGAAAGAGCAGATCATCTTTGTACACCGTAGTCAACCTGTCATCAAAGTGATCAAAAAGATTAGCAGGATAGGTGATAACCCAGAGGACACTAGCAAAACTAACTTGTGAATGGACAGGACAGAGACCAACTAGTGGACAAAGCCTTTTTTGAGCAGATGCAGGGGGCCAGGAAGAAAATATTACTAAATCTCTCCTCAGAGAGGAAAAGACAAGCCAGCAGGAGAGATGGCGCAGTGTGCAAGGCAGATGAACATCCCCGAGACATTTGTCACTAGCTGGACGGTGAGACATTGACATTAATGAGGTTGGCATTTGGAAGATAAAAGCAGTATTTCTGCAGCAGACAATGCAGTTTTGAGACACCATGCACAGGGATATGGTGTAATCAAAAGGGACTGGAGAACGTTCACATCCAGCAAAAGCATCACAATCACTACTGATATTCATGGGAGAATATGGATCAGGAATAAATGGGTTATGGTTTTGTCTGGAAGCCTGGTGGAGACTGTGGGCAATTTTACCTCTCAGCCCAGTCAATTCCCATCACATTCCTTTATTGAAGGACTCTTCATCAGTCATTCACTTACACCTGCCTCGCCAAAAGTCACTGTTTCATTGACAAGTGCTTTTCAGGCAGCAGAGCTCTAGAGGATAGCTCTATCGTAAGTGGGGATTTACAGGGGTGGAGGCAGTTGCCTGTGATTATCTCCTGGTGAAAGCAAGGGGAGAGCTGGGAGATACCCTGAGCACTGTCTGCCAGGACACAGGCAATCAACAGAAGGCAGCAAGATCTAGCTGCCCCTCACAGATGCCTCAGAGTGCCACTACCCCAAAAATTACATCAACTGTGTCTGAGAAACAATCCTGCCCCAACCCATGGGATAAAACGTGTAATTGTTAATTAGTAACTCCCTGTTCTCATGTCTCGGTGTCAGCCATGTCTCAGACCTCATTTTTTACTCCAATGCTCTTGAAAATCTTTGGTCTCTCTCCAAATGAAGAGGATGCCATGGTCCTGGAATAGGATGAGACAAATCTGAGCAGCTCAGAACAGCTTTCCCATCCCCAGACTCCTTCTACCACCCCTGTTCCACCCCATACTAATGTATTGTCCCTCTGACCAACTTTTCCTCAGAAAATAAAGCTACCATTTCGCCATTGATAGAAAGCCAGCCAGCAGCACCAGTACACATATACATCGATCTGCTGGTCCATTTATCTCCTTCTTCCTTCAGGAAAACCGGCACAGAGCGCCAAGCCCTAAGTCCAGAGCGTTTTGAGGATGAGGTCTAAGCAGCAACAGCCCGAAACCCTGACTACTACCCCGGGACGGGGCGGCTGTGGAAGAGCAGTCGGCGGCGCGGGCCGGGGCCGGGCGCTGTCCGCGGTGCTGCCCGCCCCGGGCGCTCTCCAGGGTGCTGCTGCCGGCGCTGCCGGCCCCGCCCGAGCGGGACACTCAG